>OZ025292.1:44988823-45324653 GCA_964019185.1 Maratus speculifer | reverse complement strand
TCAATAAAAAATAACTGTAACAGAATTATAGTATTTTTTAATTTAAAGTTACATTGTATTAAATAAACTAGTAGTCATCCTTATAAATCCTGTGCTCCGACTTCATAAAAGATGATAAAAAGAAAGAGAACGTCATCATGTTCGAGATGAGATTGTGATGTAGGACAATTTATATAACAGAATGGTATATAACGGAATATCAAAATTGCCTTGGCACATTTCTGAACGAGCAGCAAATAATGCCAACACCTCATTTTGACATTGCCATTATTTCTTCGAGTATCGGAAGACTATCGAGAAACTTATTTACTAACAAATCTCGACTCGTAATCTATAAGTGTTTCAGTCTGTCTTTGGGTATATTATACGAGCAGAACGAGCCGCAAATTTTTCATTTTGGCGGTATTGTGTTATTGCATCTTGTTCCGGAATGAAATTTAAATGTCTTAAAAATATGGATTGCTAAAAAAAATATTGCATTCTGCTTCGAGTGTATTTATCATATGTATAAAATACTGTGCGCAAAATTTTCATTTCGTCGTAGTTGTATCGTCATCTAACTTCGGAAGGAAATTTAAATGACTTAACGATATCGATTACTAAGGAAAAAAAGTCTAATTTATAATATATTTTTCTAACAAGAGGAGGACCAAACTTGGTAATGGCAGATCATATTTTAATATATTTAAATAGATTTAATATTAATGCATGTTATAAGGTAAAGACCCATAAAATATATATTAATGTAACCCATATAAGACCCATATAACATGTCCCTAATGTACTGTGATTTAATTTCGGTGTGTAATTTAAATGAATTAAAAATATCGATTACAACAAAAAAATATCGAAGCCTGGTACATAATAATAACTTTCAAACAAGGAAAGTGTCAACCTTGACAATTACAGATGTTATTTTAATGTATGTTATAAGATAAACACCCTTAGTCTCAGGTTCATGGGGTTTTGTACAACTCTCTTTAGTTCTTGAGAAACAGGGGCGTGAAATATTATAACACATCTTAAATACTTATTGGGATATGCTGGTCGGAACTCAGTTGGTACCGTATTCTCTTGTTGTTTCGATGTCTCGGGCTCGAAACTGGGCGACGTTACATTATTTTTCTCTTAATTGTGTTTTAAAAATATGGTTTTAATTATATTTTAATAATCTCATTGTCAATTAAAAATTATAATATTGCATATCAAATATAATTTTAACCATTTTTTTTAGTTGTAAGTAAATTAATGTATAAAACATGATAAAATTGCGACCATCCTTTTAAATTTATTTTCAACTGTATTTCATATATTCTTCATCAATGCAATGATATTAAAGAATTGAGTCAAATTTTAATTTTAAAGAAGTATCATACATGTATACTCTTAATCAGGGAAGGCAATACGATGATAAAATCACTCTGTTTCATAAGTAACAAGCATAATTATATTAAAAATTGGCATCATAATTAAATTACAACCTATTTTTTTACATTGAAGATTTTTTTAATTTAAGGTACCCTGGGGTAATAACGCCACGTTAAGGTTCAACCAATTTTCATGGCATAGTTTTAGATTGTATTTTTCGAACAAATATACGATCTGATACAGCAACTCATTGACTATCTATATAAAATAAAATAATTTAACATATATGTATTCATAAAATATAATGGCGTTTTTTCTTGACCAATGCTATTTGGCGTTAATACCCACCTATATGGGTAATAACGCCATGCAAACAAAACTATAAAATAAGATGGAATAATAACATGTAGATTGCCCAATTCTAAAAATGCAAACTCTAAAGCTCTAGAAATTGACAAATTGCAATCTAAGCTATTGAAAATGTACAATTTTTTGTGGCTCTGAAAGAAAAAACAAAGGTGTGGTGGTGGCGGGGGGAGGAGGCAAAAGAATATCAGACTTTACGTTTTGCTTAAAAAATGACCATTTAAATAGAATTATTAGAAACATTGCACGGATTATTTGAATCAGTATTTATATTCCCATGTATGCATTCTATGCGATAGAAAATTTTTATTTTTTTGAAAGTGAAAGAAAAGGAGTGAGGGGGAGCTTCAACAGAATAAAACACCCTGTGTCCCTCTTTGCTTAAAAAGTTCCGCTTAAATATGATTATAAGAAACATGGCATGGTTTTAATCATTGATAATGTAATATTTTAATCATGTGAAGTTTTATAATAACTAGAATTATATGTAATATATATTTTTGTTAAACCTTAACTGCTGTTAGTGTCTCACATACCGCTGAGTTTTTCAAGTTTAAGTGTTTAACTTGCAATTTTTAGTTTAACTATAGATACCGGGAAAATTTTGTTTCATTTGGAGTCCTATTACTATTTCTAGAGACTTTTGAATAGCTGAATTTTACTTATAATAGTCCTGTATGTAAGGTTCAATACAAAAATAATATTCTAAAAGTTAATTTAACATTTTATTCATCGTTAGATTAAGCGGTCTGACAGGCCGTTCACAGTAAGTTATGCCACAATTTTTGTCACAGCAGTTAAGGGTTAATACTATTACAGTAATCTAGTAAATAGTTTTTAACCCATAACTCCACACTAATGCGGATTCTCCAAACCTACAGTTAAATCGTCTACGTTTTAAAGAACATGCTTTAATAAATTTTTAATAAATTGAATAAAATTTTTGATAAAAAAATATTATCCCAAAGAGATCTCTTATTCAATTTTATACATAATGCATATGGTTATATATCATTATCTCTATATTAGCAACAAAACTAACCTTTAACTGCTGTTAGGAATCTGACTGAACACTGTACCCCCCCCCCCCAAAAAAAAGCGTTTAACTTGTATGTTCGAGTTTAACTATAGTTACAACTGAAATTCTCTTTCGTTTGGAGTTCTCGTAATATTATTAGAAATATTTGAATAGATTAAATTTAATTAGAATTAATTCTGTACAAAAAGTTTAGCGCAGGAACAGTATTCTATGATTTTTAATCTTGGATTGCCTTTTAACCTTTAACTGATGTTACCGGTCTCGTAGACCACTATTTTTCTTTTAAGTTTTTTGTTTAACTTGTAATTTTCAGTTTAATTGCAAACACTACCGAAATTTTGTTTCATTTGTAATTTTAGTACTACCATCAGAGACTAAATAGGTGAATATTAAGTATAATACTCTTGTATAAAAAGTTTAATACAAAAACACAACCCTATGAGTTATTCCCGCCTTCTATTCATCTTTCAATTTTGAGGTCTCACAAACCGCTTCACATTAATTACGTTACAATTTCTGTCACATCGGTTAAATGTTAAATTTATAAAGTTTTGAAAAACGGAACTCTGAGAAAGCGGACAGTTAAAATTTCGAATTCAATTGAACAGTCCAGTGGAAATTTAATAGAAAACTGATTTTGAAGATGTTCGAATTTGAATCTCGAAAACATTTTGATATAGTTTTACTTACAAGAGTTAAAAATTATTTTTTACATTAGTAAAATAATAATAATAATATAATAAAAAATAAAATAGAGAGATTATTTTTAAGTATTGGGCACCCCCCCCCCTTATTCTTACCATTTCAACAATGATGATAATGCTGTCCCATATTAATATATAAACCCCCTTCGGATATAGATCGGCTACTGTTGGGAATCAACCGGGGTAATAACGCCAATCCCTGGCGTTAATACCCCGGGATACTTATTGCGCAGTAAATCCTAAACTACAAATTATCTCGAGAAGATATCCAAAATCTTCTACAACAATTTAAAAGTACATGAAATACACTACAAATTTATGTAACAAACAAAGTATTTCCAGATAAAAAATATAGTCTTCACATCAAAAACCTTATCTCGCAAATTTTAGATCAAGCGTTAATTTTAGCTGCTTATAAAAACAACAAGACCTAAAAATGAACTAAATTAACTTGAAACTGTTTTTTGCGATTTATATGACTCAAAACCCTTCCGCGCAGAGCACAAGTTAAATCATCAATCAGGGTGTCATTTACCTGATTATTTCATAATTATGCAAAATATAAGCACTTGGCGTTATTACCCCGCCTGGCGTTATTACCCCAGGGTACCTTATAATACGTATTTTTGCGCTTTGATTTCTTTTTCTATCCTTTTTATCTCCTTTCTGCTTTTATTTGTATTTCATTTGAATATGTTATACTTTATCATACTACCAAGAGGGCACCACGGCATATTTTGTAACTATTGTGAAATTTTTGTTATTCAATAATGGATCCAATTTTTTAAATCTCTTTAAATGGTGAGAAATATTGGTTTGGAAATAAAAAATTCTTAATTAAAATTTAAATATGTTAACAATCTTATTCATGTATAATATTAAAAATTTTGATTGCATTACTAAATTATAAATACAAATGTATTACCTCCATATAAAAGTATTTAAAAATATGTATACAAGTATATATAAATATTCATTCTGATGAAAGGTACATAAAAATTTTCAATTTTTTTTTAATTTTTAAGGAGTAAATATAAAATACAATAGAAAACATAAATTTTCCATAAAGAATGAAGTCGATCTGATAATTAGTTTTTGAGATATTTGTTATCATGTTTTCTGCATTTTTCGATTTTTCATGACCCTGAATTTTATTCAAATTTCAATTCAAAGATGTATTTTAATTAGAAATGAAGCATTTAAGCAAACGCAGTAATTTGTTAGTTTATATAATTATCATTTTTGGAGTTATAAAGATGCTTCTTTTGCATAATTTGGTGTTACTTGATTTTATTTTTATATTTTATAGTATTCATAGCCATGATGGTAGTATGACTGTGGCCCCCAAAGACTAGTTTTTTCTGTAAAATTTACATGGATAAATTCAAATGGAACTAATAGTGTAAAATAGTTACATTTATTTACATTTTCTAATGGGTTTCAATTCCCGATCATGAAAACGTAAGTCCTCCTTAAACCCTTTTTTACTGGTAATAATAATAGATTTGATCAAACATGTCACATTTTATGCAATCTAATTTCAATTCTAACACCGTAATAATAATAAATTCAAACAGTAATACCAATAACCCACTTTAACCTCTTCTGTCCCTCGGTACCCAAATGGGTATATTTGTTTTGTCTTATTTTATTAATAATATTCGAACATAATTACAATTTCGATATCAGAATTTTATGTTTCGAAGTCTGAGATTTGAACTCATGCAAATAAAATAAAAATCTTGCTCTGAAGTCAAATGGGAAAAGATATAATTCAGTATTAATTGATAATACTGCATTAATTCTCGGTAGTTAAGAGGTTAAGAATGATAGAAACGGCAAATATCTCTTTTAAATCCAGTTACGTATGATAAAAATAAAAATCGTTAATTAATTTTAAATAGATATTTAACAAACAATACCAGTTTAATCTTAGTCACAAAATAACATGATCACATACGTTTTTGTCTACTCAGCGAATGAAAACAGCTTAATACTTAGAGAACTAAACGTCTTGTAGTGAAACAAATATAACAAAAAACACTTAATTAATCTTTAAATAACATTGTAGAAATTTTAAATACATTCAATAATCTACTTCAAATTTAGATTTATTTTTAAAATTCATCTTAAATAAATATCTTATGTTTTTAGGAGTAACAGAAAATAAAGTAAATTGAAATACTAATCAGTATTACTAATTTGTGTACAGCTTCTGTTTGTGCAAATTCTCTATTGCAGATTAAGTTATACAAATAAATTAATTTGTTTAAAAATGATAAAATGTAAATGATTCGGAAATAATTATTTAAAATATCAGTAGATATATATAAAATTATACTCTCTTGATATGTTTATGAAAATTGCGTGTAAGAAAGAAGTAAAAGTTTTTTGGTTGAATTATTTTTTTTTTCAATTTAAGCCTTTGCACTCGTATAACCAGTCTATCAGGAAATCATGGTTCTTAGCAAAATAAGTTTTGAGACTAATAATAAAAGAGAATTAAATTTGATATATTTAATTAGGGTATTTATAAAATTGGCTACATAAAAAATGGATAAATAAATAAATAAATAAAACGTGGAATTAACGAAATAAAACTTGCGTAAGAAACACCCGAATCGAAAATTTTAAAAAATCGCAAATTAGAGCAGGTTAATTTATGGTGTATATCGCTCAATAGGTTGCACTGCTAAGCTGCATTATTCCCATTTTGTTCAATAGCTGTATTTCAAGAACTAATCTAGGAATTTTTCTAAAACTTCATATTCAAATAGTCTTTGATACATAGTATGGTTGGATAGGTTTTGAATGTAAATCGCCCGACAGAGGGCACTGCTATGCTGCATTTCTCATGATTTCGCAATAGCTGTATCTCAAGAACAAATGCATTTATTTACATCAAACTTCAGATTCAATCGATACATGAAAAAAATGATCCTGATTAGTTTTTGGCGTACGTCACCCAATATGTACCGCTGTTGTGGGATTTTTAAAAATATTTTGTAATAGCTCTATCTCAGAAACTAGTGCACGTATTTTTATGAAACTTCAGATGCAGTAAGAAAGTGACAAAAGTTGCTGATGATTAGATTTTGGTGTGGATCACCTTAGTTATGACGCTGCTATGCCGCATTTTTTAAGAAATAGTAAAATGTAAGAGATAGAAGAAAGTTTCGGGAGTACCACTCAGACTAGTTTTACATTTGTTATGAAAAATAACTTAGAGACAACTTTCCTTAAACTTTGTATGACATATCGCTTCAAGATTGCTCTTTGAAACGATGTACAAAAAATAAGTGCGGAATGGATGTGCTGCTATTGTAATTTATAATTACAGTCGGCTCTCGTTAATTCGAAATCGAATTATTCGAATCTTCGCTTAATTCGAACGAAACATAAAGTCCCGAAATTTTCAGTGGCAGAATAATGTTTAAAATTTCCATCTATTCGAACTTATTTTTCTTGAATTCGTTGAATTCGAGCAGACGTGAAATCCGATTTTCAATTTTTCCTTACTTTTTCACGGACCTTGAAATAATTGCATTTCTTTCCTTTTTGTTAGAATTGTTCTGATCTAATACACATATAATTCCATGCATTTGATATCCGCTTTCTTAGTACCGCATCTGTTCATTAATGACACCTGTACCCCATCTTCCTTTCAGCTTGTTTCTAATCCCTTAATTAGTTAAGTATTTATATCTTCTAATGTAAGCCATATTCTTATGTTATCAGCAAAAATAAATTAAAAAAACACTATTGCATTAGTTCCTTTCTAATAGCACCTTTTAAACATGTTTTCCATCAAACTTTCCACAATTCGAACTCTGGATAATTCGAACATTTTTTGTAAATGTGACTTCGAATTAACGAGAGCCAACGGTATTTATTTATAATAATACCAATATCATAAGATATTGTATCACAGAAAAAATAGTTCATAAAAAACACTTAATTTTTACTCACAAATACAAGTTAACGGGCATATAATATTTCACAACAAAAAAGTTTTGTTTTGTTTATTTATTTATTTTATTTTTTTATGTGTAACAGATAAGTACCAGGGACCGTAAGGGAATTAAACATGAAGTTTAAGTGTTGGAAAATAATTGAAAAAAGAATTTCGTCACTATAATCACAATTCTCAGTTTTTTAACACTTTTGAAATTTACATCGCTTACTTTAACAGTTAAAAAATAAAAGAGCGTTTCCTTAATGAATGTAGATTATCAAGAAAGTTTTAGAAAACTACACCTAAATGTTTGTGCTTGTATATATATATTGCGAGTTACCAATATAGAAGGTTTTGATACCAAAAGTTGTTATTTTAGCAGATATATTTTGAAATTTTAACTTTTACTGGATTAAACTTCATGTTTTGTTACGTTGCTCTTTCTGATATGTCTAAAGAAAAAGCATGTTACATATTCTAAAAAATACAAAACAGGATATATATAAAATTATAAAAAGCGTGAATAAAATATAGTTAGAGAAAGAGACATATTCCGATTTACGTGAAATTTATAGTATCATTAGAGATTATAATAGTAATTTATGGCTTGTTCTTCGATATATAGATGCTTTTATTTAGCTGTCTAGTGTCATCGTTTTCTAAAAGAAAAATTCTCAGACATAATTTAAAAGATATATTTTTTCATTTATTAAAATATATTTCTTAGATTTTTTTTTTAAATTTGTGATACGACGTTTTTAGCAACCATTAACAGTTGCGCAGTTCTGTAATAGATAATAAATTGAATTATTATGTATATATAATTTTGTTATTTATTGGGTTATTATATATTCATTGTAAATGTTAAATAGTAGTATTTTATAATGGTTATATATATATATACCGGGTGTCCCAAAAATGACTGATGGATTTTAAAATTCAATAACTTGCAAACGGTGACAGCAATTTAAAAAATTTTTGCAGGAGGCTTATGTATAATGTCAGGAGTTTTTTTACCGCAATTTTTTATTATAGTTCAAATTTCAAACAATAGGTGGCGCTGACGGCGATTGAAGGCCAGGTGATCTGTGCTGAGTGAAACAGCTGCCTGGCTTTCAATCGCCGTCAGCGCCACCTATTGTTTGAAATTCGAACTAAAATAAAAAATTACGGTAAAAAAAAAAACTCCTGACATTATACATAACCCTCCTGCAAATTTGTTTTTAAATAGCTGTCACCTTTTGCAAGTTATTGAATTTTAAAATCCATCAGTCATTTTTGGGACACCCGGTATATATATATATATATATATATATATATATATATATATATATATATATATATATATATATATATATATATATATATACAGGGTGATTCCAAAATTTTTTTACTATAAAAGAGGGGTGATAGTACACATCAAGACAAACAATATTAAATGGGAGACCAAGGGTCCAAAACGTTTTCCTAAGGAGATAATCGCCATTAAAGTTTAGGGACCAAAATTTCAAATAAACATAAAAAACGGAAAAATCGGTCGATTGATTTGCGGTTTTCACTAAAATTATTCTTTATGTCGGCATTTTATCGTAATTAAATTATAAAGATAAATTTCAAAAAAATGCCGATAGAGGGCGCTTTAGACTTTGGAGTAACGAACAACTATTTTTTACCTGTATGTTTTGCATCTCATTAAATGTTTTCGTAAGTTTACACTCAAACTTAAATTTTGAGCTCAAAATCTGTAGTTGGGAGTGGTTAAATAACACAAACGGAGCTGTGTTCAGAGGATTCAAATTTCAAATGATTAAAAAAAAACGGAAAAATTGGTCGATTAATTTACAGTTTTCACTAAAACTATTCTTTATTTAGGTATTTTCGTGATAATAAATTATAAAGATAAATTTCAAAAAATGCCGATAGAGGGCGCTTTAGACTTTGGAGTAACGAACAACTATTTTTTGCCGTTATTGTTTGCATCTCTTTAAATGATTTAGAAAGGTTAGACTTAAACTTAAATTTTGAGCTGAAAATCTGAATAGTAGGGAGTGGTTAAGTAGCACAAACTGAACTGTGTTCAAGGGGGAGGGGGAGGTTCAAATTTAAAGTAATTATAGAAAATGGAAAAATTGGTAGATTCGTTTGCGGTTTAAAATAAAACTATTCTTTAAGTCAGTATCTTCTTGAAAATAATTTTTAAAGATAAATCTCAAACAATTACGTCAGAGGGCGCCTTAAACTTCAGAGTAACCAACAATTCATTTTAACCATTATTTTTTTGGTTCTAATTAAATGCTTGCAAAAGCATTTTAAATTTTCTCGAAAGCTTAGATTTAAACTTAAATTTTGAGCTCAAATCCTGAATCGTTATGAGGAGTTAAAAAGCGCAAACTGAAGTGTGTTCAGGAGTTAAAATTTAACCCTCTTTCCTCCTCTAGCACAATTCAATTTTTCACTACTTAAACACTCCCAACGATTCAGAATTTCAGCCCAAAATTTAAGTCTATGCATTTGAAAGCATTTAATGAGATTAAAAAAATAACAGTTAAAAATAGTTGTACGCTACTCCAAAGTCTAAGGCGCCCTCTATCGGCATTTTGTGAAATTTATCTTTAAAAATTATTTTCAAGAAAACACTGATTGATCAAGAAAACTGCTGATTTAAAAATTAGTTTTATCAAAAACCGCAAACGAATCGACCAATTTTTCCGTTTTTTAAAATTATTTGAAATTTGAACCCTCTGAACACAGCTAAGTTTGTCTACTGAACCACACCCAGCTATTCAGATTTTGAGCTCAAAATTTAAGTTAAAGTCTAAGCTTACGAAAGCATTTAATAAGATGCAAAAAATAACGCCAAAAAAGAGTGTTTCGTTACTCCAAATTCTAAAGCGCCCTCTATCGGCATTTTTTGAAATTTATCTTTATTATTTATTTTCACGAAAATACCTAAATAAAGAATAGTTTTAGTGAAAACCGCAAATCAATCGACGAATTTTTCCGTTTTTTATAATCATTTGAAATTTAAACCCTCTAAACACAGCTCAGTTTGTGTTACTTAACCACTCTCAACTACGGATTTTGAGCTCAAAATTTAAGTTTGAGTCTAAGCTTACGAAAACATTTAATGAGATGCAAAAAATACCGACAAAAAATAGTTGTTCGTTACTCCAAAGTCTAAAGCGCCCTCTATCGGCATTTTTTGAAATTTATCTTTATAATTTAATTTCAAGAAAATGCCGACATAAAGAATAATTTTAGTGAAAACCCCAAATCAATCGACCGATTTTTCCGTTTTTTATTTCCGATGCCGGCAAGCATCGATGCAGACCTTCGATTTCGGCGTATACAAGAATTGGACTATTTAATATCTCGCAAAAGGATCAAAGGACTCGCATTTCTGCAACAATAGCTACGATACATATGTATATTCTTTCTTACTACTTGGACTGACTAATCGGAAGCCTGCATTTTTCCAAATTTTTCACTGTTTAAGCAACTAGCGAAAAGTTCGCAAAAAAGCAAACTTCTAATTGGCCATTCTGATTTTACTAACAGCGAAAGAGAACTTGGCTGCGATCAGGGTCGTGCGAAGAGAAAACTGCGCCCGGGACAAAGTGTCGATCTGGCGCCCCCTCCCCCAACTTTCTCTTGTAACAACCCAAAAATGTCGTTGGTACTATAAATTTGGCGCCCTCTAAATTTATACGCCCGGGCGACCACCCCCTTCACCACCCTTTCGCACGTATTTGACTGCGATCCAGAAGATTTTGCGATATTAACGAAATCAGATTGACCAATTAGAAGCCTGCATTTTTTGTGAAATTATCGCTGCTTAAAGTAAGTATTATTTAACTTAATGGTCAATTCCATTTCGCAATAGCGCAAAATCTATCTGAATCCGGTCCCGTCAAAATCTCACAAGATCATGTATTTGCGTAAGAGCAACAGCATAAAAAACGAACGCTTCTCATTGAACGACTGCTTGTAAAAAATCTGAATTTTAATTTTAATTTTTAAAAAGTTCTAATCAACAGATGGATGGAGCATTTTCATTGGTCAAAATAGAATATAGCAAAATAGAATATAGAATGTAGCATAATCTACACAAACGGTGGAGTCATTATGCAGCTACAGCTGAAGATTTCCAGTAGTAGAAATTTTCACATTGATTAATATTATTTCGCTAACAGTGCAAAATCTATCTAGATCTCGGCCGTTGTCAGTAAAGATTTCGCACTTTGTAGAAAAAATAACTCTTACCACACTGTTAAAAATTTGACCCATTTGCTGCAGCGTCACTCCACAGCTTTTATAGAATATCTCTTTTATGACCAATGAGAATGCTCCATAACACATTAAATAACCATTTTCTAAAAAAGAGTGGAGTGACGCTGTAGCAAACGAGTCACATTTTTTTTCAGTGCAGTGTAAGAGAGATAGCCTGAAATTTCATTTATTTATCGTACACATTCATCTGAGTTGTGTGCTCGACATGAACACCTGCGAATACCTGAAAAATGAACGCTTATAATTGGATGACTGCTTCAAAAAGAATTGAATTTTAATTATTTTTATTTTAAAAAAATCTAGTCACCAGAATTTGATGAAATTGAAATGGGACCACACGTGTATCTTACACTTAAAAAAAGAATTATCAAAATCGGTTCATATATAAAGAAGTTATGAGTGAACAACAAATACATACAGGTCGATATCATAACCTCCTCTTTCAAGTCGGTTAAAAAGATATATAGACTCCGGGAGACGTAACCAGGATAATATGTGGCGGCGATGCATATTAACGTAATTAATAAACTCACATGCTTTAGTGGACTGTAACATACTTTTTTTTAAGACATGCGAAGCGTCTCTTCTAGCAAAATAAAACAACAACTAAGAAAACATAGACAAATTGCGTTTCTATAGTTACATACATTAGCGAACTTATGTGATGCCAGATTCCAAACATAAATTACAAATAACTCTAACAACAATAATTGTTGAACTTTTCAAATTTGAATTCAAACTATGCTATACATGTTTATTCATTCATAAACGCTCCCAAAAGCACTTTACGGATAGAAAAAAACTAAAGAATGATAAGTGGCCGGAAACTTTTGAGAACATGCGTTTTCTTTTATACTTAATTTTGTCAATTAAATTTATTGTTATTTACATGTTCTTCTATAAGTAAGTTCCTAACTAATAAATAAAGTGTATTAGTATCACTTTGAGATTCCTCTTCATATGGGTATATTTACAAATTAACTGAAAATTTTTGCTGATCGGAAACTTTTGACCACCACTGTATAATTAAAAGAAAATTGGATAATTTTGTATAAAAACTCATTTATCAAATTTAAGGAGGAGGGAGGTAATCCTAAGGGAAGCGCTTTATCAGAATGATCCTATATCTAAATTTTGAACGAAAACTGATAATTATTTATTTAAATTAGTTTTTTATTTATTAGAAATTAAAAAAAAAATACAAAAGTATGCAAAACATATGAAAAAATATACTGTTATTCTATTCATTAACAGAATTTTTGACGTCGTTTTTTTTTCTGCTCACTTATATTGTGCTTCTGGAACATCTCGATAAATAGTTCAACAGCAATTGGACAACATTGAAACGTTCTAATTACTCTGCTATCGTTTCATTCTGTTTATAAGTAATGTTAAGAACTCCCATCAAACCACTCATATCGTTACAGAAAACTAAACTTTCAGCCATTTCAAAATACAGTCGGCTATCGTTAATTCGAAATCTGATAAATCGAATCTTCGACTAATTCGAACTGAACACGAAGTTCCGAAATTTTCAATGGATGGATAACATTAAAATATTTTATTAATTCGAACTCATTTTCTCTTCACCTCGTTTAATTCGAACTAATGAAAATTCCGATTTTTCTTCTTTCTATACATTCTAGCGGATTTCTTATCCTTGAAATATTTATTAATGGCAAACTCAAATATGATTGAAAATTTAAACCTTTAAATATTTAAAGCTCTATTTAACAAAACATAAAAATTAAGCTAATTATAAATTAACAAACTCGTACAAGTGATTATGTGCTTAGAGATATGTGACAACTTAGTTAAAACCAGCTTAGTCAAGAATTATGCATCTTATAATAAAACCAATGCAACGAAAAAACTTAACAGATTAACAGTTCACTTGAAAGAATTTGAAGTATGTTCAATAAATCTTGAAAACAAATCCTCTTTTACTAAGATTATATCTCTTTCATTATTAAAATTAATTTAAACAACTTAAGTATTTTCTATTCCGATTATAACAAAAATAGAGCACGATAACATAATAATTTAATTGCTATTATTTCTTGGTGCTGACTATAGGTTACAAACAATTAACGAATTAATTATTTTAACGCTAAAATTTATTGCACTGAAAATATTTATTTGATGTAACATGATTTAATACTACATGATTTGACTCCTTTTAATTAAAAAAAAATTACCAAAAATGTTCCTTTCTGATTGAAGCATTCATTTCATCACCAATGTTATTACTATTATTTTAGAGACTGGTGTATAAAATTTAAAATATCTAATAATAAATGTAGAAGGATTTAATAAAAAAAAAATAGATAAAGCTGTTATATCCTAAGTCGTTTTGAAATATAGACGGGTTTAATTGCTTGATAGTTCTGTTTGTTTCATATTATGAGCAAGCTAAACACATTGTCAGCAATTAAATTAATTTTAACTAAAAGCTTATGCATAGGTAATAAGAGAATAAAAATATTTGCATGATCAATTAAGACAAAATCATATTGCTATTAAATACAAGTTAATAATCTGAGCTAAGTTCTTATACTTAATAAAATGAAAGAATATAATACTGGAATAGTTAAATATCATTCTATAATAAATAAAATGTGAGAAAGAACTACTCAAATAATCTTCATATCCACTTGAAATCTTTTAAAATACACTGTAAACGTCATTTTAAATTAGATATGAATAAATTAAATCTATAATATAAAACATCAAAATATCAATCATTTAAAATATCATTAAAAAACATTTATAAAACATTTAAAATATGAAATTAATTATGCTATAAATTATCCGTTAAATAAAAAAATACCTTTAATTTTACATGTTTTGTGTACTGTAAAAAAAAAAAAAAAATCATGAGGTTACTAAAATTTTTTTAGTAAATTTGTATTCCACTGAAATTTTTAGTAACCATTCCAAACTTTTTTTGCAATTGAAACAAACCTTTCTTTTGTAAACTGAACAAAAGAATTTTTTGTATAACTAACATAAAACTTTTTAGTATGAGCCAGCTAGCAAATTTTAGTAACAGCTCCAAAATTGTTTTTAGTAACCATTACTCACGGATTCTTAGTAGCTAGTCCAAACGCAATTTTTGGAGCGGTAGATTTCCGGCAACGCCTCAATAGATGGCATCATCAAACATTGCCACCTGCACAATTTTGATTTCATAACCCCTTTTTTTAACGAATACACTGAATACACTCGGTACGTCTTTGGTGGTGTCGAGCTTCGAACCCGAGGCCTTTCAGTCTGGAGCTCTGTGCTATGACCACTAGGCTATCACGGCCACACCAAGCGAGTTTTAGTAATAGCTATTAAAAATATAAAATTATTAACTCTATTCATTGCTAGCTTTTTTCTAGTAACTCTTACAGATTTTCTTGTAACTGAGTAAGATTGCTAAAATTTTTTTAGTAATTACAAGAATCACTGAATTTTTTTTAGTAGATCGGCCCTTTTTTTTTACTCTGACGGCAGCTTTTTCAAAAACAAAACGGTTAAAGAAAGATTTTCGCTAAAATAGCTTCAAACTGAAAAGAATAAAAGGTATTTTTTCCATTTTATTTTAATGGATCACTTATAATATATATATAATTAAATTAAATATTTTGAATAAATTTAGTTGCTTCTGTAATTTAAATTAATGTAATTTAAACAGTCATTGCTATTTGTAAAAAAAAAGTAGAATGGCAGAACGATTTAATTAGTAATTTTTGAACAACACAGATATTTTTTAAGGTTTTCTATTACGGATAAAAGGACATAAATTATTCCTTCAATGATTGTAAATTTCCAAAAAAATAATTACTTCTAATAACATGATTTCAGTAGTAAGAAAACTCCACCACCCATCCAGTAAGAAAATATATGTACTACTGTCTCAAGGTATATATTTTGTCTCACTGTACTTTTTATTTTGTCTCACTATTTTTAAACATTTCTTTTCTTTTACTTACTAATTATCAGTGAAAGCGTTTCTAAAACGAGTTGGATGCTGAAAAAAAATGTAAATGTTTCCATACAAGAAATATATATATATATATATATATATACATATATATATATATATATAGTGTAACAAATACATTTAAGAAATACAATATTAAATGTTAGATGATTGTTTTATAACATATTGTTGAGCATACACAATCAGCCCTCAAAAAATATCAACAAATTTTGGTGTTACAAAAATCCATTTGCGGCGAAAATTACAAATCGCATGCACATTAGGGTGGAGTGAAAAAGACCAAAAAAAATTTTTTTCGGAATTTTTTCTTTGGATAGGTCTAAAAAGTTGCCTTTTGGCACACTGAATATAAGGTTAAAATTTCATTTCGTTTTGAATTCATCTTTAGTCCCCTACCAGCTCTTAAAGATTATGCTCTTTATATGTGAAAATCAAAATTTCACTCTGTAGTGTAAATGACCAAAAAAAAATTTTTTTTCGGAATTTTTTCTTTGGATAGGTCTAAAATGTTGCTTTTTGGCACACTAAATGTACGGTTGAAATTTCATTTCACTTGGAATTCATTATAGTTCTCTACCAGTTCTGAAAGATTATGCTCTTTTTATGTGAAAATCAAGATTTCACAATGTAGTGTAGCTGACCAAAAAAAAATTTTTTTTCGGAATTTTTTCTTTGGATAGGTCTAAAATGTTGCTTTTTGGCACACTGAATAGACGGTTAAAATTTCATTTCATTTGGAATTCATTTTAGTTCCCTACCAGGTCTTAAAGATTATGCTCTTTTTATGTGAAAATCAAGATTTCACAATGTAGTGTAAATTAATCAACTTTTTTTTTAAACAAAATTTCTGATTTCAGTAATATAACCCACAAAAATGACTTCTTAAAGTATTACTTGTGAATGATCTAAGTATCGTTTTGTTTTAACTCTTTGAATCGCGAATAAAACCCTAAAATGTGAATCGTATTGTCCCAGAGAAGAAAAAACACAATAATTAGACATGCATTTCAATTTTATTTTTCGAATGCACATGAAAGATAGTTCTCTAAATATAAAGGAAATGCAGTTTTCTGAATATATAGTAATAAAATGAAAAGAATATATACGATGTATTGTAAAACGATCTTTCATTTCACTCTAATTTATATTGGTCTTAGTTATCAAAATTAGGTATTACCTTTCGTGATTTGATGTTTGCTCGTATATATACGGTTCTTGCTTCTACTACTACAGCCGCTAATGGAGCTTTAACAACTAAGTTTACGCATCTTTCGAATACTTGAATCTAACAGGGAAATTTTTCAATTGAAAAGATGGAACTTTCGATTTTTTTCTGATAATTTCCAGTTTCTCTTTTGGTAATCGTTTAAGAATGTGGGGTGATTTCACATTCTTGCTAGTTAATAATGTATATATAGTTTGTAACACTGAATTTCAATATTGGAATATAAAATGTCTTATTGTAGAACGTATAATATCCTTCATCTTCAATATTCTTCGGAATCCAAATTCTCCAACATGATTTTTTTTATCAGTTATCGTTCATGTAAATTTTCATCTCAATGACAGAAGTATACATTTTGTTAAATAACGGGATTGAGAGTTTTCTTTAAATATTTCCTCAAATAACAAAACAACTTAATTGTTTATATAAAAAAAACCATTTTGAATTCTATATTTGCAAGAAGAATCTTTCTTGAATTGAAACAACATAGACGAACGTTCATTACAAATTCAGCCATAATCCTCAGGTTTTGGGATGAATCTGCCTTCCAATCTGCAAACCAAGTAATCAATTGGCAGTTGTCAATCATTTAGAGTGCAACATTCTTGCTGGATTACGATTTACCAGATTTGAGGAGCATTAAACAGATGCAAATGTTTGGCACATGTCATAAAAATAATTTTGGTCTACACTTAGGTCTACACTCATTTCTCTGTGATGAGAGCAGCTATTTTTTAATTTCTATAACTGTCTATTGTTCACATTGATCCAATGACTTTCCATTTAGAACAGGAAAAGCTCGTGAGCCTTTATTTTGTTTATCAAGTTGAATGACTTAGTGGCAATTCGTTTGCAGAAAGCTGACATATTAACCACTACAATGGACGACTAAATCTTGGTTTCAAAAAATCTATTAGCATGATTTTTTATCTTACTGTTTACAGTTGTTTCGTCACAACCTATTGCCATAAATTTATCAAGGATTAAATGTTTTTCAGTGCAATATTTTAATACTTCCTGCAATGATCTTTCCTGGTCCAAAAGATGGTGCAATGTATCCCAAATACAATTCATTTGACTCTTAAAATCAGAGATTAAGTTTTTCAATTATAGTTTTTCCATATATCTCCAATTTTCCATAATTTCCGTTGATTTTGGGGAATTGAATGAGCTGATATTCAGAAAAATTGTTGTCTATCATTTGATCAATACGTCTTTGGGAAACTACAATAAATGATGCTTCGATGTTTTCTCTTAGGATTTTTTTTACCTCTGATTTTGGCGAAACTGTACAATTACTGCTATGTTTTATTTATTGTTTTGTATAATAATAATATTTTATAGCATTCTGCTATTGTTGGCAAAACAGCTTTATTTAGTTTTGAAGAATCACCAACTTCTGGTAATGGTAAACTTCGATTTGCTCACACACATACTCATTTTGACAGTAAAAATGACAACATACAATTTTTAAAACTCAATAAATCGTTTCAAAAATTTAAATATAAAGACTTAAAGTTTGAAAATGATAAAAGGAATTACACTAAATATTTAAAATATAAAAATATCAAACGAGTTTACCAAAAAATCCTGTTAATGTACAAGTTATGTTAAGATTCTATCGTATAAATCAATGAAAATACAAACGTCCTGGTAGGGGACTCAAGAAATTTTTCAAAATTCATGAAATTTTGCACGTGTATTAGAGGTACTAAAAGGCAACTTTTGGCTGCTATCCAAAATCAAAATTCAAACTTTCGATTTTTCACTCCACCCTAATGCACATGCTCTACATATATTACTGAAACTGATATCAATAGAGCAGCTTTGAGGGATTACCTAGTTGATATCAACTTAACACCCAGCCCATGTGAATGTGATATCTTTTCTTGTTATGAGCCATTGAGGAAAAGTTTAAATCTAGTATAAAATACTAAACGTAAAAAATAAATATATTGAGAAAAACAATGAATTTAAAATTATTTAAAAAATTTCAAGTAACGATTAAGTATTAATTTAATTAATTACTGTTATTATGATATCGAAGAAAAATGGGCATTATTTGACATAATAGGAGAAATATGCGTTATATTAACATGAAAATATTGTGGTTCACTTCACGTTACTTATCTTTACTATAAAGAAAAAAAAATAAAATCATGCATCAGCGTTTTGCATAGACAAACAGATATATGTTTAGTTGGTACATAATTAAGACAAACTTTATAAAGTGATACATATTATATGAAAATGTGTGAGTTAAGATGTCATGTAATGTAAAGAAAGAAAGAAAGAAAATCTGTAATTTTACAAATGTAAAGTTGCCGAAATAACTAAATTACTATACACGACTGTTCTAACATTTTATATGTACTTCTCTGTGTATAAGGAAAGATGTAAATCAACGAAATTATTTTTTTTATTTACATCTACTGTAAACCAAAAACATTTTGTTTTACAGTAGATTAAATATACACAAATTACTAACATTTTATCTGTACTTCTCTCTGTACAAGAAAAGATGTAAATCAATAAAATTATTTTTTTATAAAGCAACAGAAATCTGTAAAAAATCTACTAAAATTAGTTATTTTACATAAATTTGATCTGTTACCTGGGTTGCAGTTACATAAAAAAATTCTAGGAATCCCAGTTTCCAAAAAAAATTCTCAGTAACCTTGCAGATTTTTTTTATTTTCAATTTTTATTATATTTTATCTATTTATTTATTTTGCATAGGATAGATGAGGATGATATACAATCGAGCTAATCTTTACTTTTTCGATTTTGGTTTCAGATTTAAAAAAAATACTTTCAGAACCGGTTTGGCCCGGTTATGAAATTGAAAAACTATCCTAATATAAAAAGAATATATTAAAAATCATAAAAGTAAAAACGAGGCCAGTTGTCGATCTTTCCCAGCTATCCTATGCAAAAAATCACGTAAAAATTTAAAATTTGAAAAGAACGCTTCCATAAACTTTAAATGATCATCCGGTTCTTTTTTCAATTAGTAGTGTGGTCTCTTAAGACAGTAATATGTGATATCTGGACTTCACATGACCGTTGAAAACAATAATAATATATTCTACAATACAAATACACACGTACACAGGTTATAAATGATCTTAATTTTGTTAAATAAATAGACCAAGTATTATTTTTGAAAGGCATATTTTCAGTTAATTATTACATTTGTATGAAATATTTAGTCACTACATCGTCATACAAACAGTAAAAATTTTCAAAAAAAGGTTAAATTTTCTGGAATTCAACTTTAATAATAAATGCTTATCCCATTAATTTATTAATTCTGCTTTGAAATGTAAATTTCAGCATTTAGAACTAATGATATATCTTAAACTGCGTTACGCATTTAGGATGATTTGGAAATGCCTTATGCATTATTCAGTATTTACACCTGTCACACGGTTGTATTTTAAATTCGTTAATCAAATATGAATCGGTGAGTACTGCACCATAATAATCCATATGCTTAATAATGCATTTGTTAAAATAATTTTTGCAGAAGGATTTGTTTCGTAGACTAGTTAGTGTTAAAATAGATTGAGCACGTAATATATATTAACAATGTTTCTATGTCTTATAATAATTTACTATTAATATACTTGTCTTTTTAAATTCAGTTTAATTTGTTTGAAATTAGAAATAAATGACATAAGGAATATAGGAGTGTAAAAGATTCTACAGAAATTAAATTTTTTTATTACCCCATATAATATATATCTTCTGAACATTCTTTATTCTCAATTATACGCTAAATAGCATACAATAAATAATGCAATATAAATTGATATGATTTCTTTTACCATATCTGATATGTTGCGTGCAATATCATTGGAAATGTTTTTTTTTCTCCATATTTTATATATAGCGTATAACGATGAAATCATGATAATTGGATATGATTTTTTGACCATATTTCATATGTAGAGTACAACGAAGAATGAAATTTTTGTCTACATTTGATATATACCGTACAACTAGAAATGCAATGTCATTGGATATGATTTTTAACCAATATTTAATTATGTAGCTTACAACGAAGTATTGAATATTAATAGATATGATTTTTGTGCATTTCAAGCTGAATAGGCTAAGTGTCATCATATAAAGTCAATATAACGTTTTTTATGTAAATACAGAACATATAACGATGAATGAAGATTGTATGCAATTTCGTAGTAATAAAAAACAGTAAGTATACTCTGTAAGTTCAGGGTATGCGCTACAGTCATGAATGGCCTTGGTATGCTTATGCGTTCTTGCTTGAGAAACAAAGGGTATATGATGATCCTTGAGAAATACAGAACCTGCCCGGCATGTACCTCCGTATATTCTCGACTACAGATGATGAAATATTTATATGAAAGACTAATGAACTGGCTTTTGACATAGCAAAATCATATTTCGTCAAAATATACTTTGTATTTCAATTTTTAACCTTAAGGGAGGACAAGACTAAGTGCAATTCTATATAAAACATACGAGGCTTAACATCCGGTTACTCGGAAACTATCCCGCCGAATTTGATGAAATTTGGAATCCATAATTAATGTATTATAATCACGATTTATGACGTGCAGTTTTTGACTTTTTCTTTTATAACAATAAAAATTTTTCCGAAATTTCCTATTTTTTTAGAGTTTCTTTGGTATTACTACTAATTATTTTTTTAATTGTCTGCGACAGTCAGTGCGCTTCTGGGAATTCAAAATTTTCGGTTGATTAAGAGCTGCTATTTCATTTAATTTTGGTACAATATACTTCAGGCCGCCCCGAGGTTCGAACCCGAGACATCTTGTTAGTAGTATTAGTATCCTTTTACTAACTGACCAATAACAGCTGAAGCTATTTCGTACAAAGCATGCCTTTTATGAGTCAGTGGGGATATATCTGCTGTGTTTTGCAAAGATTTCCCTCAAATGTATTCGTTACAATATTCGTAAACGGTTTATTTTAATTTATTTTCGACCTGTACGTAATACGTGTGGGTTTTTTAAATCAATTTTAAATGTTTAATTAGTTTAAGTAAAAAAAATTCTGAGTTTATTTATTTATTTATTTATTTTAATTTGAATCGAATTTAGTTTTATAGAAATAATTAATGAAGATATTTTTGAAATTGTCTCCCACTATTTATTTTTTAAAGGGCTATTAATTAAAAGATTTTTTTAGTAAGATATGAGAGAAAAACAAACAAAAAATGATTTAATACGTGTTTGTTTTAATACTTGACAATAAGTTTTTTTTTTCAAGTATGTAGATCTTTCACAAGTTGTTTTAATTTGTAATCATATTTAAAATCTAATAATGAGGAATTGTTTTAATTTTAACAGATAAAATACGTATATTCATCATTAAAATATTTTATTTATGCATCTTCTGAAAATATTAATGTTATATAAGGCTCATTAATGAAAAAATTTCTGCTTTAAAATTTCCTTTATAATAAGATTTAAAAGAGGGTTACCTTTTTTATAGTTCCTTTTTAGTTAAATAAAAGTATTCTAGGCCAAATATTTTCTTTTTGCTGTCGAAACGGATAAATTTAACTTTGCCGTTTCTTTTGATAAGCACGTTCCATTAGATTTAACCCTTTCGATCAAGATGTATCTATTAAGTACCAAAATGTTTTTATGACGAGCATAAAAAAGGAATTTTTTTTCATAATGTGTTACAGTAGGTTGTACGAAAATGCTTTCAAAGCAAAACTTTTTTTCCAAGTGCTTCATGAAGCGTTTATATTTAGGTATGTGATCATAACTATAGATGTCATTCTGCATTACGTGTCATATACTTATTATGCTATATGCTGAATAATAAATCTTAGATTAATGAAGTTAAAAAAAAATATTTTTTTTCTCTCCCTCCGTTCAGCTATTTAAAAATTTATTTTTATAAGCGGCAATGTAATTATGAGCATATTCCAATCAACTTAGCAAAAAATATTTTATCATCTTTACTTTTATAGATGGGGTTCTGCAAAGATCTAATAAACAGCGTACGGCGAGAATATTTGCTCCTTAAAAATGCAATATACAGGGTGTGTCATAATTATTGAAAGAATATACTATCTCCTTAAATATTTCCCATTAGGTATATACTTCGGGTTGCAAAGTTTCATAAAAAAAGGTTCAAAATTTGATGAGATAATTTGCAACATCATGTGATGTCTAGATGAGAAAATACAAACATTATATTTTTATACGGCCATCCGTGCGATAAAGTTTCGAATTAGCAAATTTATTTTATCCATTACTGAATTAAATAAAAAAAAAATCATCTCGATATCTAGAAATCTCAGAGAGATATTAAAATCCAGAATCCTGCAAAATTCAACAATTAAACCCCTTAACACTTATGAAACATGTTCTTGATATCATTTCAAAGCAAGATAGTGATAATTCACCAATTGTACTTTAAGAAAAATATATGTAAGGTAGAGCTTCTCCTTTGAACATAAAAAAGAAGCGTATCGATTTTACGTTAAATCTTCTTTGAAATATCCCGGTGGTCTGTACCAGAGGTCTGCATAGATCGAAATATATAGGTCTGGTCCGAAGCGTCCCTTAGGAAAAAGTTCGATCCGGCCTGGAGAAAAGTTAAAATCATGCCCAGGCCTCGAAAAAAAAAAAAAGTTTAAAATCATACCCCGGGTCGGCATTGAATTTCTACTTAGTGCTTTGCTTTTACTTATATATGGTTAAAAGTTGTTAAAAAAAATTGTTGTTATGGTTAAAAGTTGTAAAAAAGTGAAAATGACAAAAATTAATTTCTATTGAAAGTTTAAGCTGCAGGAAGGAGTTTTTTGCACATTTTTATAAAGTATTTAAACATTTTATTAGAAACCAGAATTTCTTTAAAATTGAAGTGTGTTTTTTGGATGATATATTACAAATAATTAATATCGGAGGGTTCCATAAAGAAATCGGTCATAATAATATAGATATTTGTTATCATATTTTTATTGCATCAAAATCAACTCAAAAGTTGCATTCCGGTATAAACTATTAATAATCATTTTTTATTTAATTTTTCTTTTAAAATATCCGCACGATCGCTTTAAATGAATAATATATTTGAATAAATTCCAATATTTCAGAAACAATTGAATTCAAAATGCAAAATATCTTTAAAAAATAATTCTACATGACTGGCAAAATATAAAGAACAAATCTTTGTGCAAACATTTACGATGATATTAATAATTTTGGATAAAATATGATTTCAAACAGCATAAAAATCTAATTACTTGCTACTGAATAAGTGATGTCATACAGAAAACAGAACATGATGGGATTTAAGTCCTATGTAAATTAATTCGTTTCATTTTAGTATATAGTCATCCTAGGTGTGCCTCGACACTATGTATTGTCGTATACAGATAGACCCATGAATATTTAATTTGAAGTTGCCGTATTCCATTCTTACATCTTCCTTATAAATGAAATAGAAGCAAGAGAATATGAAAATTATGTTTTTCTAATGCCATTCCACAAAATATTATTTATTTAAAAAATGATGGATATATATTTTCTTATGATCGAAGTATATTTTGTGGCATAAAAAGAACATAAGATTTGTTTTTCAAAATATATATGATTACATAAAATTTTTAAATAAAAATGTCTTTGACATAATGACTTTTTAATATAAAACATGTAATAATAATATATTTTTAAAAATTCCAAGATTTCACAAATATTTGACTTGAAAAACCAAAATATCCCTTTCAGCGGCCTGCAAAATATTCCATTCATGTTTAACTATTCATAAAATAGTATTTATAAAGATATTGGTATGAAAATTTTTATTTGACAAACTTACATATTTATTTATCTTATTCACTGCAAAAAATTAATTTTAATTTTGATTTTGTGTTAAATCAGCCATTGTTTCTAAAAATTACATGACGGAAAAACCCGGTTAAGCCGCTTAAAGGGATGTATTTGAAAAGTATTTCTGCATTACTGATCAAATATGAAGAACAAGTGTTTGTACATACATTTGCAGCGTTATTAATTATTTTGAAGAAGATATAATTATAAAAAAACATAAAAACTTAATTACTTGTTACAGAATAAGGTACGTTATAGAGAAAATAGAACACAATAGGATTTAAGTCCTATGTTAATTAATTCTTCTCATTTTAGTATACAATACCCTGTCATTCCAGATGTGCCTCGACACAATGGCTTGTCGTATACAGAGAGTCATGAATATTTAATTCAAAGTTGCAGTATTCCATTCTGACATCTTACATATAAATGATATAGACGGGAGATTTTGGGAAAGCAAAGAGTATAAAAATTATGTTTTCTAATGCCATTCCAGGAATTATTATTTATTAAAAAAATTATAAAGATCGAGATATATTTTGTTGCATAAATAGAACAACAGTTTTTTTCAAAATATTTATGATTATATAAAAGTTTTAAATAAAAATATCTTTGACATAATTATTTTTCAATATAAAAAATGTAATAACAATATATTTGAAAAAATTCCAAGATTTCAGAAATAGTTAACTTGAAAAAGCAAAATACATTTGAAAAGTAATTCTGTATTACTGAGCAAATATGAAGAATAAATGGAATAATAATAATTTTGAACAAGATGTAATTATAAACAACAAAAAAAAAATATAATTACTTGTTACTGAATAATGTACGTGTTATAGAGAATATAGAACATAATGTGATTTAAGTCCTATGTTAATTAATTTTTTTTTCATTTTATTATGTGAAACCCTGTCAGTCTAAAAGTGTCTAGACACAATCAATTGTCGTATACAGATAGACTCATGAATATTTATATCGAAGTTGCCGTATTGCATTCTCACATCTTTCATGTAAATGAATTAGACTCTAGTTTTTTGGAAGAGTAAGAGGGATTGAAAATGATGTTTTGTAACGCATTCCATAAAATATTATTTATTAATTTATGAGACATTTTAAAACAACTTTTATTTATTGAGGTAAAATTTTGGATTTTTTGTGATGGTAAACCATATAGTTTGTAAACAAAATCACATGACAAAACTTCTTATGTATATTTTTTTAAATTTAAATTTAACTTTTATTAAAAATACGTGTGTATTTGTGGGGTAGTTAAAAATCGTTATAACTTAAAATATTATTTGTACAATTTCAATTTTTTTTTTTACATTTTCATAAACAGAATTGCCTAAATTTTAATTAAATTCAGAATTTTTTAAAATATTAATTAAAATATTTAAAATATAAACTTGAAAAAAACATATAACTTTTTTTTTAATCATGTTTTGAGATGTAAATATATTTTTCAAATTTGCTGAATCAAAATTAATGTAAAATAATCAAAAAGACATGTTTTAAATTTGAAGCATTTATCCTTAACAGTTCTTGAGTTAAAATAATTTAAATATTAGAAATAAAAAAAAACACATTTTTACAAGAAGACATATCTATGACAATCACTGCTTGAAAGCTGGATTTTGAAAACAAGCATAGATGAAAAAAATAATAATACTTTTTCTTCTTATTAGATAAAAACAGAAAATTTTAATGAAATAAAAAAATTTTAGAAAATTTCAAGATTTTTATCGCATAAATACAGCACAAGATTAAAATATATATATATTTATGATTACATAAAAGTTTCAACTTAAAATATCTTTTAAATAATGAAACTCAAATATAAAAAAAAAATGTAATGTACTGATGTAATGACATATGCATACATGTAAAAAAGTGATCTATTATAGTGTTAATAAATCTATGAAAGTAATAGTTGATGAAAAGTTACATAAATGTTACTTCTTTACAAAGTGTGTTAGGCAAATTAGTCTCTTATGCCGGTATTATACTGTGAATGGAAGTAAAAAATGAAGATACATGAAAAAATAATCTCCAGAAAAAAAAGCAGATTCAATTTAAATTTTACTGAAAGCCAAATCTACTTTAATATTTACTAAGCCAAAATTTAGTAGTTACAAAAACATTTGCATTCATACTTTTCCATACCACGTGTGCAGAAACTACATGCAAAATGAACAGTTATACTACAGTTACATATATATGAGATGAACGGACAATATATATACATACATGTATATATATATATACAATACAATATATATACAATATATGTATATATATGTAAAATTTTAACGTAGTTATGTAGAATACTATTGACAGAACGTAAAATTCTCCTTTAAATCACACCACTTAGCAAGAAAATTCCATCCTGAATACTCATAGATTTAAAAGTTTTGTGGCACTTGTCGTTATGCAACAAATAGATAGCCTTTGGAATATTTCCCACTAAAAATTAAACAGAAGCGTCGAATATTTTTAATCACATTTATTCTCATTCCACATAACAGGAAAATAATTCCACTCACGGTGTAAAATGATCCATGTCACTAACATATAGAACTTCACCAGATAAACTTTTCTCACCAGCTGACAGGAATTCATTAGTGCAAGAAAAAAACGTTAAAAAAACCAGTGCAAAGCCAATTTAACACGATTTTATCAGACTCTGCGGCGGAATACAAAATTTTATGGCTAATTTCTAAGTTGCCATTGAATTATTTAGGCTTAGTATATTTAACCAATGCGAAATTTAACCCTGCGAAAAAGAAAACGAGTTATGTCAGTTTACTCGACAGTTTATATGATGCAATCCGATTTTTTAGCATTTCTAAAAAGAGAACTGTGGGCAATCAAATTATTTTTTAGAACGTAAATACAAAAGAAATTATACGATAGATAAAAGAATAAATTTAAGAAATGAGATTTGAAGAAAGAAAGCGCTGATAAAAGGTATAGAATTAAAGTAGATATTTTAAGATATTATAAAAGGAAAGAGGAAAAGGTAAATATTAAAAAAATTTGGAAATATTTCAGATTTAAGGCGGAACATTTTTATTATTGCATATGTATTCACATATGGTGTCTGTGTGTGCGCGCATTTTATTATATATATATATATAGATAGATAGATAGATAGATAGATAGATATGTATACATCATAGCAAACACGATAGCGTTTGCTATAATAAGTTTAAGAAATGGGAAAAGCAAACGTCTTTTTGAAATTTCTGGCGAACCAGTTGACGTACGACAGTGATTTTTTTTCAAAAGATAGAACTCGAAGAGACGTATAAAATGATAGTATTAAAAATTATAGGAGTTTATTGTAGTTTTTTTTTTAACTTTTAACAAAAAAATGAAGACGTAAAATTCAACAAGCGATAACTACCGATCCCGTGGATGGATTAACTCCATTTTTGGTTTATTTTAATCCTTTTGGTAAAACATAAAATAGATTTTTTTCATCTTTGTATGTTTGACAATCGCTGAGAAAATCGAATTTGTGTCTGAAGGCTCCAATTGAACATTGTTTCTTGATGTTGCTGTTGTAGTTTCTTTATTCATTGCCACCAAGTTTAAGTAAATATAATTTTTTATGTATTAAAAATGCTCTGGTGAGCAAAAAAAAAAGGTTAATATGTTTTTAAGTATGAAAAAGTGTTTGACACGTGCTTCTAATTGAGCATGAGAAAAGACAAGGTGTCTCTTCTTGGCTGCAGCTCAAAGTCAATGCCAAATTTGAAAAAAAATCATATTTGAGCTTTTCCCATATAAAAGAAATTTGAGTAAAATTTGTCGTCTTTCTTTTAAGTGAAATTTCTAATTCTGCTTCACATGTGAACTGCACTGTTGACTCTGCAGTGCAACTGCACTACAAATCAATTTTCTGTGCAGTTCTACGCTGAGGGCATGCTTGGTGGCACTGCAATGAGTATGATACGCTGCAGGAATTAAGTATTCTGGTACTAATTCGTCTTACATTCATGTTTAATTACACTGCGTTTTTTCTTGCTACGTCTTTTCACTACACATTTTTAGCATAATTGTGACTAATGTCTTTTATATGGGAAAAGCGCAAATATGAATTTTTTTATTATATCAAATTTGGCATTGACTGTGAGCTGCAGTCTTGTCCTTTCTCATGCTGAATTATAAGCACTTGTCAAACACTTTTTCATACTTAAAAACATATTAATCTTTTTTGTTGCTCACTAGAGCATTTTTTAATACTTGTATATATATGTGTGTGTGTGGAAAGATATTGAGAGGGAGATGTGTAAATTTTGATTAAAATTTAATTTATATTCCATGTAAAAGTAGCAATAAATATAACCATCATTAAAAACATTCTAGATAAAACATTGTTCATAAAAATATTTAAATATCTAATGTTTAATTTAATGTCTAATTTAAATACCTATGTTTATCTGTATTATTAAACTATTTATTGGAAAATTCTAAATATAGTTTTTTGATCACTTTAAAAAATATCTGTTCAAATCCATAATGGAAAATTTTACCGAAATCCGATCTTTCTTTCGTCCCTGATTTTGAATAGTCTTCGCTAAAACCTAGAAAATGTAAAATTTTAAACAATTGGAAAAAAAGTTTAAATAGAAATCCGATTTACAGTTTTTCTCAATGATAGGTAATCAATTCTGAAAAAAATGGTTCCTGTCAAACTTTTCTTATATTAAACTTGCAAACTGAAAGTGACCAAAATTGTAATTAAATAATTTAAAAAACAATTTAATTTTTAAGCACTCTATATCTTAGTATTTTTTTTTTTTTTTTTTTTTGCTTAGGCGATTAAATGACTGCATTTAAAAACTAGTTGGATGCGCCAATCCCAAAACATTCTTCTACCTCATACATCTTAATACTTCCAGAAAAATGATGCATAACAGCTTCACCAGTTAAGTGATTTACACCAAAATTTAGTCAACTACAATTTATGTCTCCTTCGAATTGTGTCCGAAGTTTAATGAAAATCCATGTTGTATTTTTTTGAGATAAAACCATTGCAAAAATTATCTATAAAAAATTGCATAGAAGCACCACCTGTTGAGCGATTCACTTCAAAAACTGAACAATACTAATTTATATTAGGCAATAACTGAACCCGAAGTTAAATAAAAGTTCGTGAATTACTTTCTAAGATAAAGTTATTGTGATAATCATGAATAATATTGCATAGCGGCGCCACATATTGGCCGATTTAGACTAAAAGGCAATTCGCACCATATTATACAGAGGACTAACGATATGTGAAGTTTTTTGAAAGTCCACCCATTAGGTCTTGAGGTATAGTTGTTGCGGAAATCGTGAAAAAAGTATCATAGAAGCACTATCTGTTTGTTTGATATCATACAACACGATAGTGCTGTACAGTAGAGCTCAGCCGCATCTCTAATGTTAAGGTCCAAAGTTTGCCTCTTAATAACTTTGGACCCAATCATCAAATCGCGACGTAATTGAAAAGGCGAAGTGTCCTACTAAAGAAAGTTTACAAAATATAGAAGTTTACAAAAAAAATCATCCAGAGACATCGATTAGTTATGGAGATCTAGAACCCCTGTTTTGGAACTTTTTTCTCGTGAAACAAGAAAAAAAGACAAACAACTCAATTACAACCCAAACCAGGAAACATTCAATGACGTGTAATAGCTTGTTCGAAAGCTTCTAATTTAGGTATGTGCCTTTCGAAAGTCCTGTCAAAATGTATCCAATATTAAGGAAATGGTATACATTTCATATTATATAACGCTATACCTTCCATAATTTAACATTATACAAATATCTCCTTTTTAATTACTAATTCAATTATTTCTTTCGAGTTGTCAGCAACTAAAAAACTGTTCATTAATTTAAAAAAGAAATGTTAACACGTGTTCTTTTTTAGAGGTCAATAAAAATTCTGATTCTCCTGATAGATTTTTTAATTTTTGAAATTGACGTCATCCGAAATAGAAAATACATGTTTTTCAGAAACATACATATAAACTATAACTAAATACAGTAGAGCATCGTTTATACGGCGCCGAAGGGACTACCGAAAAACGTTGTATAAACGATAACGACGTACATTCGATTTTCACTTCCAAAACTAGAATTAATTTTGTTTTCACTTAATTTTAATGTTTAACGTGATGATTTGCATGAATATGTAAGTTAAACAAACTAAAATAAACAAACAACCAAAAAAAGGGGGGGGGGATTAAAAAGCAATTTAAATATGCGTACCTTTATTTATGTTTCACCGACAGGTTCCTCATTTGCAGTACATCATTCCCTTTCCATTTAAAGTCAAAGATCAAAAAACCCCGCGTGCTAACTGAAAGTGGCCAATTCTGATAACATTTAGAAGGATAGTCTATTTGCAACTTAAAACAGGTCGGGAAAGCTGACCATCCCCGAAATTAGAATCACCTCTCCCAGTGTAATCTGTTACACGCAAGCTGATTTTTCAGACTAATCAAACACCAGCCCACATTTTTATAATGTGGAGTGCATTTAAACACGCTCTTTGGTGTCATTCATAGCTGCCAACTTCCGCTCGTTCGTAAAATGCACAAGAAAATTAAACAAAAATAAACCTATACAAAATCGAAAAATCGACGTATAAATGATTTTGGGCGTCGTACAAAAGATATAATTAAAATGAATAGGAATGAATCAGGACCACATTAAAACGTCGTATAAGTGATCGTCGTATAAACGATGCTTTACTGTATGTGTTAAAACAACATCGTACCTTTATTTGAGTGTTTTTGACGTCAAAACAGTTACTATAATACAGATATTTCAATTAAAAACGGATAATTTAGAAAAAAAATCTTCTATATTTATAAAATAACGATTTTAAAACGAAGCTATGAAAATATGTGTAGATACCCATGGTCATAAGAAAATCTCTGCAGATATTGGGAAACTGCAGTGGGACTACCATCTGGGAGGGAGGGTTCTGTCGCCAAACGTCTCCGAGTGTTTCGCCAATTTGGTGATATACCGCCAAATCTGATGTCCAAAATTACTCGCTAAAATTGAAGCCAACTTAGCGTTATTTCTGGTATTTCGCCAAACAAATATGACTACTAATAACTTTAAACTAATACTAATAATAGTTTAGATTTGTTAGTTGAAGATGATTTATAAAGTTCCTGAAAGGATCTGAAAAAGCTATGAAATCATATAAAAAACTGGTGGGACCAGAGAGAAAAGTAGAGCTCTATCTAAAAAAAATGTTAAAGCAAAAATTGGAAAATATTTTCAATCTAAAATTATGCTTAAAAATGGAATCAGATAATCTGTAAAGCTCATGAAATAACCCAAATTTTTGTTAGCTGAAAATGTGGACTTAGCTTTACTGGTGCCTTATATTCAGAATTATACTATTATCCACTCAAAATGATTACTGAGGAAAGTAGTCAATACAATATATTGTTACGTTGCCTCAAATCAGTCAAGCTCCACAAAGCTAAATGAATATAAACCATGATGTAATAATTAAAGTATAATATTAATATAATTAGGTTAAAAATTATATAATATTTTTCCATTGTTTTATCAAATCTTAAGTGGTTTATGTATTTAAAGGTGGAATTTCATATTCGATTTTTCTTTACATTCCGATGGAATGTAAATATAAATAATGTGTACACAGGTATGTTTATAATAACAACAGAACATTTTAATGTTTTATACTTGATTTAAAAATAAATAACATTGATTTCAGGCCTTTTTCCTTTTCCGGGGCTCAGGTAACAAATTGCGAAATGTTGATAAAGGTTACTATTCTAAATAAAGTTACATCGGCACTGAAGTTAATAAAGTCTGAATTACGTTGGTTGTTGGTTGTGTTTATGAAAGTCAATTATCTGCACGAGAGGAATAGGCTCTAGAGAGGAGTACCTTTTATGTGGGTCTTTCTTTGGAAACCTAACCCGTATTTAAGCAAGAAACTCCAAGATTCGGAGAAAACCACGAAAAATCCAAACGGTCAGGACGACGGGCACGATTGGGTTCAATCTCAATACCTTTTACCATTTTCAAGGTCAGAATCTCTCGGTCACAAGTAGAGTCCGACTGAACCACGTGTACTAAAACAGTCCAAATTGTTCTGAAACTAAAACAATGAAATATTTCAAAATATAAATAACGAAAAAACGAAGTATATTGCTTTTATCATTTAATAAATATTAATTTATGCTGCAAAAAACAACAAAGAAATTTATAATACACTTTTTAATATATCAGCTTCTATTGCTATACTTAAAGAAGAAATAAAAGAAAAATAGATATTTAATTAATATATTTACTGCTTCGTTTCTTTTTCTCTCACACATCAAAATGCGTTTTGTGTTGTTAGTAAACAATCTAATAGGTTATCTACTAAACGTAAAATATATATATTAAAATTTAAATAGAGAAAAAGTTTTAACATACATTCAAAAAACCCACGAGGTTCGCGTGTGATGCTTCAGTTTAAGCAAAATGATTTTGTTCTTTAAAACTACCGATTTCTCTTTCAAAATGTTTTTCAAGCAAATAAACTAACACTTGATAATTTTTAAATACTTTCGTTAATAATTATACAAATCATTGAAGTGATACAGTTCAAATTTATTAAGAAAACAAGAATATGCCTGTAGAAAACCATAGGGGAGAGAGTGGGGATGAATGGGATATGGATGAATGGGACAACAGAAATTTATATATGTTCCCCAAACATAAATAACTTGATAATTTACCTTACTGATAGCAGTACTGATGTCATTCAACAGACATAGTTTCAAAGCAATATCTATAACAAAAGATTAGCTATTGTACAAAGTGTATTTTTCAAAAACCAAAGTTACTTTTTTTAAAATCTTTTTAGTATTTAATTGATAGTTAACCTTCCCAAAACCTTATAATTTTTTTTCTGTTAAAATGATATAATTTCTTGTTATACTTATGATGAAAATGAACAATATTGACAGTGCTTACTAAGCCTAATCAATGTTTTATTTAACCATGTGGCTATGGGGATGAATGGGACAGTCCCATTCATCTCCAGGGCTAATCCATAATAAAAAAAATTATATTTTGTCATTACCTAGAAACCAGTTAAGAGGAGAAAACGAGGTCACAGTCGTGTACTAACCGATACACCAGAAAAACAATATTTGGAAAAGGAAATTGTAAAGAAACAGACCAAGAAAAATTAATTGCCTGCCTTCAAGAAATATTTTTAGTAAAGGTATGGACAGTAGTGATGAATCTGACAATTTATAACTTCATTAGGAAGATGAAAGTGATTTGAACATGATTTTTAGTGATATAATGGGACACCAAGTTTGCAGCTTGGATATTATAAGAGAAGACGACTTTTTCCTAACAAAGATATGTGGAAAAAAATATTTATCATTACGTTGCTAGGGTTTTAAAGAACAATAATGATAACCTTTAAGTACAATTCTTGAGAAAAAAGATTAATAATTCCTTATTTTACCATACTGATCCACTAAAAATTTATTTTGTTAATCTGGAGGATATTGTTATGAAACTACCAAAGCCTAGACCTCTGGGAACTGACAGAACTAAAGGACTGTTGTCATTTGATATTAGCTTCAGTCCATATGTAGTAAAATAATATGTATCACTCAATTTTCAAATAAAATATGTTTAGAATAATTTCTTTTTACCTGTCCCATCCATCCCCAAAGTTGTCCCATTCATCTCCACCATGGGGATGAATGGCACAATATGCAAGCATATTAAAAAAATTATTAAAAAATTAAAAAGAAAACAATTGTTTAGTGAAATTAGTATGTCAATAAGTTGTTAAATGCTGAAGTATTCTTTAAGTAATATTTATTAAATTAACGACTGTATACAGCTTAAGTTGATAGTAAAAATATAAAAATTGTCCCATTCATTTCCACTCTCCCCTAAGCTGTGAAAATTTTAAATTGTGAGATTTCATTTAACAATTTTATATAAATAATGCAGATGTCCTTTACAAAAAGAAATAACATTTTTTTAATTGTTTACTTGTTTACTTGTAATACAGACTATATTAGGTATATGTATTCAATGTTTCATAAGAAAGTCTTTTAAAGAGTGTAATACAGAGCTCATTTTTTTTTTAAATAATTGCATATAATATCGTTTTTTATCGATCATGGTTGCAGTTCTTTATTTCTTTATTTCTGCAAAATATTTATGTGTAAAAAAATAATCGCTTTTCTAATTAAATACAGCACAATAAACAGATGAATATTGTATATGTAACTCTTTAATTACTTAATTTCACTTTAAAATATTAATTTAATAATGAGCACATCATAATAGACTTTATGCTGCGTTATGCATTTAGAATACCGGAAAACGTGTTATGCATTATTGAAAATTTACACGTGTCACATTCTTGTATTTTAAATTTATCAATACTTTATGAATAGGGGAGAACTTAAATACTAGTAAATACTTAATGATGTACAAAAAATATCAGGGAAATTTTCTGCTTATAAAATGATTAATTCCGGTATAATCTGTAAAAACAAAATAAGGTTTTATTATAGTAAATTAAATACGGGATAAATATACATTACATTTTATCAGATTACTTAGAACACTGGAACAGGCTTATGCATTATTGATGGTTTACGCGTGTCATATATCTGTATTTGAAATTTATCATTGCATCACGAATATGAGAAAATTTTAGTATTGGTATATGCATAATTAATAGTTGAAAAAAATATATACTAGGAAAATTTTCTGTTAGTAAACTGATTAACTGCGGTTATAGCATGTAGAAATAAAATGATGTTTTATTATAAAAAATTAAAGATTCGAAAAATATTCTTTATCTTTTATAAAAATTACTTAGAACACTGGAAACAGTCTTATGCATTATTCACTGCATGCAATTGTCGCATTTTTTTGTTTTAAAATTATGAATACATTATGAATTGCTGTGCACTTCGATACCACTATATAAATACTTAAAATTCAAAAATAAATTTTTTAGAAATTTTGTTTTAAAAGACAGCTTGTTTCTGGAATAATCTTCGGAAACATAACAACGTTTTATTTTAGCAAAGTAAATACATAACAAAAAGAAATTTTATAAACCATTTCGTGATAAAATAATGTTAGTACATGTGATATGTACTCTCGTGATTATTAAGTACTCGTGATTACTATGTAATTAAGAGATTTCGCTTATATATATATATATATGTATATATATATATATATAAAAGAAATGTGAAACTAATGTTTTCAAACAAAGATGAAATCTTCAGTGTCAAATATGAAAATATTAGAGAATTTATCATTTGGGAAGAAGAGGAAACAGCAGTGTAACAGATTCAAAGCATATCTTGGGACATTTATGCAGCTACATAATGCCAAGTTTCAAGGCTTACTGCTAGCAGAAAGTAACATAACGGAGGCGGGAGTGTAAAAATATAGGTGCCAGAACGCAGTATCCCCCCACAAAGTTTTTCTAATTTTTTTTGCATAAGCTTTATTAGCATTCTAGTAAAAAGTTCAAATGAAATATGTAGGAAATGATAAATAAAATTTAGCTGTGGGAGATTGACCATGCCTATATTTTTTAACTAACACTGGACGGGAGGATCGTTGCAATAGGACCTTTTGCTTATGTACCGTTCTTTTTTACACAGCGGAACCTGTTTAATTTTGTGCAGAAATAATCGACTTTGGACAAGTCAACATAGAATCATCCTTTTCGCTAATGAATCCGAATTCAGCCAAAACACTAATTCTCGACGTACTGTGAAAAAAAACAGAGATCCGCTACCTTCCTTCGAACTTCTTAGAAGATTATTGTTACATAAGAAGTTTGATGGTCTGCGTAGCCATCATGTTGGATGGGTCCTGATCCCCCCCCCCCTCTGTGCTTTGCAAATGCAATGTTTACTAGCATGAGGTGTAGAGATATTTTTTGTTATTCTAGGTTCGGCTTCTTATGGATGCAGTTGGGCCTGATTTTATTTTAATGTGCATCAATCCGTAGCCAGCAAGAGCTCACCGGATCAGAAAATTTCTGTACTATGAGAATATCCACTTGATGGATTGACCAGATAGATCTCTAATCTTAAATCCAATACATCATGGCGATCTGCAGTGATCAATTTGAAATAACTTTTCACTTCTTAGAGTCCCCAAGGTTCGGAAAACAGCGTTGGAGAAGGTGTGAGACTAACTTCCACACAGACTCAAAAGCTATTTGATTTCCAATCTAAATTTACATTGTGAGAGCTTTTACAAATGTAAGAGCGGACCACAGTCCTTTTAATGAATTTTTGGGGATGAATATCTTAAGCTTGATTTTGTACCTTCTCATGCTAAGGGGGGTTACACAGGATTATTCGCGTGCATATAACTGTTGAATGGATATTTAATTTGCCTGATACTAAACAATGTTCACACAAAATGTCATTGAAATCTGTTCAATAGTTCTGAAGAAAATTTACCGAATATTAAAATTCTCTTAATTTAGTACACCAGTGCAGAACACAAAAGAAAATAATAAAAAAAAACATGTATATGTATTACAAATGAAATTTTTTTTCTTCACCAAAATTAACCTTATACTATATTAATTTCCTTTTAACAATATTCCGTACTTAGTTCAACTTATTAAATTAAAATCATATTACTATTAATCTTTAAGGAAACGATAGAAATTCTTAATTCGCCTTAAAAACATTTATTCCAATATGCGTAAATTTAAAAAAAGGATGGTTTTAAATTAAAAATATTCTTAATTAAACTTTATTTCTTAATACTCCAAATAAAACTCATTTTTCCCAGTTTTTATCAACTCTTTTTAAGTCATATTAAATTTATTCCAAAACCATACCTTTAAAAAATATCATTCTTTTTATTTATTTATTCCCCCTTCAACGTTTGATATTTGTGCCTATCAATAAATTCATTTCGTTTTTTTTTTTTTTTTTTTTTTTTTTTTTTTTTTTTTTTTTTTAAATATCGTCTGCAGGATAGTCAAATTCTGAGTTCGATTATAAATCAGTTAAATAATATTTAAAAAATATATAACATCTGAATGAAATTAATCTCGACGCTGGACATGAATTCTGTTTACATGTGAAAATCGTGATTAAAGACTATAGAATATTCTAGAAGTTTTGTTTTTAGATTTAAGAAGGAAGCTGAGAAGTGATGACGGAGAGATATTCTTTTTTTTCTTTCGATGATTTGGTTAGAACGAACGGCGGAATAAAGTTTTTATGGTGGAATACTCTTTCGTCTTTTGTGGATTCTGTTCAAGACAGCCTGCAACAGAGAATTTTCGGCTATGTATGCCTGCACTTGAATAAACTTTTTTCGAGCAGCCAATGTGAGTTCAATGAAGTGTCTACATTTGTTTTTTTTCTTCGCTTGCCACGACTCTGTGTTAAAAATGGGAACCGGTGAAGATGTTTCGAGTCTCTCATTTTAAAATGTCACATATATACATTAAAAGCATACCATCCTCAAAATTACGCATCATTTTTTAACGCCCATATTTAATATTATTAGAAACATAAGTTGAAATGCTGCGCCACAAATTGTAACACGTTTATTGTTTTCATATTGACAGACATTTCAACTTGCTTTTACTTGTTTTTAAACAGAGAAATTTTAAAAACGGTTTCAAATAAATTATAAACAAATAAAATTAAAAAATAAAAAAATATGGTAGGAATGTAAAAGAAGATGATAACAGTAAAAATGTAAAATTAACAGTAAAATTGTTAAATGTTTGTATAAATATGAATAATTTATGTAAAAAATGAAGATTTCATCAAAGTTATTTTAATTTCTATTTCGAATCCACAGAAGCTTAAAGAAAGATATAATTCTTTTTTTTTATTTTGCATAAGAAACATTTTTATCAATTTATGTTTTTTTTCAGTTATTATTTTGGACATTTATATCTTACTACACGTGCTGAAACAAATGAAATGTTATGTCGATTTTACCTTACTTAAACTGTTAAAAATATTGAACAAACCCTTTGTTGTCAACAATAAGACATCTTAGCCTCTTTTAAGGCCCTCAAGTGCATTTCAAGTATTTATGTTGAATTTTATTTACACACTAGATATGCTAATAAAAAATGTAATAATAAAATTCATAAAATCTTTTAATGGACATACGCTTTAATTTTATGATTTGCCAATAAATAAATAAGTAAATAAATAAATAAATATAGTAACATTTATTCCAATTCATGTCACATAAAAATTATAAAAATGAAATATATATATATTATACAAAATTTCTAAAATATAATTATTTGCTTGATTACTACTACATTATTTCTTTGAACACCAGTGTTGTTCATTGCACTTAAAAAAGTATTACACAACTTTAATTGCAATGAAAGGCATTTTTTTAACGTATGTAAAATGTGTTGCATTTAATATCACATTCATTTTTCGTAAACAAATATCCAAAAAAGTAATGCATTCTGAGTTTTATATATGTTTATGTGATATGATACATGTTTATACATGTTATACGGTAATATGTTTATATATGTTACATTTATGTATCTTTATATGATACATAATTTATGTTTATGATTTATGTTCCTTTTTTTTTTTTTTTTTTTAACAATATTTAAAAATATTTACATTTTATTTATATCGTGTTAATTACAAAAATAAAAGAGCTTTTAAAGATAAATTCATTGCTTATGGAAACTTTAAGTTGAAAGCAATAATACAAATTATATTAATTAATTAAAATAATTATTTTAAATTATATTTTTATTTAGACTGCATCTAGAGGAAAGGTGGCCTAAAATGATTCTTTTAAAGGGATACACTACTTTTTAAACCGTCCTTCAATTGTAAGCATTACTACAACAATATGTAGTGACGAAATACTTAATACTAAAAGTTAAATAAAAGAAAATCTTGTAAAACAGATTATTTTACTATAATTAAAAAAAATATATTTTTTGAAAAATATGTACAATTTTTATAATTATCAATATTTTTGCTTCATAATTTTTCGCACATTCATTAGAATATATTACATAAAACTGAGCACGGATTTTTTGAATGTGTGAGATTTTATATTTAATATGTTTTTTCCCTTTTGTGTACATTAAAAAATGTTGGAAAGTTAACAAACATTCAATTTAAATATTTTTAAACTACAATCTTGATATCCACAAACGTGAATGTCAAATATATGCACAAAATATTAAAAACACTATCCAGAACAAATAAAAAGATATTCAATCTCTATCTAAATTATCAAAAATGTTTGGACTTTATCGAACAAGCAAGTTATAAAAATATGAACAGGGAGAAAAACAGTTTAAAGTTTCCATTTGTATGGGTAACTGCTCGGGATTTATTAACAAAATTTACAATATCTCGTGTGTAATTGTAATGTAATCGTATGGGTCAAACTAAGGTATCAAAACATTCACAATTGAATGTTCCCAGTTAATATAAGGAAAACGAGTTGGAAATTGCACGTGAAGCGTAGCAAATGAGGTGCGTTCGTACGATAATGAAGTTGTAAAAATATCACTTTCATATATCAATCTCATAAAATTGTAAATAATTACAATTAAAATGCGCACCAAACAATGCTCTCCTTATACAATTTTTCAATGAAATACTTTTGTGTGGCCTTGTAAATCAATAACAAATATTCTTTGCACCACTGATTATGCAAAATGTATATTATAATATGTACTTTATAGATGCATAACAATTTTATTACGTTCGAATGAGTGAAACACCATTAAAATGCATTTGAAACATTTTTCCCCATTAACCGTAATGTAACGGAACATTTTTTATTGTCCCTGTAGTTGAACTATGCATCCGATTTTGATAACATTCGAAATAACTCGACAAAATTATGTAATAATTATGTAGTTTAAATTTCAAACGATTAAAATGCATTTGAAACTTTTTTCCTATTGATCGTAATGTAACGGAATATTTTTGATTGTCAATGTAATTGATCTATGCATCGGATTTTCATAAAACTTGAAATGACTCGACAAAATTGTGTAACAATTATGTATTTTAAATTTCAAACGATTCGGTTTGGTAGTTTTTGCGTTGTTATATGCGGACAAATGGACAGACAGACGGACTGAAAGGCAACAATAGGTGCTACGTATTTACATAATTACGAACGCGCCTAAAAATTGCTCTTTTGACCAATTTTTAGGTATTGTGTCCCTTTAAGAAGAAAACTTGTGTAACGGCTTCGATAAAACTTTGACACTAGAATAAAAGTGTTTTACCCTTTATTTTGCATTATAAAGATACTCATAAACATAACAGAATAATGTTACACATAAACTTAACTTGTGTAATGAAAGAAATAGATTTTTTAAAAGTGTCCAAATGAACATTTCACAAAAGGGCATAATGATACATCATTTAAAAATAAATATAAATTGTTCAATAAAAATAAAAGATATAATGGTGATTACGACAATGCAAATAAGTGTGTTCCATTAAGTAAATCAAGTCATAATTATACATACAAAAGAATTAAATATCTTTATAAATAACATTAAAATTAGAGGTTTTAGTTTCAAAAATTGTTGCAATACCAATTTTATGACGCGTAATAATTAGGTCGTTTGAAAACCGATGTAACTTCTTCATTAATTGCTTCAACTAGTTAATGTATTGCTATGTAGATACGCGACTTGCCTGGAATAGAACAAATGTTGATAGTTTTGACCTCTATAAGCATTTAAGGCCTTTTCCCCTCTATATTACACAGTAACATTAAAAGACAAATGTGTCTTAGTTTTAATATCTTATCTTTTTAAGTGTTTGTAAAATTTAAGATAACCACACGGAATAATTTACTATTGATTCATATTTTTTTAAACATCTATATTGTGAGAAATACTATAAGGCAGCAGATTTCTTAAATTTAAGGAAACATCTTTGAATGAAAAGTAGTTTTGATGTCTGTAACAACTGCAAGGTGGCGAGGGTCAGGTAAAACCGGGAAAAATACAGTCAAGAACACGTTGGAATTGCACGAAAAGCGTAGAAAATGAGGTGCGTTCGTGCGAAAAAGTATTTTTTAAAATATCACTCTCATATATCAATCCCATAAAATTGTAAATAGCTGATTACAATTAAAATGTGCACCAAACAATGTTCTTCCTATACCATTATGTAATGGGATACTTTTCTGTGGCCTTGTAAATCAATAACAAATGTTCTTTGTATCACAGATTATACAAAACGTATATTATAGTATGTATTTTATAGATGTATATCAATTTTATTATGTTCGAAGGAGTGTAATACCATTAAAATGCATTTGAAACATTTTTCCCCATTGAAAGTAATGTAACGGAATATTTTTGATTGTCCCTGTAATTGAACTGTGCATCCGATTTTAATAAAATTTTAAATAACTCGACAAAACTATGTAATAATTATGTATTTTAAATTTCAAACGGTTAAAATGCATTTGAATCTTTTTCCCCCATTGACCGTAATATAACGGAATCCTTTTGATTGGGCCTGTAATTGATCTATGCATCCAATTTTCATAAAATTTGAAATGACTCGACAAAATTTTCTTATAATTACATATTTTTAATTTCAAACGATTCGGCTGGGTAGTTTTTACCCTGTTATATGCGGACAGACAGACGGACGGACTGACGGATAGGCAGACGGACTGAACGACAACTGTAGGTGCTACGTATTTGCATACTTACGAATGCACCTAAAAAAGAAAACTACTAGTATTTTCTTACAGAAAATACTTCAAATAATATAAAGAGATTATGTAAACTGAATTTATCTTTAACAAAATACTGTAATTTATCATCTATATAGACTGTGTTTTTATCTAACCACTCCCCACCCTGAACTGGAAAATTTATGAAGTAGTTTTTGCAGTGCATAAATCAGTTTATTCAACACGCTAACAACAGTCGCTATTTTGCGTGCTATCAATTGTCAAGTAAACATTTTTTCCTGCGTAACAAAATTTGTACATGCATGGATAGTAAATTAAAGATAATGTTATTCTTAATAATACTACAAATAGTTTTAATTAAATTAGCTTGTTTTTTATGTTTGTCGAACATGAAAACGACTGATATCATCTAAAAATGGATATCATAGTACTGATATCATCTAAAAATCAATATTTTAGATTTAGAAAACTGATTAATGCACTTTATCTCCTTACCAGTTCAATACTTTTGTAAAGCTCTTTCATACAAGGCCTATTTTCTTTTATTACGAAAACCACATTTTCATGTCATTTTTTAAAACATATATATACATTGAAGGATAACAATAGATAAAAAAATAAAGATGATGTAAAAATATAAATATATGAGACAAATTTTAATCTAGATTGCAATACACAGCTTAAAAAATGTAAGCCTTGTAAGTGCAATGCCCGTAGGTAACACACACAAAAAAAGAAAAAAAAATGCTAGGAATAATGCGTTGCTCATAGTTGCAAATAAAACTGGTAAGCAATTCAAAATCACTGGGAAATGTTTACTAAAATTTCGAGGGCTAAAACAAATTACTGTGTCAAAATTGCTTCATTAAATCTCGAAAATTTATATATTTCAAAAGCTTATTACCAGATAAAAGTAAGTAAAATTTTCAGAAATTTTGGTAACGCGAGAGATATTTTATTTAGCTTTTGTAAATAGTACCTAGAAATATAACAGCTAGAGTTAGAACTATTTGTCTTTTTTCTAAAAGTTAGTTCATATATGACTAGACTAGTCAAGAGTACTCTGTAAGACATTTGATAAAATGTCTTGCCTTTTAGATGTATTTGCTAAGTGTTGCGACCTTTCGTTAATATTTTACTAATTTTATGCATAGTGCACTTTCGGTATAGTAGCTGCGATCGTATGCTGACATAAAAGCAAGTTAATAAATTGAAAAAAATCCCAAAGAAAGTTTTGTTTAGTATTTTTTCCAAGCACTTTATTCTTTAAATTATAAATCCAATTCATTGATTTATTTTTATAAAATTCCTTAACATTTTTAGATATGAATATATAACAGCGCCATTAAATTAAATTTAAGATTTATTATAATTAGAATATATATTAAGTGGAAAAGTACTACACTTTTAGTAAAAAATATGTTATGTAGGATTTATAAGTTTTTTTTTATTATAAAATCCTGATTTTTTATGTAATTATGAATTACGCTTACAAAAATATTTTAATATTTCATCAAAGTTATTCTAAATTCTAGTTTATAATCTTTGACAAAAAATCCATTCATGTTTTTACTTATTTTGCATAAAACATCTTTATCAGTTTAAGCTTTTTCAGATATTATTTTGGGCATTCATGTCTTTAAAAGAATGCTAAAGAATCTCTAAGATTATTCTTCTATCCTAAAGAAAAAAATATGTTAAGAAGAATATTACTTCATTAAATAGTTAAACATGGAACATGTGTTTTTCGTCATGTCAATAATAAAACATCTCAACCTTTTTTTTTATGAAATCAGTCTTTTTCATTGATAAGCACGTTCCATTAGATTTAACCCTTTGAATCAAGATGAGTTTTTTAAGGAACGGAATGTTTTTATGCCATGTATTAAAAAATTATCATGTATTATTTTTTTCATTTGTAATACTAGGTAGTACAAAAATGCTTTCCTAGCAAAATTTTATTTCAAAATGCTTTATCGAGCGTTCATATTTAGGTATAAGATCTTAATTAAAGATATTATTAAGCATTACGTGTCACATACGTTCTTATGTTATATGCTGAGTTTTGTGACTTAGATAAAAACGATTTTTTAAATAAGAAAAAGTTATGTATTTACTCGCCCTTTCTGACATTTAGTTATTTAAAATTTTGTTACTATAAATGGAAATATATTTAACAGAATATTTCTATCAATATCTTAAGTGTAATATTTATATATTTCCTTTATAAATGATGATCTGCGGATATCGAACAAACAGAGTACGCTTATGAATCAACAGAGTACGCTTATAATGAATGTTTCTTAAATTACAACAATTTACAATAATCAAAAAGGAAAATATTCTACAACCGCTTCCAAGTTACCCACTATACTAAAAAGTGTTCCGTTATCATTAGAAATTTCAAGAAATAATTTAAAAAATAATTTATAAAAAAAAAAAAAAAGAAAACTTATTGCCCGTAGTTTTAGGAAATGTTTTCGAGTGACTTTTATCACACAATAAACAGTTCTATGCATGATAAAATGTTCAACTCTTTATCATGTAGTACTTGCTCCTCTACATAAGCATTAGATGTAGAATCTTCTATTTCCGAATGATTAATTTTAATTTCATTTTAATTTAATTTTCACATTCCGGCATATATTTTCTTATAAAATTAGAGTCAATGTATTATTACCATAACTGAGGAAAAGGTAAAAACAATGGTCGATTAAAAAAAAAAGTCTGTTCGTTATAGTCGATTCTTTAGATTTTGGAGGTTCGTTTAAAACGTATGCTAATTTAATGAATAAATCAGCACTAAATACCTTATTAAAACGGCGGGAACAAAATTTTCGTTTGTTATAGCCATAAGTTCGTTATATACTGGGTTCGCTACATCGAGGCTCGACTATATTTAAAATTAAGATCATCATATATGATGAAATTTTTGTGCCTTTCAAATTTTTAAACATAAATTTTATTTTTCGAATTTCTCAATTTACAGATTTAAAATTATTGATGTCTGTTTTATAGAAGAAATCCTCCATGAAAACCATTATGTTCATAATACATAATGAAATATGTTATATGCAATTTAACTCATTAATTTAATTTTCTGTTCTAAAATGCAATCTATATACCATTTTCAGTTCCATGAATTGCATATTCTTTGACGCTTGGTGCATTGGTAATTTTAATGAAATTTCCCTCGCTTTGGTTAAATTTCTACTGCGTTTATTAAATATTCAAATGTTAAAATGTATGGAGATAGTTACAAATAATATGAAAAGGTTTAAAGTGTTCGGTTTATTAGCAAATCCATATACTGTTTTAAAATTTGCACAAAACGAAAACGATTGCAGTTAATTTGTAATAAAAGACTATTGCTAACATTTTTACTGATTGAATAAATTCTATTTTCCGATTATTTTTGGAATTAATTATTATCTAACTCGATTGTTTTAGCGTTTTTTAAAATAAATTAAAATTAAGGGATTTTAATTTTAAGGTTCAATGCTACCAGGGGCAATACATAAAATTTAAATATCTTTTGCAAATTATGGTTTATACAAACACACGCACAAACATACGTGAATATATATATTGTAACACAATGGTTTTGAAAATGCTTAATATACTGTATACATCATGATTTTTAATGTGATCTCATAAGAAACGGAACAATTTCAATAAACACCGTGTTCCTATATTTTTAAGGGACTATGCGTGTGTAACGTTATTATATTTTGCCTGAGCGAGATTAGCTACTTAGTTAGTTGAATGGGATTTTATGGCGCAAAGTCCCTTTAGAGACATGCTGCGCCAAGATTAGCTACTTAGTATCGTAAGGCACCTCTTGGAGGAGGACCAGGTCATTTTTTATAATATTATTATTGCATCATTTTGATCAAACAAAAATATTAAAATGAAATTAAAATTAATCATTTGGAAATAAAAGATTCTACATCTAATGCTTATGTAGAGGAGCACGTGCTACATGATAAAGAGTTGAACATTTTATTATGCATCGAACTGTTTATTGTGTGAAGAAAGTCACTCGAAAACATTTCCTAAAAGTATGGGCAGTAAGTATTTTTTTACATATAAATCATTCTTTAAATTATTTTTTAGAAACTTTTTCTTTACAATAATAAGCCTTTTTCTTTTCGTCTGTTACCTATTTTTATGAAAACAAAATGTTATTATTAAAACAATACAGATAGGTAAAAAAATTTTAGAATATCTTACCAATAAAGAATGTAATTTAAGAGCCATCGAAATGCAACCTATAGTTGAAAATTTTTATGATAAAATTTACACGACTGCAAAAATTGTTATATACTGATATTTATATTTTTGTTTTATAAAATTAAAAATATGTAGAAGAGAAAAAAATTAACATTGAATATAACCATGTTTATACTTTAGTAATTTGAAAACTTGAAAACGATAGTTAATTAGTAAAAAAAAAATTTTAATCTTTTTGGCATACCTTTCTAGTTTGTAATTTCGTAAAATATCCAAAAAATTCATTCTCCAATGACGAGTAAAATTATGTAATTCCTCTCTCCTGACAACACCTGATATCACATTGGCGAGAATTTGTCCCGTCTAAGGTCAACTTGACAGACAATTCTGTCATCTAACTATCTAACTTTACAAAATAACCTTACAAAATAACCATTACATCAAGCGGGTCTGCCGGCAAATATTTTTACCAATTATCTTCCTTTATAAGAAGAAAGTATTAGATCACGAAGAAATATATGGAATTATAAGTTTTAGAGAGTCTTGAACACGATTGGTTTGTTTTTAGAAAATGTCTATCCGTTAGGTTGTCTGTCTTTGTGTCTTTTTTTTATCTGTTTATCTGTATGCACTTAATTCAAATTTTGTAGGCATTTTATTGCAAGAATTAATTCACAAAATTGCATCAAACTTAAAATTCACGAGACCTTAAAACAGACCAGTGTAGATTAGGTTTTCACCCTTTGGTGTACTATTAATGGTACATGCCTTTTAACTGAGTATAATTTTGTTTGAATAAAAGGCTATATTTTTTATCCGAAAATACTTTGTTTATTATATAAGTTTAAAGTGCATTTCATTTACTTTCAAAATGTTGTAAAAGATTTTGGATATTTTCTACAGATAATTTGTAGTTTAAAATGTACTGCGCGATAAGTATACCGGAGAAATAACGCCAAGGATTGGCATTATTACCCCAGTTGATTCCCAACTGTGGCCGAACTACATCCAAAGCGGGTTTAATTATTAATACAGGGCAGCATTATTATCATTGTTGAAATGGTAAGATTAAGGGGGGGGGGGTCCAATACCCAAAACCAATCTCTCTCTCTCTCTTTTTTTATCCTAATGTAAAAATAAATTTTAAACTCTTACAAATAAAACTATTTCAAAATATTTTCGATATTCTAATTCGAACACCATCAAATTCAGGTTTCTATTAAATTTCCGCTGGATTATTCAATTGAATTCTAAATTTTAATTGTCCGCTTTCTCAGCGTTCGGTTTTTCAAAATTTTACAAATTTAACCTTTAACCGAAGTGACAGAAATTGCAACATTACTAATGTGAAGCGGTTTGTGAAACCGAAAACTTGAAAGACGAATAAAAGGCGGGAATAACTGATAGGATTGTGTTTTTGTAATAAATTTTTTATACAAGACTATTATAATTAATATTCACCTATTTAAAAGTCTCTGGTGATAGTACTAATGTTCCAAATGAAACAAAATTTCGGTAGTGTTCATAGTTAAACTGTAAATTACTTGTTAAACTATAAAAATTAAAAGAAAAAACAGTGGTCTGTGAGACCGGTAACATTAGTTAAAGATTAATAATCGTAAGATACTGTTCCTGCACTAAACATTTTGTATAGAATTAATTCTAATTAAATTTAATCTATTCAAATATTTCTAACAATAGTACGAGGACTTCAAACGAAAGAGAATTTCAGTTGTAGCTATAGTTCAATTGGTTAATACAAGTTGAACACTAATTTTTTTTTCTTTTTTTTTTTGGGGGGGGGGGAGAAACAGCTTTCAGTGAGAGTGCTCTAACAGCAGTTAAAGGTTAATTTTGTTGCTACTATAAAGATAATGATATATAACCACATGAATCATGTATAAAATTTAATAAAAGATCTCATTGGGATAATATTTTTCTTTATCAATAACCTTATTTAGTTAGTTAAAAATTTATTAAAGCATGTTTTATATAACGCCGATAATTTAACTTTAGCTTTAGAGAATTCGTATTAGTGTGGAGTTATGGGTTAAAAAGACTACTATAATATTATTAACAAAAAATATTTACAGGGTGACAAGAAATAACTTGGACGAAGTTTGAAACCAAAAATCTGTAACTACCACTAAAATTATAAAGTTATTGTCATATGGAATTGATTCTAGAAATTTAATAAACAGGTGTAAGGAAGTTAGTTGTGATAACCATTATGGTTAACAAACGATCTGCCATACTTGAATTACATAAGCAAGGGATGAAACAATGTGAAATTGTTCAATGACTGAAAGTGCCTAAGCAGACGGTTTCATACACAATCAAAAGGTTTAAAGAACTCGGACATGATGGTGACAGGCCAGGAAGAGGAAGAAAGCGCACGGTTAACACATCAAGAAACCGTGCAGTTATCAAAAAGCGAGTTCACCGAAATCCTAGGATTTCAATGAGAAAGGTTGCTAGAGAGATGAAGATCAACAGAGAAACCGCACGTTTGATAGCAAGAGTAGAGCTTGGTCTTCACCCTTACAAAATGAAAGAGGCTCAAAAGCTAACAGCAGAGAACAAACGCATAAGACTTCAAAGGTGTAAAGAACTATTAAAGCGGGCCGCAGGTGATCGATGACAAACATTTGTCTTCACAGATGAGAAACTGTTTTCGATTGAACAAGCACACAATAGCCATAATGATAGAGTTTGGTCAGCAGAAGCACCTGGACCTTCTTGCATTGTTGAACGGCGTCAACGACCCAAATCTGTAATGGTTAGGGGTGGGATATGTGCTAGTGGGAAAAAACCACTTGTTTTTGTTGATCAAGGGATAAAGATTAATCAACAAACATATCGCAAACTCATTTTGGAAGATGTTGTCTTACCTTGGTCACAAAAGTTCTTTGGAAACAAAAGATGGACCTTCCAACAGGATTCCGCACTTGCACACAGAGCTCAAGGCACTCAAGATTGATGCAAGACACATTTTCCTGACTTCATTGGAGCTCAAGAATGGCCACCGTATTCCCCAGATTTGAACCCAATGGATTATTCTGTTTGGTCCATCTTGGAGACAAGGGTGTGTGTGCTAAACCTCATAAAGCTTTGGCATCCCTGAAGAAATCCTTATGCAAGGAATGGGATAAAATATCAGAAGGTGAGTTGCGGCCCATAGCCGAAAATTTTGTGACACGTTTAAAGCTCTGTATTAAGGCCAAAGGAAGCCACTTTGAAAATTTGTAAATATATTAGACGAAATAATGTATTCATATTTATTTTGAAGTTTGGTCGTAATATTTTCATTAGCATTAAAGTTATAATGTGTCATGTGTGTCCAAGTTATTTCTTGTCACCCTGTATTACCTATAGCTCTAGATATTATAAAATTTCACATGATTAAAATATTACATTAGAAATGGTTAAAATCATGCAATGTTTCTTATAATTATATTTAAGCGGGACTTTTTAAGCAAAAAGAGGCACAGGGTGTTATATTCTGTTGAATCTCACCTTCACTCTTTTTTCTTTTACTTTCCCAAAAAATTGAATATTTTCTATCGCATAGAATGCATACATGGGAATATAAATACTGATTCAAATAAATACAGTTAAGACCGTGCAATGTTTCTAATAATTATTTTTAAACAGTCCTTTTTAAGCAAAAAGTAGCTTAGAATATGATATTCTTTTGCCTCCTCCCCTCTCCCAAACTACACCTTTCTTTTTTTTTACACTGTCACAAAAAAATTGAACATTTTCAATAGCTCAGAATGCAATTTGACAATTTCAAGAGCTGTAGAGTTTGTATTTTTAGAATTCTGCATTCTACATGCCAGTATACCATCTTATTTTATAGTTTTGTTTGCATGGCGTTATTACCCATATAGGTGGATAATAACGCCAAATAGCATTGGCCAAGAAAGCACGTCATTACATTTTATGAATACATATCTGTTAAATCATTTTTTTATGTAGATAGTAAATGAGTTGCTCTATCAAATCCTACATTTGTTTAAAACGTACATCTAAAACTAAACCGTGAAAATTGGTAGAACCTTAACGTGGCGTTATTACCCCAGGATACCTTACTACTACATAAAATATAGCACATTAGGAGTATAAGTTCAATTGATATTAATAAAAGTATGAAAATGTAATTTAACATTAGAAGCACTAAATTTTGAATGTTTATAATTGAAAGCCTTATTATTCCAATGACTTGAAATTTGGTGTCTCGACATAGTTTGAAACAGAGATTTCAGATATTTTGTTAAAATGGCTATTGGCATTGTAAAATATCCTTGTCGGTTTGGCCTATAGCCGGATGTAGATTTCGAAAATAAGTGCTCATTTGTACAACAAAAAATAAAATATGTTTAGGGATAAACCCAATTTAACAATTATATTTATCCGCTTTTGAAGAGCTTTTAATTTCATTTTTCCGTAAGAGCTGGTTTTATCAGAATCATCTTAAGCGAAATTCAGCTCAAAATGCCCACTTTGATAGTATTTTTAAAAAATATATTCTGGCTTTATGAATAAATCGGCCAATATAGCACATTATGTAGTTCCTAAATAAAAGTAACTGTCAATTGAATGCGTCTGAGGGCAAATTTAAATTTAAAAGTGAGTCAGAAAATAAGCAATTTGTTATTTGAATAAATCTTCAATTCTTCAATCACGTTCGCTTAAGGAAATTTTGTTCAAAATGCCCATTTTCATAGCATATTTTTGAAATACATTCTGCCTTTATCAAAAATTAACCAATACGGCACATTGTGCAGTTCATTAAAAAGAGAACCTGGCAATTAGATGCATTTGAAAGCAAAAATGAATTTAAAATGAGACAGAAAATAAACAATTTGTTACTTAAATATTGCAAATGACTTCAATCACGATCATTTCGGGAAGTTCTGTTCAAAACGCCTATTTTGACATTATTTTAAAAAATATATTCTGCTTTTAAGAAAAAGCTGGCTGATAGGTCACATTATACAAGTTCCTAAATAAAGGAACCTGTCAGTTGGATGTTTTTGAGAGCAAAAATGGATTTAAAAATGAGTCACAAAGTAAACAGTTTGTTAGATGAATACTTTCTCAATTTTTTAATCGCGATTGCTTCAGGAAATCCTGCTCAAAATGGCTATTTAAAAAGCATTTTTTAAAAAATGTATTTTATCTTTCTAAAAAAAAAAAACTGGCTAATACGTCACATTATATAGTTCCCAAATAAGAGAACTTGTCATTTGGATGCGGTTAAAATCAAAAATGAATTTAAAAATGAGTCATTATGTAAGCAGTTTGGGTTTGAGATTTTATTTTTTTGCAACTGCTATTTTCGTTTAATTTATTTTAGCTATATGGATTGGTCCTATAAAAATCTTGTCAGTGTAAAAGTTGTAGATATCATTAAGAAGATGTAAAATAAATTTAATCGGATTTGATATCTTAAAAATTGACGAAGTTATAATTTTTTTCTCCCCCCCCCCCCTCTTTTTGATCCTACAAAAACTTGTCAATACAGTTTTTGATAATATTAAGAAAATTTATAAAAAAAAATTATTTGGATTTGATATCTTGAGAATTGATGAAGTTATGAATTTTTTTCTTCTCAAAATCCGTATTTTTTCGCCCTTTGAGCCCACTTTTAATTTTATCAAATATCTGTCATGTATAAATCTTTTGTACATTTTGTAGGAGTAATATAAACTTCAACCCGAATTAATATCTATTTTCGTTAAAAAGTTAATTTTTTTTTTTTCACAAAAACCTTTCCAATTTCCACCCTTTTTGTCCGGTTTTTCCCATTAACGAAGCATAATTTATATGCATCATTTAAAAGTAAAAAGACTTTTTTTTTCCGCGACTGTATACAAGTTTTAGAGAAATGCATTCATATTATTATATGTATTACTATCTTTAAGTTTTATTATTTTTAAACTATATTTCCCGAAATGATTTAAAATCGTACATAAGGAACTTTCATCTGTCCTTTTCCACAAAAATAGATAAACAAAAAATATTTTTCCTTAAATAAAATAACTTACGATCTAAGAAGCCATTCTTCCTTTTGAGTGGAGTATAATTTCTTCTTTAGCAACCTATTTAACGATTTCCTGACATATATTACACAAGAAAAGATGTTTATTGATTTCTTGTTGGTAGACTTAAAAATTATTTCCTTTTTTGATATTTCCATCTCATCAAAATGTTAAAAAAATGGTTTTTCTTTTAAAATTTTAATAATTAATAAGACAAATAAAGAAACTAAAGTGATTAAAAGATGGCTCCAAGATACAAAATTTTCAAATTTTCTAAAAAATATATTCTTTATATAAAATATAAATAATACGTTCTAATAATATATAGTAATGATATATAAAATCATATAATATAAATAATATATTTCTAAATATATACATTAATTTTTTTCTGCTTAAAATGACGTATAAACCATGTTTCTCTCTTAATTGGAACAGGAAATATTAATTTTTTGGTCTTGAATTGTTTTCAAAATCTAACTTTCAAGCAATGATTGTTATGGGAACGACTTTTTTGCAAAAATGCATTCATCTTCGTAATGGATTTTTTCATAATATCCCCTTTTTAAATTGTTATAAGTAAAAAACCGTTAAAGATAAATGGTTCAAACTTGGACCATAACTTTTTCAAGTGTTTGTCTTTAAATTTGATTCGGAAAATGTGAAAAAAAAGGTACTTATAATTTATAGTTAATAGTTACTATAGTTACTATCGAATCGGTTTAAAGTTTATATTACTTCTTAAAAAGAGAACTAAAGTTTATGCATGACAGATTTTTCATAAATTTAGAAATGGGCTTAACGTGCGGAAAAAACAGGGTTTTTGGGAGAAAAAAAAAATTCATAACTTCTTCAATTCTCAAGATATCAAATCCAACTAAATGTTGTATAAGACTATTTCATACCGATAAAAATTATTAACAACAAAAACAAAAAGGCGTGTAAATAAAAGACAAAAATCCGAAATTTCGTCAAATTTTAAACTATCAAATATAATAAAATTTATTTTGCATCTTCTTAATAATATCTACAACTTTTATGCTGTCAAGTTTTTCTTAGGACTAATTCTTAAGATTCTCTAATTTAAGATAAATTAAACAAAAATAGGAGTTGGAGAAAAAAACCTCAAATCCAAACTGCTTATATTCTGACTCCTTTTTAAATTCATTTTTGATTTTAAACACATCCAAATGACAAAACTTCTTATTTAGAAACTATATAATCTGACGCATTGGTCAGTTTTTCGATAAAGATAGAATATATTTCATAAAAGGCTGCCAGAAAAGTATTTTGAACAGAATTTCCCGAAGTGAACACGATTGAAAATTTAAGGAAGTATTCAAGGAAGGAAGTATTCAAATAACAAATTGCGATTTTCTGACTCATTTTTAAATCCATTTCTGCTATCAAACCATCCAATTTACAGGTACTCTTTTTTAGGAATCATATCATATGACGCACTGGTCAGTTTTTTGATAAAGGAAGAATATATTTGAAAAAAGGCTGCCGAAATGGGTATTTTGAACAGAATTTCCCGAAGCGATCGTGATTGCAAAATTAAGGTATTCAAATAAAAAATTGCGTTTTTCTGATTCAATTTTTAAATTGAGTTTTGTTCTCAAATACATCCAATTGACAGGTTCTCTCATTTAGGAGCTGTATAATGTGCCGTATTAGTCCGGTTTTTGATAAAGGCTGAATATATTTTTTGAAAAGGCTGCCAAAGTAGGCACTCCGCGCAAAATTTCCCGAAGCGAACACGATTAAAGAATTGAGGTTGTATTGAAACAACAAATTGGTTATTTTATAACTCATTTTTTAATTCAATTTTACTTTCAAACGCATTCAGTTGACAGTTTTTTATTTTTTAGGAACTATATAATGTACTGTATCCGTGGATATTTTAACAGAGTCAGAATATACTAAATATATACTAAAATCTAATAAACATCTATTGATGTCAAGACCTAACAGAATCTGAAATTTGATGGAATTTCGTCCATTAGTTCTTGAGATATAGTTATAACAAAAAAAAAATGCAAAACGTAGCACAGGAACACCATACCTTGGACAATTTATGCCAACACGTAAAAAAGCGTCTAATTATGTTATGGTGTAAAAGAATCTGAAGTTTGATGAAATTCTGTACATTAGATCTTGAGATATAGCTAGTTTAAAAAAAACCGTGTAAAATATAGCACAGCAGCACTATCAGTTGAAAGATTTATAACAAAACGTAATCATCGTGTAATTATTTTATATGTCATTTTGTAACAAAATCTGAAGTTTGATAAAATTCTGTGCGTTGGCTGTTGAGATATAGCTATCGGAAAAATCGTGCAAAATGCAGCATAGCTGCACCACCTGTTGCAAGGTTAATACCAAAATGTAATCAGCGTCTAATTATGTTATATATTCTAGTGTCAAAAAAACTAAAATTTGATGAAGGCCTCTGCATTAGTTCTTGAGATATAGCTATCGCAAAAATCGTGCAAAATGTAGCATAGCAGCGCTACCTATAGGGCAGTTCGCACCAAAAACTTATCAACGGCTATGTATCTCAAGGTATCGCGGAATCTGAAGTTTGGTGAAATTCTGTGCATTACTTCTTGAGATATAGCTATCATAAAAATCATGAAAAACGTGGCATAGCAGCGCCACCTGTTGGCAAATTTACACCAAAACTTAATCAGCGTCTATGTATATCAGGGGATCACAGAATCTGAAGTTTGGTGAAATTCTGTGAATTAAATCTTGAGATATAGCAATCTTGAAAATCATGAAAAACGTAGTATAGCAGCGCCACCTGCAGGCCAATTTTCACCAAAAACTAATAGGCACTAATTCATATCAAGATCTAACTGAATATAAAATTTTATTAAATTTCGAGCATTAGTTCTTGAGATAGAGCGCATACAATTTTTTTGTCACGTACAGACAGACTCACAGACAGGCAGACGGACAGACTCACAGACAGACATTTTATAAAAATAGTCAAAACGTGTTCAGGACCTTCTAAAACGTATAAATCCGTCGAAAACCGGAAGTCGAAAAATTTCATGAATCCAATACTTCCTTCTTGTAAAGATAGAAGAAAGTAAAAAATGCATTGAATATGCCAGGAAGTATAAATATTTGTATGACAGGTTTTTAGGTAGATTTCGTAAGAAATACTACCTATTGCAATCGCACCAGTTTATATATATATATATATACATGTATATATATATATATATATATATATATGTATATATATATATATATATATATATATATATATATATATATATATATATATATATATCACTTTTTTACGGACACGATAACTTCTATAATTCTCCACCAATCTCCACCAAACTCGCATATAAAATCAAAGGGGCTAAAATCTCGGCTAAGTTCGTTAATGGGCAAAATTGGACCAAGGGGGGTTTATACATGACAAATTTTTGATAAAGTTAAAAAAGGGCTCAAGGTCCGAAAAAAATATGGTTTTGGGAGAAAAAAAATCATAACATTGTCAATTCTCAAGATATCCAATCTATCTAAATTTTTTATAAATATTCTGAAAATTATCTAAAACTTTTGTATTTGCAAGTTTTTGATAAGACTAACTCTTACCGGTAAAAAAAATTAAAAGTAAAAAGGGCTTTCGAAAAAGAAAAAAATCCATAACTTTGTCAATTCTTAAACTATCAAATCCAATTAAATTTATTTTACATCTTCTCAATAATATCTACAACTTTTACATTGACAAGTTTTTCGTAGGATCAATTCTTATAGCAAAAATAAATTAAACAAAAATTGGAGTTGGAGAAAAAACCTCTAATCCAAACTGCTTACATTCTGAATCGTTTTGTAAATTCAGTTTTTATTTTAAACGCATCTAAATGGCAGATCCTCTTATATAGGAACTATATTATGTGAAACATTGGCCAGATTTGTGATAAAGACAGAATATATTTCAAAAAAGGCTGCCAAAAAGGGCATTTTGAACAGAATTTCCCGAAGTGACAGTGATAGGAAATTTGAAGAAGTATTCAAATAACAAATTGCGTTTTTCCTGACTCATTTTTAAATCCATTTTTATTCTCAAACGCATCCAATTACAAGTCCTCTTATTTAAGAACTGTATAATATGACGCATTGGTCAATTTATTGATAAAGGCAGAATATATTTCAAAAAAGGCTGCCAAAAAGGTTATTTTGAACAGAATTTCGAGAAGTTGTGATTGAAAATTTAAGGAAGTATTGAAATAACAAATTGCGTTTTTTCTGACTCATTTTTTAAATTCAGTTTTGCTCTCAAACGCATCCAATTGACAGGTTGTCTTATATAGGAGCCGTATAATGTCCTGTTTTGGTCAGTTTTTTGATACAGGCTGAATATATTTTTAAAAATGCTGTGGAATTGGGCCCTTCGCGCAAAATTTCCCGAAGTTATCATGATTAAGAATTGAGGTTATATTCAAAATTGGTTATTTTATAACTCATTTTTAAATTCAATTTTGCTCTCAAACGCATTCAATTGACAGTCTTTTGTTATTTAGGAACTATGTAATGTGACGTATTAGTTGATTTTTTTTAATAAAGTCAGAATTATATCAAAATAGGTTGTCAAAATGGGCATTTGATCCGAATTTAGCTTAAGAGGATTCTGATAAAACCAGTCCTTACAGAAAAATGAAATTAAAAATTTTTCAAAAGAGGACAAATAAAGTTGTTAAACTGGGTTTATCTGTAATCAAATTTATTTTTTTGTTGTTGAAATAAGCACTCTTCGAAATCTACCTCCGCCTATAGGCCAAGCCGACAGGGATTTTTTTTAACTGATTTTTTAACCAATTTCCTTTATTATTCCTATTGATTTCATTGAAAATAGCAAACATGTATATTACACTATGGAAGTTCAAGAAAAATTCGACAAAAATTTCGGTACCGTGTACAATGCATGCTTATTTCACGCAGAATAATTTCACATTGAATATCTTCGAATACCTAATTATTTTTTTGACAAAAAAAAAAAATTATGAAAATTTAGAGAATAACTTAGAGAGTATTTTCAAATTATTTAAACTTTTTTTTTTTTTTTTTTTTTTTTTTTTTTTTTTTGTAAAAAACAAAAGAAAACAAAACTTTATAGAATTCCAGATAATCATCATTCTATTAAATACCGATTGCAATTATTAATACAATTGATATAGTAAATAAATTTTATATTATTTACTCTTATTATATAATTCCCATACTATTTTTTAATACAACACATGTGAAGAATGTGAAAACTACAATAATGCGTAATTGCATATCTTTAACAATGCGTTTCCAATCAACTTATTCGCGTGTATTAGTGACACTTAATAGGCTGAAGGGATTATAATTCAAGCGCATTAAAATTGACAATATAAAGCATATTAGATTCAGTAGGCATCTCGGTATATTAAAATAGAAATGATGACAGGTAATATCCGATTACATGCTGGGATAATTATAATAATGATAATGCTTATACGCATTATGAAGAGCTTTGTTATATTAGAATGTTTATAACAAATAGAATATAGAATAATTTCGAATACATATCTAATTATTTCGAAAAAATAATAATAATAGAAATTTAGTGAATAATTTAGGGAATATTTTAAAATTCATTAAACGTTTTATTGTTTAAAAAAAACTAATTGTAGAATCCAAATTTATGATAATTTTTATATTATTAAATATCGATTGCAATTATTAGTACAATTTGAATAATAAATACATTTTATATATATTATTCTTATTATAATTTTTCATACTATTTTAATAGAACACATATGAAGAATATGAGAATCATAATAACGTGTAATTGCATAAAACATACATAATCATTTCGGATTAACTTATTCAAATGCATTAGTGACACTTAATAGGCAAATGGGATTACAATTGAAACGCATTAAAATTGACCATATAAAGCATATTAGATTCATTAGCCATCCAGGTATATTAAAGTACAAATGATGACAGGTATAGGATTAAATGCCTATATTATGGTAATGATACTGTTTATACGCATTATGAAATATGTTGTCAAATTAGAATGTTAGTAGCAAATTTATTCATAAATTCGTATAACCAAAGGAATGAATATTGTTAAGAATCTCCTGAAAGTGTTTTTATTTCATTATTATTATTATTTTGTATGGAAAGTTATTTCTATGTAAACTGAGTCAGAAAATATTTCAAAACATTTATATCACTTGTAAAATAGGTATTGTTTTATACACCTTTTTTTAACTCAAATTATTTAGTGTATTTAAAGATGGAATTTTGGAATCAATTTTTACCTTGATTTCTGATTGGTTATATTTATAAAAATCATGTAAGCATTTCTTATGACAATAATTCTACTTTATATATTAATACATGTATTAAAGATTGATAAATTAATTTTAATGCATTTTTCCTTTAATGGGGCTCAGATAATAGATCGCCAATTAAGTTTAAAAATTACAGTTTTATACAAACCACAACGAGTAACTCTTGCAGCTACCTATGGAACAAACTACACTCTAACAATAAAATATATAAAATAAAACATAAATTATATTGCAATAACAGATTAGAAATCCGTAATCTATAATAAAAATGTTTTTTCCATTTAAACTATATTAAAAAAGAAATAAAATAAAAAGCAGATATAATAAAATCAAATTTATGATTTCGTGTTTTTTTAATTGTAAAAATACTTTCTGGTCAAGTTAGTAAGTAATTTATTAAAATATATACTAAATGTAAATTTAAAAAAAAAAGTCTTCCCGAGTATTTTTTTATTCTAAGAAGGCGATTTTGAGACCTTAGTTTAAATAAAATGACTTTCTTTTTTAAAACAAAAACGGTTCAAGTTTTTAAATAAATGAGCTTAAATAAATAAAGAATACAATTAGCTGTGAAATTTTTTAATTCTGTACTTGCATTTAACGAATCCATATGAAAGTTAATTTGTTCTTTACAACAATGCATTGTAATTTTTGAATGCTTTACTCGTAGTAAGCTCCTTAGTTTATGAAATATATAAATAGAATATCGTTTATTATCACTATAGCTTCAGTTATTTCTTTTATAGCTGTAAATTATTTATGAGTAAAATAATAATCACATTTCTAATTTGAAAATGAACAATTCTGTAAAATTCAGAGGGGATTACGAAATATTTGGCTGTTTAATCATTTACGTCAACACGTACATTTAAGTATGAACATCTCATGATAGATTGTACACTGTATTATGCATTTCGAAAATTGGAAAAGGTCTAATGAATAATTGAGTATTTACATATGTTACATTGCTGCATATTAAATTTATCAATACATGATAAATAGTTGAAACCTTTAATATTATTAAATAAATAGCTAATATTGTAAAAATTATTTTCGAGGAAGCTTTCTGTTTATAAATTGAATTATTTATTTTTGAAAAAAATTGGAAAAATATATCAAGATTATGGATTTTGTCTTCATAACATATAACCTTGTAGTTTTGAATATACAGGGTGGTCATAAAAAACTTTGCCGATGTATGGAGCTCTAGCGGTCAGTCCGTTCAACCCATCGAATTGAAATTTTAGATATAGGTATTTAGAGGTATGAGCTCGAGATTCTGCGAACGGTAACAAAATGGCGCTCACGGTTATAGTTATAGTTACAGAAACTCGAAATTTTCCAAAGGCAACACCCATTTTTATTCATCGGAAAATGCTCAGCGCATGCGAAAACCCTAAAGAGCGTTGGAACGGTATGGTTATTGCAATAAACAGACGCGTTATGCTCGCAGAAAATCAACTCTAAGAACTGCCCCAAAAAAACACGACCAAGGCTCACGAAGAAAATTTGAATATGACAGAGACAAAATACCAATCACGGAATGTCGTTTGCCAGACAGTCAGCGTACAAAATGGATAAAAAGTGGGGTGGGAATGTTAGTTCTTCAGTCGGAGCTCGCAGATGCCAACAAAATGACTTCGTTCGTGATGAGTTGGTAAAACTATTATCAAAATGAGATGAATGCTTCGAAAAGCTGGCACGTTTACCGTCGGAACCATCGCCAAATACGTGCCCTATGCATTTCACAAGATCTTCGTGATTTAGTAATGAAATTCTAAGAAATTGGCTGCACTTGTGATAGTCCGCGATCTGGACGACCAACTGTTCCTGAGGATATTGTTATGAAAGTGCATCACATAGTGACCAGAGGACAAATGCAAACTATACAATGTGCATCTCGTGTATTTGATATACCGAAATCAAAGGTCTTATAGTTACTGTGCTCTGTAATTCGCATGTTTCTTTACCGGTACCAGCGCGCCCAGATGTTGGAAGTGAGAAACCATCAACAACATATAGACTTTGTTAATGAATTTCTTACCCAATATGATGGAGGTAACGATCGGCTTCTTCGCATGTTATAAACGGACGAGGCACATTTCGTCTTAACTGGTAACGTCAATGGCATTCGCGATCCCCCGTCCTCACGCCTATGGATTTCAGTTCTGTGGATATCTAAAATCTAGAGTGTACATGTGCAATCCGCAAACTTTGCCGGATTTGAAAGATTCTATCAAACGTGAGATTGCAAACATCCCTCATGCGATGTATCTTTAAGTTGTAATGTCCCAAGTCGATACCATGCAATGTGTAATTGCCTGTGATGGCACCCATGTGGAAAATGTGTAATTAAAATAAATGTTTTCTTTTCTCCAATCTGTGTTATAATCAGAGATTAGTGTACTGACTCTGTGTCATATGCAAATTTCCTCCTTGCGCTCCAATCGTGTTTTTTATGGGGGGGGGGGGGATTCGACGAACAGTTTTTTGTGCGTGCATAACGTGTCCGTTAGTTGCGATACACGTACGGTTCCAATGCTCTTTAGGGTTTTCGCATGCGCTGAACATTTTGCACTGAAAAAAATGTGTGTTGCCAATGGAAAATTTCGAGTTTCTGTAACAATAACCATAACCGTGAGAGCCATTTTGTCGCTGTTCACAGAATCTCGAGCCCATACCTGTAAATAGCTATACCTGAAATTTCAACTTGATAGGTTGGACGGACTGGCCGCTAGAGCTCCATATACCGGCAAAGTTTTTTTATGACCACCCTGTAAATTTTCAATTATTTTTTATGGTAAAAAAAAAAAAAAAAAAAAAAAAAAAAAAAAAAAAATTGCACGGAGAATAAACTAAATAACGCATGTAAATCCTGTTTGTTTTCTTTTATTTTTTTCAGCAGATTTTTCTAGAGCACAGAATAGGAAAACCTCAAATTAAAAAAAAAAGAAAAAAAAGAAAGGTTCGATTGAAAATATATTTATTTCATGCCATTCCCTATTAAAGCTATTTTAAAGCCCTAAAATAGCTTAATCATAATTTATTAATATGATCTGTACAATATGAATATATATGTTGTAACATAAATATTTGAAAAGTATGGGTAGTAATATTACTGCAGTTTGTTGGATTTCTTTCATGTAAATTTCAGAGACGTTTAAAGGTACATCTACACAAAGGAGAAATTCACTACATCAATCTGTCGACAATAAGCAATCAGCGTATACCAAAATGGAATTTGAACTCACGACCTCCGATTTGCAAAGCTGGGCCATTAGCTTGACCATAGCTACTATTATGCACGCTAAATTTTCAACTATCGCTATTTATTTTATTCACATAATAATTTTATACAATATTCTGTTCGTCCACATATTCATAAATAATATTGTTTAAAATAAGCATGTGTAATGCTGTAGTAATATTTCGTTGAGATGAACATATTAAATGTAATATTTGTAAGCGTAAGTTTGTGTTATATTCTGATCTTACGCATGTAAGTGTGTAGTTTACTACGCTGAAAAAAATGGGTTCTCAAAATTGAGTGAAATGTACTCAATTTTAATTACTTCACATACTCAAAATAGCTCCGATCGAAATGTACTCAAAACTGAGAAACACGTGTACTCATTTTTGATTCCATAGTTGTGATCAAATATAATTCGCTGTGAATTGCCTCCTAAAATTGCAAATTAAATTATAAATGTACTGGCATTTATTTTTCTGCTCAAAATTTTAACAATGAACGCTTAATTGATTATTTACTAAGAAATATAGTTAAATTATTAGCGAAATTGCCCAAATTGAATATTTTTATGACAAAAGCATTATTTGCAAACAAATTTAAGTTATTTTAAAATACTTTGCATAACTTTGTATTTACATTAATAAGCACATTTTATGCTGCCATAAATGAAATAAACAAATACAGGATAAAATATTATTGATTGTTTGTATTTGATAACGTGTGATGTTTCAAAATTGAAAAAGCAAATGTGCTCAGTTTTAATCCAAATGTACTCAATTCGATATTAGTGCATCGATGTACTCATTTTTGAGTACTTCATTTTTGTGAGTGTATAACGAACAAAAACGAGCACAAAAATAAAACGAAATTGAAATAAACAATAGCATTTATATGATTAAAATCGTTTTTTCAAACATATACTAACTGAATACATGTCAAAATAAAAATATTAAAAATATTACAAAACGATTTTTTTTTTGTAAGATAAGTAACCCTTTTTTTCTGCAATAAGGAAAATATTTTCTTTATGTAGTCCTAACGGATATTTTTAACTCCGTGTTTTCTTTTGATAAGCACGTTCCATTAGATTTAACCCTTTCGATCACGATGCAATTTTTTTTTTTTATAGAATTAAGGGTTTTTTATGTCATTTATATAAAAAGATATTTTTTAGGTCATATATTGAAGCATGTTGTAGTAAAATGCTTTCTCATCAAAAATGTTACTCAAAGTGATTCTTCTTGTTTTTGCATTTAGTCATGAGATTGTAATTATAGATATTTCTTGGTGTTACGTGCTACTTACATTCTACGTTATATGATAAATTACGTAATTTTGCTTTTAAAAAATTTTTCTACTTTTGCAATTTTATTTTCTTTTAAGGCATTTTAAATTACAAACTTTCATCAAAAGTGTTTCGCAACCATTTATTTAAATATTTATTTGAAAGAAATTGATGAACATAAATTTGAATAAAATTGCAGTAAAAAGAAAGAATAGCAGTTTCTCTGTCTTGAAATAACCAGGGAGTTTTAAAATAATATTTATAAATTTGATCAGAGATATTTCAGGAAGTACAGAGTTCACACACACCTAAAGTTCTCATAGCCTTTTAACTGTTTAACTGATTTTTTGTACATAAGGTAGAACCCATCGAATATCGACGAAAGAAAATATTTACAAAGGAACTGTTTTATTGGCTTATAATAAATCCACAAAATTAATTACCGTAAAAAATGTATCTAATATTAGTTAGTCTAATTCTCATACACATATTTTTTTTTTTTTAAATCTAAACTTAACAACATACTATTTTTATAAAACTCACTTGTCCGAATTATCAAAATTAAACTTTAATCATAATGTAAGCAGTAAAAAAATATTAAAAGATCTGTCATTATGATAAAGTTAGTATTAAGGATCTTAATTTTGGTATTCCGAAATTAAAAATAGCAAAATTTATGCTACTTTGACTTAATCATAGTTTTTTCCCCGTGAAATTTAAACCCGACATCATTTTCACCATCTTAAAACATACATACGCAAATCTGATATCCGTATTCACCTTTACAATAATATAATTTAATTGATGAATAAAAACAATAACTGTTTTTATAACAGACGATAAACTTGAAATATAGCATGTATTTATTTACAAAATTTTCTACATTTATTAGAAAATTGCAACAAAAATGCACGTCTGTTTTTTTTTTTTTTTTTTTTTTTTTTTTACTTTTAAAGCAAATGGAGTTCTTTTGTTGCCACGATTACAAATACGGTATTAAAAACTACAAAAATAAATAATATCTCAAAAATAAATTAAGATACAGCTTTCAAACAAATTACATTTACAAGCACATTTTTTTTGTCTATACGTGGAGTAAAATTTGAAAATGTGGGATGTTTAAAAGTTTAAAAATATGCAGTAGCAACCATTGCAAAACCGAAATTTCATTTCAAATTTCAAAATGTGACCATTCGCAAAATGACGTATGCGTTAAGCACAGATACGTTTTGACTTTATAAAATAGATAATATGGGTAGCGTGTATTTGTCAATGATGATTTGCCCGGACCATTTTCTGGCATTTATATTCCAATCCTGATTTTTTATTCTCACCATCAATTTTTATTTTAAATTTAGTATTATTTGACCCGAGCAATTTTCTGATCAAATCAGAATAAAAATTTCAATTTTGAAAAACGATGACAAAAGATTAAAAATTCTATAAAAAATATGAAAAAATGACATTCTATGAAAAATAGACATTATTTGAAAGTTTTTTTCAAAAACATTGATCATTTAACTTCCCCATTAAATACATACTTCAAACATAAATTAGTATTCTCAGCGGGTTTTTTTTTTTTTTTTTTTTTTTTTTTTTTTTTTTTTTTGTAAATTTTATATTATTTTCTCAGAGCATTTTTACGATTCAATTTGTCAAATATTTCTGTTAAGATTAAAAATTATATAAAAGACATAAAAAATAGCCAATACTTAAAAGTTTTTTTTTTAAATACTGATCAGTTAAATGGTTATTAGAATTCAATATGTACAATATCAGTAGCGCCACATCTGTTTCATTCTGTTGTGGTTACTCATAGCCACTGCCATATTTTTATTCAATTTAATTTATCAATCATTTTATTAATCTTTATTCATTTAATATTAAAATTCGCATTATAAAATTTAATTTAATTCTTGCCGTGTAAAGCTTCCCTTTAACCTTTTCTTTCTTACGTAGCCTTTCGTTTATTTCAAAATGATAAAATGATTTTGAATTCGGTACTTCCAGCAAAAGATATTTTCTAGAACAATCTACGATATTCTAAAAGTTATGTCATTTCCTATTTCTGACTCCTTCTTCAGTCAAATCAGCAGATACATAATTTAAAACAAGAAAATACTTGTCTGCTTTATTGGCGTCGTATCTTTAAACTGCTATAAAATTTTAATCTTAAAAATTCCATTTTCCAACCGCTTCCATTTACCCGTTTGGTCTCTCATTTCTCGCTACTTTTTTAACTCTACCAATTAGCGAGTTATGGTATATGGCAACCCTCTCCCTACCTACGCAGGTGGGTTTTGCTTGGAGAGAATCAGAGAAGTGTGTTCGGAGCCGGCGAGGTTGTGTGTTTGCAACGAAAGTAAATATAAAAATTAAAAGTGAAATTTTTTAAATCGTAATGATTGGATGGGCTCCATATGTTCTCCTTGCTACAAGAAAAGTGTCCTTGTGAATGGGACTAATGGAGTAAAGGAAATTCTTCGAATAATGATGATTTTTTTTAGGTGCGCCAGTTTACTTCCGTTTTATTCCACAAGGGTGATACGTTACTCCTCATCCTCCAAGGGGAATATTATCCTTTCTAAGCTTGTGATTGTCAGCAAATTATATATTAAAAGAGATGCTGTTAAATGCAGGGCTCTAAAAAAATGGGAGTCCCTGAATATAAAGTATCTTCATTCTTCAAAATAAAATAAAAAAAAAGATTTCATCAAATAAAATTCTTTGGAAGAAGAAATTCTGCGCATCATTTTATTTGTGTGTTTAATTTTATTTTTCAAGTTCTCCAGGTAATCGTTTTTATTATTCTTTTATTTTTCCTTTAATTTAATTTTACTTCTGTGCATATATTGAAGAATAATGACTGTCATGTCAAAGGGTCTTTTGAGGCCAAAACAACGCAAATGTACGCAAGTTAATGTTCCTTTTGGAATTATTAGTATTAGCTTCTCGGAGCGGCAAAAACGTTCCAAGCAGACACAACACATTCGTGTTGGAATTTGTGTTTCATTCGTCCAGAAATATTTCTTTTCATAATGCATTATTGTCTCATGATCGGATGTGATATTGTAAAGAATTTAGAAGTTCCACTCCACCTATGTGTCAAATTTTGTCTTAATCAACCATTCCACACATTGTGTCATTCGTTTGTGAGTTGCTATTTCTGTCAATTAAATAACCTACAAAAATGGAAAAACAAATCTTTTGATGTGTTTAAACATTGTGCCGAATGTCTGACGGTTTTATTTATCCACATTTATGAAACATTTTTGAAATTTAGTTGCAAAGAAAATTTTCGAATATCCTATCTATCCCTTTAAGCGTCCTACGAAATTTTACATGCAAGCTTAACGATTCATAAAATAACAGCTACGGAAAGTACTGATATGGATATTTCTATTCTACAATCTTAGATATTTATTTATCATATGCAATTGAAAAAAATAGCATTAATGTAAATTTAAAGTTAAATAAGCCTTTGAATCTAAAAATTCCGTGACGGAAAAACCCGGTTAGCCCGCTTAAAGGGGTTATAAAGGCCAAAAGGTATCTGTGCGTAACGCATACGTCATTTTCCGAATGGCAACACTTTCCCATGCAATTCGATTTTGCAATTTTCGGTACTGCAAATTTTATACTTCTAAACATCGCACATTTTCAATTTTTACATCATCGTATACAGAAAAATATGTATTTCTAAATGCAATTTTTTTGAAAGCTGTATCTCAATATATTCTTGACATATTCATTTTTTTATAGTTTTTGATATGCATTTTGTAATTGGGGTAACAGAAATACGCCATTTTCTCTTGAAATTGATAAAAATTGAAATGCGCGCACGTAAATTTTAGGATGAAAATTATGACGCGTTTACATTTCACGTGAAATTCAAAGATCGTGTCAATTTGATTTTTTTTCATACGCATTTATACCAAACATAAGAGCTTCAATTGATAACTTCATCTTAATAACTGATCTTTATTATATTTTGCTTTATTATTACATTTTTATATATGCGATTAATGTTTAATTATAATAATTTGCTCAACTGTGTTTTATAGAAATAGCATTTTTTGCGCAATTTTAGCTGTAAATAATATTTGTTTAAGAGTTAGACTGACCATTGTAAGATGCCTTTTTTACAGTAGCTAATTTTGTAGGTTTATTAAAAATAAATGAAACAGTTCCTTCTTAAATATTTACTTTCGTCGAAATTCGACGGGTTCCACCTTGTATAATATAACCACGAAATGAAATAGTTATGTAGGAAATTCTATTTTATCTTTTAAAACTTCAGAAATTAATATAATTTTTAAATTCAATAAAACATTTATAAAAAAGAGTTTGTTTGATTTAGATTAGATTTATTAAGAAAAATTAAGATACTCCAATTTTGAAGCGATACTTTATGATTGTATTCAGAATTTTTGCTAAAATATGTAAAAGGTATAAATAAGAGCTTTTCTCACCAGATTAGGATAAAATCTTATATATACATACGCATGTATGCGCGGGCGTGTGCACAGGAATGAAAAGAAAAAATAAAAAGCTTTTTAATGTATTAATTTAAATAATATTTTTATTAGCATCTCATACTATATAATTCGTCAAACAGATTTTACATTTGTGTATTCATATGCAGCACTACCTGTTTTTGCATATAATATGTTAAAGATGGATTACTTTTACATATTTATCATCTCCCGTTCTCCTTTCATCACTAATCTACAAATATACACATACAGTCGTCTCCGGTTAATTCGAAATCGGATAAATTAAATCTTTAATTTAATTCGGACTAAACATGAAATCCCGAAATTTTCAATGGCGCAATAACGTTAAAAGCTTTCCGTAATTGGAACTCATTTTATTCTGAATTCGTTTAATTCGAATTAATCAGAATTCCATTATTTTTTTCTTGATTTTCTCACGGACTTATCAGCTGACAATAGTTTAGAAATATCTGAACCCTTAATTACGGGAGAAAATGCTGGAACAATTCACGGAAAATGCAATGAGAAGATCAAATCAGATTCTAGAGATTCTAATATTATGTCTCAACTGCTTTCCTTATACAAGAGAAAAGTCAACTGCACAATCAAGTGTTTGCGTACGTTTTCCCTGATGCAGCTATCATCTGAAGAAACAAAACTTAACTGTTTGTTACACATCGCTAAAAAGTAAAAAATGAATAGAACTAATCAAACAGCAATTGATATATTTTCTATAGTGATAACTAGTTTGAATAATTTCTTAAAAAATCATTTCAGGTAAGAAAATTATAGTAGAATTAGTAAAAAAATTTAAATGCAGTTGTTTTATTATATATTAATAATTTTTATGCTTTATTTATATTATTTTAATATTATTAATTAGTTTATACATATATGATATATATACTTTTTAATTTAATATTAAGTCATATTATAATGATAACAGGCGAATCAAATAAAAAAGGTATTATAACATTAATTCTTTTGTAATAGTACCCATTTAAATACAGTTTCTTGTTATGTTTTCCATAATTCGATCTCGATGTATATATATATATATATATGTAATACCATTAAAAGTAGACAAGATTCACCAATGGATTTTATCAATAAAACAATAAACCAAAACGTAGAATTAGAATTGAATTGAATTATAATAAAATAAAAAATAGTGTAACGAGTAAATCTGAAAAAATAAATAAATAAAATGAATGCAAATAGAATTTGTAGCTCCAAAAGCAGAATCATCAGGCTCCAAATGCTCTGGAACTACAAATGAAGTGTGCGGTTTCATCCACGTATTAGCCATGAAATAGCAAAATAATACGTATTTGGGGCTACCAACACACAAAAACCAAATTTTTAAACAAGGAACAAAGATATTTTACAAATAGGAGTTGAAAGTAAGTAAAAATAATAGTTATCCATAACAAACAAAAATGATAAAGCTGAATGGAAATATAATTGAACCAGAGAAAATAATTAATAATCGATATTAACATTAAATTAAATTAATTAAATAATTAAAATTTGAATTGAGATAACATTCATATTAACATATAACTTAAAATACCATTTTGTTACTTTAATCACTAACATTTATTGTGACTTTACATGGTAAAAACTCATTATCTTAATATAGGATAATAAAAATTAAAATAAAATAAAATAAAAATTAAAAAAATAAATAAATAAAAAAAATAAAATAAAATAAAAATAAGTAAAAATTAAAAAATATATATAATAATAATAATAATAATAATAATAGTAATGATATTATTAATAATAATACCAAAGATTTTATCAATAACATTAAAATAAATTTGATAGTTAAAATATAGCTATTTAACTATAGATATAACTAGACAATTATCCATATATTGGTGTCAATTAAACAGTTTAAAAATATGTTAAAATAAATAACCCACTCTCAATTTTTTTTAATAATTAACCTTTGCGTTTTTATCCAGACAACACCACCCTCCTCCGTACTCTAACATCTACCCACCCAACCATCCTATATATATATTTTTATTACTTTTTAACATTTTTAATTTTTTATTATTATTTTTATGTTTTATAATTTTTTATACATTTTTTACGCAAAGAATTAATTATAAGATCATGTAATATCTAATTATAAATTAAAGAATATATGAATTTTTTAGGATAACCATTATTTATAGCATCATATACAAGCTTTTTAATATTAGTATTAATTAAATGGGAAGAACATAGACATTTTATTCTATATAAATGGTTAAGTATTATATTACGATATACAGAATTATGAAGACATGATTTAAAATTAGTAAAGGTATTAACTTTAAAATTAAATTCTTTCCTTTTGTCATAAATATCAGTTATAAATTTGTTCTCTTTTAATATAATTTTAATAACTAAGAAATTGATTGTATTATTAAAAAGTAGGTTTTTGGAAAGTTCTAGATTAGAAGGATAATCAACAGGGAATTGAGATATACAGGTGTTATCAGTATCAATTAAAATTACATCATCTATATATCGATATAAATGTATTTTATTATTTAAATAATGACGTTCATAATAATATAAGTCAGATAATACACTAGATGTACTACCACCTTGTGGTATACCAACATTTTGAATATATATATTGTTATCATGCATGATAAAATTATTATAGATAATGAAATTGGTTAAGGTATGAAAATAATCAGAATCGATATTGTGTGATATATCCAACTCGTGTTGATATTTTTTTAAAAGCTCATTTATGATATTATGCAAATCCGATAAATCGATATTATTAAATAGATCCTTAAAATCATAAGTAGTGATATTTTTTATACATTTGAGATTTTTCATAATATGGACCAGTTCATAACTATTTTTTATGCAATGTGTATTATCACTTTTTTTTGTAATATTATATATTTGATTAAGTATTTCTAATAGAAGCTTATTAGCAGCATTATTGTAAGTATTGCAACCAATTGTAACAGTTCTGAATTTAACAGGATGCTTATGAAATTTGGGTATAAGGACTAGATAAGGATATTTAAAGTTAGTAGGGTTAATGTCTAATAATTTATAGAATCCTTTAGTTTTACGATTATTGGCAAGTAAGTTATCATTAATTTTTTGGAATGTGTTATTATTAGATATACGAGATTTAAGCTGTTGATGATAATAAGATTTACAGATAATTGCATAATTATTGGGAGATTTATCAACATAAGTTATTACAAAGTTTTGTTGTAATTTATTGATTTGCTTAAACAGATGCTGTGTATTTACATATTCTAGGTGTGAAATATTATATTTTAAGGAACTGGTTAATTTATCGATAACTAATATTTTCCATTGATTAAAATATTCAATGGGTTTATTATAATAAATTGCAAGTTTATAAATAAATATATCTATATCATAGGTAAATTGTTTTATGATAGATTTAATGTTTAATTTGGATGGAATTCTGTACTTGGTCCCATAACCCATATATCTTCTAAGTTGTAAATCATCTACTAGATTAAGATTACCAGTAATAATATGTCCATGATCTTTATTTATATATTTTTTATATATTTTTGTAGAGAGGGGTCATTGCATATACAGGGTAATGTACTAGTATCAAAAGAAGATTTAGAGAAAGAATTATAGTTAAAAATCGTTCTACCGATAGATATGGGATACTTAAAGGTTTTAGATATATGAATATTATTAATAGGAAATAGACAGTTTTTATCATTTAATATGGAATTAATATTGATTTTATTAAATATTGGATTAGAAAAAGTAATTACCATTTGAGTATTAGTTTGTAAATTTTTAGGTTTTTTTTAGTAAATTTATATTGTAAAGGTTGACACGAGTCATAATGAGATCATAAAAAACATCTGAAAAATGTTTAGAGTAAGTTTTACAGAGAAAAATATTTAAATATTGTACTATATGTTTCTTTTTTATTCCAAAAATATATTTACGTATTAGAAACCAATTGTAATTTTTTAAATAATTACGATGCAGATTATTAATTTGTTGAATTATAATGTTTTTAGGAGTAATACTAGAAGATGAACCTTTTCCTCTTTTGTTACGTGTTGTTTTAGGATTTATAAGATGATTTAAACTATGATAAATAAGAGAATAATCTGTAGTATCATTAATAGATAAAAAAAACTTTAACAGATCTTTTAAATACCTCACTATTAAAACCATAAGGATAAATTCTATTATAACATTTCATATAAGAAGACTCTAAATATAGATGCTCAGATTTATTTTTCTGAATTTGTATTATTTCAATAGTAGTATTTTTAAATTTATGTTTATGAAAATGCTGTATTTCAGCTGTAGACTGTATATTTTTTGCTAAATTTTTATCAGAATCTGACCGATGTTGATTCATGCGTATATGAAGAGGACCAGAAGTTTCACCAATATATTTCAAATTGCAAATGTTACACTTTATACTATAAATTACATTAAAAGCCTTACAAAAAATAGAAATATGAGGATCTGATACGATTTGTGACTGAGAAGGAGATGGACAAGTTTTACATCGAATATCAGAACATTTCTGAAAATATAATTGAGGAGGAGGAGCATGTATATGGTAACTGGATGACGATACAGGAGTAAACCTATTATTGCTCCTGTTCCGGGCACTACACTGCAAAGAAGCATTGTGTATCTTGCCAGGATCGAGATTTTTACTAAGTACTGCCATAATATAAGAGATATTACAAATATAATAAAAAGATAAAAATAGAAAAATTACAATTAAATAATCGAGTATCTTGACTAATATAATTTACTAAAGAAAAGGATCTAGAGTAATACAACTAGAAAATGAAAATAGATACAATATGTACAAAGCTTTAAAGCAGTACTCAAACCTCCAAAAAAAAAAGAAACAATACACGACCATAATACTACCATCCCACACCACATATAATAAGAATCATAGTACTCACGTACAATAAAGGCAAAATCACAAAATCGACTCATTCAAAAGTGAAATAATCTCCGTACATAATAAACCACCAACTTATCCATTAACATCTCAGCACAATCCTCACATTGTTACTACATTTCACATAGACTTAAATAATCATAATTTCAATGTATTTATTTAATATCAAAAATTAATAAATAATGATAATTTCAATGTATTACTTTAATATCAAAAATTAATAAATAATGATAATTTCAATGTATTACTTTAATATTAAAAAATAATAAATAATGAATATTGATGTTGACATTTAATATACCATATATCAAGACAATGAATTAAACATAATAGCAAAATTAACAGTTAAAATATTATAAAGATACCATATATAATATTCATGATGAAACGATTTGCAACTCTTAATGGAAATCCTATGAAGTGGTAAAGGAAAACTACATTGTAGAAATCTCACAGACAATACACAAAGGTTATGCGGATAGCAGCAATTACCTATGCGCACCATATTTATAAAATTGCTATTAGCAACGGATGTTATATATAAATTATATATAAGATACCACAATATAAAAAAATTCATTATGACTATTCAAAATGAAAAGATATCAATTAAATATCAAATTGTATACATTCATAATTACACGCGCGGAACAGCATAATAATTTGAATGCTAATATAATACCATTAAAAGTAGACAAGATTCACCAATGGATTTTATCAATAAAACAATAAACCTAAACGAAGAATTAGAATTGAATTGAATTATAATAAAATAAAAAAATAGTGTAACGGGTAAATCTGAAAAAATAAATAAATAAAATGAATGCAAATAGAATTTGTAGCTCCAAAAGCAGAATCATCAGGCCCCAAATGCTCTGGAACTACAAATGAAGTGTGCGGTTTCATCCATGTAATAGCCATGAAATAGCATAATAATACGTATTTGGGGCTACCAACACACAAAAACCAAATTATTAAACAAGGAACAAAGATATTTTACAAATAGGAGTTGAAAGTAAGTAAAAATAATAGTTATCCATAACAAACAAAAATGATAAAGCTGAATGGAAATATAATTGAACCAGAGAAAATAATTAATAATCGATATCAACATAAAATTAAATTAATAAAATAATTAAAATTTGAATTAAGAGATAACATTCATATTAACATATAACTTAAAATACCATTTTGTTACTTTACTCACTAATATTTATTGTGACTTTACATGGTAAAAACTCATTATCTTAATATAGGATAATAAAAATTAAAATAAAATAAAATAAAAATAAAAAAATAAATAAATAAAAAAAAAATAAAATAAAAATAAGTAAAAATTTAAAATAATAATAATAATAATAATAATAATAATAGTAATGATATTATTAATAATAATACCAAAAATTATATCAAATCTCTATCTATCTATCTATCTATCTATCTATCTATCTATCTATCTATCTATCTATCTATCTATATATATATATATATATATATATATATATGTATACATATTAATGCACCTCAAATTTCGTATTAATCTAGATTTGTAAAATCATATATATTAGTCTATTGCCCATACATTCACTTAAAATGTTACAGTTTTCTATTATTGTGGAGAAAATACTGCACTTTTTATGCAACACCTCCATAAACATAAATCCTATAAGAGGCATTTTAATGTACTGGGAAAAAGAATTTTGTTGGGAAAGCTCATGCGACTTAATAAAAAGTCCTTTTTTGACATTTATAAGACTATTCTTAAATTGCAGCAACTTTATTAAAATTAAAACATACCGTGGTCTATGCAATAATTTTAAAAAAATGACGTTTTTTTTTTTTTTTTTTTTTTTTTTTTTTTACATTTTTATCGATGATTTCAGAACAAAATATTTTCCAATTTCTATAATAATACAAAAGTAGCTATACAGCCGCTGGGTGTGCGTAAGGGTATTTGTTCAACCTCCGAAAATCTGTAAACGAGGACTAGAGAGTAAAACAAAATGGTTTTATAACGAGGAATCAAATAAAACCAAAATCAATTTTTAGGTGCCGTCATAATTATGAAAATACATAACCGCGTCTGTCTGTCTGCATATACAACGCAGAAAAAAAATATATCGTTTGAAAATTAAAACATATAATTATTGTACAATTTTCTCGAGTCATTTCAAATTGCATAAAAATAGGATGTATAGTTTAATTATAGGGACAATCAAAATTATTCGATTACATTACGCTCAGTATGAAAATATAGTTTTAAGTGCATTTTAATGATTCTACAAGAATTTCGAACATAATAAATTTTATATGCTTCAATGAAGTTTTCGTTAACATATACATTCTGTACAATCTGCAGTGCAAAGAATAATTCTTATTAATTACTAGGGCCACATAAAAGTATTCCATTACATAATAGTATAGCGGGAAAACGTTGTTTGGGCTGCATTTAATTACATTAAACTATTTCAGATTTTATGAAATTAATATACGTATCTGAGGTTTTCTTCAAGTTACTTTCCGTATATTAGAAAAGCGATAGCATTTACAAGGGCACACAAAAAGTTTTGTATGCTATACAATATGCGAATTACTGTATACTATTACATTAATATCTAAATAGTTTAAAAACTTCGTTATAGTACGAACGTACCCCATTTTCTAAGCTTGATATGCAATTTTCGAATTTTTTACATGATCACCCTAAAGAATGGGATTTTCTCAGGCTATTGAACGCCCTCAAAGACGGTTATTGCGCCAGCGTCTTCAGAGTAGAATTTCATATCTGAGACATAAGCGCATTTTTGCCAATTTCAAACGTTTCAGTAAAATGCGACTTAATTTAAAACACGTTAAACAGGTTTCTAACATAAAAAAAAACTTAAACACAATTTCCACATTCCACATTTTATTCCATAATTAATTTCCAGATTCCACACAAAATTTGTTTAATATCATTTCTGTAAAAAATAAATAAATAAATAAATAATGTGGTTGCAAGCATGTTTAGACCGGTTTAAATTAACTTACATGTTACGCAAGTTACGCTTGAATTTGGCAAGTATAGTAGCACTGTCATGCAAGACCTTTCTTTATAACCTCGAAATACACTTTTCAAAATCTTCAACTTTTCTTCCATCGTCACTCAAGCGCTTTTACAGAAAATGATTACTTGCCGGTACCATTGTGCAGTCTTATTAGTCAGAATAGAGATATTCTATAAAAGCGGTGGAGTGACTATGCAACTAAAGTTTTAGATTTTAACAGTGTAAGTGTCAATGACTCAGACATAACTCTAACTGACGGCCCAACAGTTATTTTCTCTCTTCTGATCAGAAATGTTTATTCACTCAGTATTCAGTCTGTATTTGATATTGAGAAAATTTCATGTTTTTTGTGAACAGAAAAGTCGACAGGATGAATTTAACGTACGAACGAAAATCTTCTCGACTTTTTGTATACATATTTCAACACTCTGGCGAAAATTTTATATGAAGAGGGTAGTCCAAAACTCTTCTACGGATATAATAGATGTCTCAGACGTCACTGTAATTCTTTCCAAAAATGTCTTTTAATGAACTTAATTACGTATTATAAATCTATTCATTATTCCAATTTGTATTTATTTTGCACCCAAGAGGAGCTTGAAAAGAAGAAATACTGGCAGTAATAGCTATCGGCTTTTGAGTATGCTTTGAGAATCTACTCATGATCAAGATAATACTCTAGTAGCATATTTTGACCAATTGTGTATTACTTTATTTTCTTGTAAACATGATATGTAGGTTTTTTTAAACTATTGATTTATTATCTTAGTTACTTGTGACTCTATTATAAAAGCTTGGTTTTATTTTTAAAATGCCATATGTCATAAAAGAGGCGAATAATTTCTTATTAATGTTTGTGATATACAACAATAAATAGGTTATAAAAAATCTGCTTTCAAAATAATAAAAAATGATTGTGCAGTTCCGAGTTCAGAGAGAAAATATTTTAAATTACAGGAACTAACAGTGTATACCGTTGTGTTTTGCTTGTAAAATTGAAAAAAAAATAGAATTATTCAAAAATTTCTGGAATTTGTAAACAGATATAGGAATTACCATAAAATCGAAATTGGAACATTTCTTTAATGATTGCCGTTTATTTTTTTATTTTTATTAATTCTGTATACATTTTCTTTTGTAACTGATTCGATATAGAATGTAAATTCGAGAAAAAATAAATAATTCCAGAAACTATTAATTAAAAAAATATAATCTGTTGAGCATATTCTCTTTCATTCAGAGTTTTCATATTCAATCAAATTGCCAAAACGCGTCTATGCAATTTTTTAAATTAATAATCAAAAAAAGTTTCGCATGAAATGATATTGATATATCCTTTTTAACGTTTCTTGTACTAATTCTACTTCAATGAATATTTTTATTAGCCTATCAATTCCTGTCTTTGAAATAAAACTATATTTCGTTCACACTCAATACATCGATAAATTACGGTTGCATTAATTTTATTTTAAATTCATAAATTACTTTTCGCTAAATCTAAATCAGCATCTAATTAGTGAAACTTATTCGAATCATTTCGCAATTAACAGTTCACTTGTTTTAAAATAAATGTTATTGTTAGTGTCAGTTTTAAACAAATATCGACGATTTCTCTCTTTTCCGCTTGAATGTACAAGATAATTAACCTTTATTAATAAATGTTTTTTCATGATTCGTCACGTTAATGAAGAAATATAATCAGACGTGCATTTCTATTTTTTTTATATGGGAAATGTGTGTTTAATTTTCCGAAAATAATATTTCTATATGTATAAATTAATTAAATTTTTCAATACTCTGCAATTTAATATTTTTTGCAGGTTCATTCAAACATTTGAAAAATCATAATGTTCATCAGCTTTTTCCCTTTATTGCCTCACATTGAGCAGTTTTATGAAATACATATTTAAATTATAAGGTCATATTGATATATTATCAGTATGAGAAGAGCATTTAAAACTATTTGGATGATCAAATTACTGTAGATTTATAAGTGCATAAATAAAAGAAATTAAATTCCGAATTCCGCCAATATCAATACCATTGATTGACGCTATTTTTATTTTTTATTATTTTTTTTATTTTTTATTTATTTATTTATTTATTTTTATGATGAACTATTTATAACGTTACTTTTTGCGTTAATGAATTAACTACAATTTGTTAGCTTTCAGATAACATAAGTTGGACACAATACATAATGTTTTTAATATTAACTATGATTTAATAACGACGACAACAACAACAACAACATATCAACATATTAGTCAACAACATATGCTGACTAATCTGACAGCCCTACTTTTGAGATTGAGAAGCCTTAAGGAAGTCACAAAATATCTGCAAACATATATGATGTATTATGAATTTTTAAAAACAAGTAATAGGGTTTTTAACAGGCAAGAATAGTTTAGAATCTACTGAAGTCCCCAGAATAGTCACTGAAAAAGGTCCGGATGATAATGTAAAGTTTCAAATTTTCAAAATTATTTTCAAATATCTCGCTTAAATTTTAATATTTTTACACAATTTCCTTACATAGGATAGCTAAGGACGATCCACAACCGGCCTAGTTTTTATTTTTTCGATTTTGCTCATATATTTTTTATATTACGATAGTTTAAGAGGGCTCAGGGGTTGATCGATACGGAAAACATGTAAACAGAGCTCGCACTTTGAGTCCATATAAAAACAGAAATATTCAATGTAACTAATTTAAACTTTCTGATATTTTAAAAGTATGTTTGCAGTCTTATAAAATTATAAAATGAAGTACTGCAATGTAGTATAATAAGAAATATAGCAAAATTAGGTAACACAATTTTAGAAAAAACTTATGTGTTATATCACCAAGATATCTTAACGTTCAATTGACATAAGCACCTAATTTTTGCTTTAAAATGATCCGGAAACTCTACTCTATAGAACGAATTAAGGATATAACTATCACTCAAAAACAACATTATTAAAAAACTCTCAAATTTGAAAATTTAAAAAACTCCTAAAAAGTACAACTTTTTTTTCATTAAAAATACTCAAAATATTAAACTATCTAAACTATATCAATTCATTCTATAGATAATGATGTTATATGCATGCGAAATGTAATCCATTCCATCAAATAGTTTTTTTTAATCTTGGTGTTAGTCGTCAAAAATCAAATTTTGAGAAAATGTGACTTAAAGTTGAAATTATATGGGTGCGGCTATTAAAGTGTTTATACATAAATCTTATAAATCCGTTAAAAATGCAAGTATTTTTATTCGGTTTTTTGCATTGAGTTCAGAGTTAATTGAATAATAAAACTAGATCATAAAAAATCGATTTTTTGAAAAGTTTTTAACCCCTGAGCCCCCTTAAATTTCAGAACCTGTTTAAACCAGTTTAAAAAATTTTTTTTTTCTTTATCTGAAACCAAAATTGTAAAAGTAAAAACTAGGCCGGTTGTGAATCGTCCTTAGATATCCTATTCTAAAATAATCGTGTAAAGATATTTAAATCAGAGCGAGGAAAACAATGCTCCCATAGACTTTGCATTATTATCCCGGTCCTTTTCCCTGACAATTGAACTGACCTTAAGAACATTCTGTTGTACAGCCAGCATAATTCTGATGAGTGTTTCTATCGAAAACTATTATATCTCTCAATTTTAGAAACTATTTGTTAAACTCAGTTTTATTAATAAATGAAAATATAGACAGAAAAAAGACACGGTACTATAATCAAACATTCTTTGCTTATCAACTGAAAAATGACTGATAAGTCAAAAACACTGGCTCTTCTGTCAGTACTAGTTTTTAAATAGAGAATCCATAGAGGTATTTATAAAAGTTATCCAAAGGTATTTGATGCATAATAAAAAATGAATAAGGAAATTAATAAAAAGTTCACAACATACAAAGGAACATTCTGAAGTGGACACGTCATCGCGCTTACAAATATTTCTTTCTAAATCTTTTCTACCTTATAAACTTGGAAGTTGTTTGTGAAAAGAAGTTTATTAACAAATTAAAATCTATCCAGAAGAGCGAAACAGTAATATCATTAAACATTACTTCTTTTTCAGATGATAAGTCAACAACAAATACTGAGTTTTCTGCTAGAACTGCATTGATAACCGTTAAGGCATTGATAGCCAAATAGCTGACAGTACTAAAACTGAAGGAATCGAACACAAGAAAAAAACACCTTTATTTTATCGAAGAGTAATAATAGTGGAATAGCTGCTGGATGTGATATGGTGCATAAGCCAAAAATTTATACCACCAGTGGTTTATTCGTAGGTTTATCATTGTGTTTACCGTATAATCATTTCATACCTTTGATTGTACAGCAAACAAATCTCAAACCTACACTGTAAAAAACGGACGATTTTACGTAAGTATTACTGGTAATCTCGACGCCAGTATTATTTACTGTTTTTTAATGGAAAATTGCCGTAAATTCCGGAAAAACTCGAAAAAAAACGGAATATTTACCGTAATTTTTCCGTTAAAAACAGTAAATTGTACTGGCGTCTAGATCACCAGTAATGCTTCCGTAAAATCATCCGTTTTTTTACAGTGTACAAGTAATCCACTAGTGGTATTAACTTTTGGCTTATGCACCACTTCGCTTCCGGCAGACATATATAATTAGATTCCACTATTACTACTCTTCGATGAAATAAAAGTTTTTTTTGTGCTTAATGCATTCAGTTATTGTACTGTCAGCTCTTGGATTATCACTACCTTAACAGTTTCGAAAATGCGCCCGTGATTGAAAACATGTAAAAGAAATTAATTGAAATATCTTTAAGGTCATTCTGTAAAAGATCAATACTGTGCAGATCTACAGATCATAATTGATCTTTATGTTTAATTTCCAGTTAAAGTACTGAATAGTTTCTTTTTCTGAAATATGTACGATAAAATATAATTTGTGTAGCTTATCAAATAATTTGCTTCGCTCATCTAATAATATCTAAAATTTTCAGATATTTTTGAATCATTTTAGCAAATGTAGAAATTTATAATGTGAATAGCCATACATTACATTGTTTTAAAAAGAATGTAAACTAAAAATCCTTGTATCGGTATTTTGAAAGAAAAATAAGTATATTTGTTTGTTTGAAAGGCAGACCTTATCACACTGTTTACACTTTTCTTTCAAAAACTATTTGTTTGCTGTATTCATAAAAAGTTATAAAAAATATAATATATATAACTTATTCAAATTATAAAAATCAGACGGCTTATGTGACAATATGATATCCAAATGGATACTTTGCGTTAATTTCATACATTGTAAAAAATTTGACCCTTTTGCTGCATCGTCACCCCCTACCCTCGCTTTTACAGAATATCTCTCTTTTGACCCATGAGAATGCTCCATAATTGGCTGAAGTAATCGTTTTCTATAAAAGCGTTGGAGTTACGATGCAGCAAAAGGATAAAATTTTTAACAATGTATATCTGAATGCTTGATTTTCATGTTCTAAGAGCAGTATTTATGAAACTAAAACATACAGTTAATATTATAGAAATCTATATTTTTAGTTAGTTAAATACTTTTTGAAAAATTCTTTACTTATTCAAATTTTTCATTTAACCAATTTATTTGAAGGTATTCTTGAATCACAGACCTGATTTAAAATTGAATTAAAGCTCAATCATTAAATTTTAAATTAAACTATAAAGAAGAAAAAAAATTGTGAATTTTAAATATGGATTTTCTATTAATAGTTTCAAGATAAAAAAAATCTTTTAAAAGAGAAAAATAACTTTTTTCATATGACAATTGGTATTAAATCTTCCTACGAAGAAATAAAAATTTAATCAAATGCTTTTGAATCTTGATGTATGAAATAATCTTACATAGCACAAAATAAGAAAGAAAATGATTCCATTTTAATAAGTCGTGCATTTTAATAATTTCTTAGATGAAGTAGAGAGGTAATAATTTAAATGGAAAAAATTCAAATTTATGAAATTGATTCACTTTCAATTTAATAGCATTTTTTAATTGCAAGAAGCTTAATGTAGAAAATCTGAAGATATTAACTAGAAATTTTTATATAAAGTGACGTATGGTCTTAAAAAAATCGCATAAAATCAAGCATCTCAGATTAAGATTAATGCAACACATTTGAACGCTATCTGATAAATGTTAAATGAATTTGGTACCAAAATAATTTTATTTTATAGCAATAGCCTATGTTATATTTTTAGGTTAATGTTTCAATAAATCATAATAAATCATAGAAATTGTTAATTTCTTAAATATATTACATAATTTTAAAAAAATCTGAAAAAAGTAAGAATTTAATTATTTTCCCGCCTAAGAGGGTTAAAAGGGAGTAAAAAAATTAGAAAATATTTGTCACATCTGAGCAGTCATTTTAAAGAGGATTGTCAACTGGCAAAACACAAATCTATTAAAAGATGTTAAACACGGGATTTATCGATTTTAACTTTCCCCCCCCCGATAGGTATAACGTGGGAATCAGAAATTTTCAAAAGTTTTTAGGCATGTCATGATACCATTCATCGGATCTTAATTACCTCGAGCCATTCTTTTATATTTTAAACCTTTTTTCCGACCCCCAATTTGCTACCCGAAGGTAGTTTTCTAATTTTTTTTTGAAATGGTAGCAAATTATTATTTTCAATCAGATTTTTTTATTTTTTTTACGGGTTTTTAACTAAATGTTATATAGAATATATAAAAATTTTAACGAGAAGAGAAGGGTCTATACCAGGTTGGGGATGGGACGTGATAGTTGGAGCTCTAGTGAGCAATTTTCTAAATTTGTGATATACGCCTTATGTGATAGATCATTCGTAAGCTCTCTCATCATTGTTTCATAGTATACACCTCTCGCGTCTCTCCCTCCACTTTGCCTGCACGAGTGGGCGGGGGAACTTTTCTAAATTAAGCCGACATTTCTCAAAATGTATATCGTTGGAAAGTTCAGTTATTACTAATTCATATTATGCACTTCCTGTACCCTTCCCTTCACTTTGTCTTCGGGGAATACGGTTATGGTATGCCAGAAGAAAGTCTTTTAATAATGGGAAAATTATAGATCTGATCTCAATGAGGTAGAAAATAACTAAAAGATGTTGATCCCATTTACAATCCATTTAATTCATGTTTTTGCCACCAGAGGTGTCTTTAATTCTTATTTATTATGCCATTTTTATAGTAATTGCCAAAAAATTATAATTTGTGATACTTAAACTCCCTTATCTGCTTGTACTTACTCGCATGTTTTCAATTTTTGCGCCCAGGGGACACCAACGTTCCCATATCTAGCTGTCATGTATTTTTTAAAATCCTTTATAAGCATTTAAACACAATTATTTTAAATGATCGATTGTAATACATATTGATTGTACATTCTCAGAAGTAATCAATGACTGCATAGAATGTGGTACGGTGACTATTTTTAAAAATTGATAAATTTTCCAAAATTGTCCATCACTATCCATATCTTTGCAGCAGTTTTACATAGAAGCATAAAATTCAAGATAACAAGCCTGTTTAAACATTTGTTTTAGCAATTTAAGAAATCTCCTTCCCCTGTCAAAAAGGATTATCAAGAGATACGAAAATTTAGGACATTTCGCAGTACCTTGGAGGTAGTTTTAAATAGAGAATTGAATTTGAGGTTACCTAATCTACTAAAACAAACTTAATCCTGTATTTTATATATTTTAGAAATTCGCACCTAAACGGCTTTAATTTGTAGTCTTACTTTTACAACATTTCGCCATATCTCTGCAGCAGGTTTCGGTAGAAGCTGGAAATTCATGATAATAGACCTACAAAAGAAAAAATAACTTAAACGTTGACACTTCAATTATTTTAGAGCTGTTTCGTCTATTATGTTGTCAAGTTGGACTTTGAACCTGATAATGTAATGTTATAAAAATAAGATAAAAATTATGTATGTTTGATAAGATATTAAGTTTTTAGCTCACAGGCTATCAAAGCCTCGAAGCTTATGTGCCCGTTCTGTATGTGCGTAACGCTCATGATATATGAACGCTATGTGATAACTCATGATAAAAAAATCCAATTCACTTGAAATTTTGTATGTATGTATATTCCGATAAGGCGCTTCCCTGATTAGTTTTTGGAGTTCATTCGATATGCATAACAGGGAGAACGGGGGATAATGCCCCTTCCCTCATCTTGTATAAATGTTTTTTTATGCAGAATTATCAGTTTTCGTTCAAAATTTAGATGTAAGATCATTCCGATGAGGCACTTTCGTGATTAGTATTAGGTGTTCATTGGATAAGAAAAAATAGGGAGAACGGGGGCTCATGCCTCTTCCCTTAATTGATATAAATAGTTTTTTCGTGTAGAATTATCAGTTTTTGTTGATAATTTAGATGAGGCGCCTCCGTGATTAGTATTATTCATGCAGGTTTTTTATATGATAAATCATAACCCTGATTAGTTTAAGGGGTTTAGTAATTAAGTATAAAAATGGAAAATGGAGGGAGCTGATCCCCACCGCCGTAATTATTTTTTCCAACGGAATTAACCCTTGAAAATATAAGGCTGTAATATTCAATTAGAATGCATAGTCTGTGAGCTCAATGTCATCACTTTAACTGGGCAATATTCTTTTTATTTTAAATCTTTACTGGATGTATTTCGATTGATTCAAGATTTCTTTAGAGAAATCTTTAGAAAAATCTTCTTTAGAGAAAGAAAGAAAGCTGCCAGTTTTAATATAAAAATGCAAAAAAAAAAAAAAAAAAAAAAAAAAAAAAAAAAAAAAATCAACGTTTTGACATTTTTTAATAAAATGACAGCTACTTAGTCATTTAAAGAAAATTGCATTTCTGTTTAAAATAATGAAATATGTTAATGAACAGTAAAACAAGAGAGAAAAAATAATGCGTCAAACATCTATTATTAAATATTTTCAGAATAAAATATTTCATCATTTAATAAATTGAAATATGGCGTTTAATTAAACTTTTAGGAAACGCGTTAACCGACATGAAAACCCAAATTTCAGCAATTCCCAACCTTCCAATGTTGCATCAATAATACTATGTATGGAGCTGGAGATGTTGACATTTTTTAAGACGACAGACATTGTTATTATGATGAATTACACGCTATCGAAATTTATACTGGTGTATCAATGCAAGAAAGCGATTTCAATGAGTTACTAGAAAATTCTGATAATGATTTGGATAATTAATGAGCATTACTAATTTTTCTATTTATAAAAAAAATTAAATGTTAAAATGTTTGTTGAAATTTTTAAGTTTTTTAAAGTTTTTTACATTTTCTATCTTTGCTTTTTTAATTTTAAAATAAATATCTTTTAGGATATCAATTTTTGAAATTTTCTTGTAGTAGTCTGTAAACCGATCCCCCTCTACTTTGGAGCCAAAAAAAAGGTCCAAAAATTTTCAGCTTATACACCGAAATATACGGTATATTGTAATCTAAGAGTTTTAACGGAAAATAAACTTTCTTAAGTAAAATAACTTGTGGTCAAAGAACCCAATCTTTCAACTGAGTGGAGAAAAGAAATCTCCCTCTTAGCAATTCATCTAATGATTTCCTGATGCGCAACGAAAGAAGTTTATATCAATTACTTGTTATAAGTTAGACTTATGGATTATAATTTCTTCTAATACTTTTAGTTAAAAAGTTTGTAAAATGGCTCTTTCTTTAAATTTCACATTTCGTTAAAAGAAACCATAATAAAGTCATATAGGTAAATTAAAACAATTAGAAGATTATTTTAAAATAGTAAATGTAAAACTAATACACATGATGATATTTGATAATTAATACAGTTGTTACAGAGTGAGGTAGGAGTATTTGAATTATCCAAAGCAGATGAGTCTACTGGTAACAAATAATCTTACATTCAAAATAGAAATAGTATTATATGTAAACTGTAGAAACTAATTGAATATTATACAAGAAAAACTGGTAATTACAAAATATTATAATGATTTTTTATAAATGTTTTTGCCATATAAACTGAAATAACAAAAATCCCAGACCGACAGTTAAAAACATCATGGAAAGTGCATTTTTTTTTCAATTGAATTTAACGTGGATTTACAATGACAAGAATCGAAGAGTAACTTAAAATGCTGTTGAATAGGGAAGCAAAATAAACAAGTTTACGAATATACAGGATTTGTTACCGAATTTGATCCACCAATTCTGAGTGGTGATAATCGTATAAGACTATGAAAAACTACAATAGAATATGATGTCGCAAAATACCTTTTTTTGTCAGAAATACTCAGCTCAGTTTGACTGTAATAATTTTAAGAAAACTAAGAACACTGGAATGAAATTCTTAGGATTTGTACATCGTATGAAATGAGATAATATCTGGAAGACTTCTGAAATACAGGGTGCTCACACAATAGATAATCCTATGTGTATTAGTAATATCAGTTCATAATGTGAAAGTGTCAAGCGCTTACTGCTGGCCTGTGTAATGGTTGTTTCGATCACATGGTTTACATCATGACATTTACAACCAATATGAGTATGAATACTCGAATTAACCCGTCAGTAGTCGCGTGTCGGTCTTTTCGCCGCCCGTATAACTTATCTTCTCTTAACTTACATCACATTACAAATACAACAGAGATCTACCATGTAGCTGACTTTGAAGCTTTTTCGACCACCTTAGTGAAGTAACAGGACACCTCTGTTTTTCTTTCAGGTGCATTTTTAGAAACAAAGTTGAAATCGGCGAAAAAGTCTACGTAAAAATCACTAACGTGAGCTCATTTTTACTTTTTCCAATTACTCCAGATCTCATGAATAAAATTCATAATTTAAGAAAACTGCAAATTTATATCTTCTTTGTAATGTTATTTTCATATATTAGGTGAAAAATATTTCTTATTTTACATATTTGGTGTACGGGAGGCTAGCGGCGAAAAGACCGAGCGCGACTAATGACGTTGTGAAAAAAGTCGCGACTACTCGCGGGTTAAAAATTTCTTTATGATATACTGTAGTTTTCTGAAAGTTATTACCATCAATCCATGATGAGTTGTGGTAGAATAGACTGTCTTTTTAATTAAAAAGGTGTTTTGAGACAATGGAGTTATAAAAGGAGAGTAGTAGACACACGTTATACCACTTGAAACTGTATTTGTCTCCAAAACTATATGTAGCCACGTCTTCCACTGGGGACTGCTTATTGGATTGCTTTTGGTCAAATTCAAATATGCGTACGAAGTAGACAGGAAAAGAACTGTTTCTTAACCTTCCACAGAATAAATGTGACACGTCTAGTATTCACCTTTCAAAACTCCACGTTGTCGACGGCATGTTCTACTGCAATTTTTATACCTATACATGCCTACTATAACTCCTCTGATTTTGTCGATCTAATTCGGCAACGCCCTGTATATTTAATCAATTATATCAAATATAAATTTGGTACACTCGATAGACTCTTTTTCAGAGAAGAATTAGAACTGAAAATTAAAAATATGGAATTGCTAACGTAAAATCCTATATGCTGTTATTGGTGAAAGAATATTAATAAATCACAAAATAAGAGCTATCATTATTATTGTTTTATTATTTTTAGAAAAGCATTTAAAACATTTTATATATGTTTGTATAACTTGTTGAGTCGTATCTGAATAAATTTATAAACGTGCCTTATCATTTTACCAACTTTCATTGTATCAAGTAGTATATTTTTGGTAGACATGTATGTGCTTGTCGGAAAAGGAAAATAATTGATTAAAAAATATATATATATATATTTTTTTAACCGCATTTCTTGTGTTGTCAAAATGTTTGCATGTCTGGAATTGCAATACAAATATGGCAGAAGTGTTTGATGAATTATGGCTTTAAAATTAGAATCCATGAAATTTTGGTTACATTTTTTAAAATTCTTAAAACAGAATTTTTATTTAAAAAATATTTTTTCCTGTCGTATGTATTTGACTTCTTTCATATAGAAATCTTTTATTATGTTCAAAATATAAAAATTTGATGTTGATCAAAATTACACTTTACAGCTGTTTTATAGGTAATTTATAAGTAATTGAAATTATAGTGTTGTAAGATAATAATATCAGATTATACAATTCGAAATTTTTAAATTTCTGATAGCCTTTTCTGTTTTTGAAGAAGTGTTTTTTGTTTTGGCTGACATTTTCTTGATAATAAATCCAAACAAAAAGGGAGGAGGAGGATTATTATAATTTGATGTTAAATGAGTTAATTGAAATAATAAATAAATATTTACATGCAGATATCGTAAACTTTCAATGACAGGCGATATTCTGATCGCACCACTATATTTTAAAAATACATTTCGTAGTATATATCTCTTGGAAATTTTATTAAAGCGTGTGTAAAAACATTTTTTTTTAGAGTGATATGAAATAAATTTAAACAATATTCGTCTGTAATTGAAAATTTACGATGCTATCATGTAGCATAATCGTAAAGTTTGTGTAAAAAACATTCAAAAATATTTTTTTAAAAATATTTGAGGATAAAAATTATCGAGAACAACTGATTTTTATTTAAACCTATTTTTGATTCAATCCTATCAGAGATGTTTTGAAAATTTAAATTCCCAAATCAGTTTTTTGTTTAATAAAAATGGTTAGTATGAATTGTTATGACACTATTTGTTAATAATAGTATAAATTCAATGGAAAGTGAAACATATTAATCTGTAGCATAATGTTAGTTAATGCTTGTTTATATAATATCATCAAACAGGCTCATGAATTTAATATGGGAAGAAGATTAAAATTTGCGTACACTAAAATTGAAGATATAAAGCATATTAGACTCATTAGACTTCCATATCCATTAAAGGATAAATGATGTCATTTCATATCCTATTATATGACGAAACTCTCATGCTAATGAGAATGTTTATCCGTATTATCTAATAAATTTCTAAATCGTTTTAGAATGCTAGCAATTGAGAACTTTTATCAAATTTCACATTTATTCGGTAATCAACCATTCCTTATCCTATTCCTGAAGCCATTTAATTTTAAATTTTCATTTTCTCGAATTTCTTGATAAAATTACGTTCAAATGTTGTAAATGAGCTGGAAAGAGATAAAAAAACTGCTATTATTATAATATTTATTTGATAAAATGTGCACGTACTAAGTATGAGAATATGCATAATTGAAATAATATAATATGTATAATTATGTGTTTTTTTTATTTTATTAATAAAGCTTTTAAATTGCAAATTTATTTATTCTATTTATTGTTTCTATTTATTGCACATTCTCATTTATTCTAGTCTATATATTCTAATTATTTTCTTTTATGAATTACTGAAATAATATATTTACTTCTTTACTGAGACTAATAAAGTTATAAGTATTAGTAATAATAAACAAACAATAAGAGTATTTTAGCCAAAATAAAATTGTTTCATAATCATAACAAAGCTTTTAAATTGCATATTTCTATTTATTCTAATTTTTTATTTATTGCATTTTCTAATTTATTCTATTCTATATACTATAATTATTTCCTTTTATGAGTTACTGAAATAATATATTCATTTCTTTACTGAGACTAATAACGTTATAATTATTAGTAATAATAAGCAAAAAAAAAAAAAAAAAAAAAAAAAAACAGTATTTTAGGCAAAATAAAATTGTTTCATAATCATCTCGAAAAGAACTTTGCATAAATAACAATCGCCTAAATGGCTGACAAAAAATGCACACATTCTTACCGGGCGTCGTATACTTTTTACGCTACCAAAAATGCTTGAACATATAATTTCACAATAAATAATAATAAACATAAAAAAAACATAATTGTAATAAAAAAAATTACAACGACTATTTGGAAAAGGATATTTTTAAAGACTCAAATTATAAAGACTTATAAATAAATTCTACATTTAAATTATTAATAATAATTAACATCATTTTTATGATGATCATAATGATTCCTATATTAAGTACGCCGTGCATTAAACGTTAATATTCCTGGGCCCATCATGAACAAATTTTAGATGAGATTTCAGTTTTACAATTTTTGGAACTGCAAATTTTTAAACTTTTAAAAATCGCACACTTAAAATTTTTACACAGTTGCATAGAAAAAAATGCATTCTTAAATGAAATTTGTTTGGAATGTTTATCATAATTTGTTTTCAAATTATTATTATTATATTTAATTTTTATTACTTTTTTTGTCATTGTGGCAACAGAAGTATTCCATTTTTGGACATTAAACATGGACCTACCAGAAGATAAAAAATGTTTTGTAATTCAACAATAAAAAGATTCAGATATACTTCAGATTTCCAAGTCTTTAACGAGGACAAAAACTATTTCCCAAGTAGTTAATAATAATAATGATAATAATAATATAGAATGAATAATATATATAATAATATATATAATAATGTATAATGATAATAATATATATTTCAAAAATATCTACATGTTAAGATTATAACATTTTTATTTGAATTCTTGGTAGACAATATACAAATAAATTAAATTTTCACATTTCGATATCTTGAAAAGTGAAAAATCTATAACCACCAAAGAAAAAAAAACCCTTCATTTAACCAAATAATAACCTACCATATTATGTTGTCTCTAGATAACAGGTAAAGACATTTATAGAAAATTATTTCCCACAGTTTTCATGTAATTATATATATATACACTGGCGGTCAAAAGTTTCCAGCCAGCAAAAATTTTTCAGTTAATTTGTAAGTATATCCATATGAATAGGAAACTCAAAGTGATACTTACACATTTTATTGACATAATAGCTAGGTACCTATTTATGGAATAACATATAAATATTAATAAATTTAATTGGCAAAATTAAGCACAGAGAAAAACGCATGTTTTCAAAAGTTTCCGGCCACCTTTGGAAGTTTTGAAAAAAAAAAATAGTATTAATAGAAGATTACAGTGATCAACGAAATTTACAACTAATATTCTATCAGAATACCTTTAATAATAAATACTGAGGTACAGAAACGTGACATTCATACAATCAGCGGTTAAAGATCGCCTGTGCTACGTTTTTTACCCCTTTTCTTACTATTTTTAGAAAATTTCGGCTGAGTTGAAATATTTTTAGCTTTATACACGTCTGCCAATGTCTTTCCAATGATTTTCTATTGGATTCATGTTGGGCACTTGGGCTGGCTATTTCAAAAGTAAAATTGTTTGCGTGAAAGTCATTGCATGTTGAGGATTTTAAACAGTCTTTTAATCGTTATCTTGCTAAAATAAGTAGTTTCGATCAGAATTTTTCCTCTAATAAAGCAGCAAATAATCTTGGAAGATATCCTTACACATTGCATTATTCATCTTACCGTGGATTTTTAATAACGGACCGACACACTTTGAAGAAAATACTCCCCACAGCATAATGTGTCCTCCGCCATGCTTGATTTTAGGAATAACATAGGTTGAACCATATCTTTTATTGTTAGATTATTTGACGTAGTGTCTGCCATCACTTCCAAAAAAGATTTAAATTCGATTGAAAATTAGTACTTTTGTCCAGTTTTCACTTGACCAGACTTTGTGTTTTTTTTTTTTTTTTTTTTTTTTTTTTAAACGCCAGTTGGGTACGTTGATTTCTTCCTCTATAAGGAATTTTTGAACACCAACTCTTCCATAAAATTCTGCATCACTTCAGCATCTTGGCACGGTAGATCGAGTTATTTTAGCAATAGTTCCATTCTGTAAATTAAGAGATATTGCAACAGAATATTTATGCGGGTCATCAATTTATTTTTTGCTGATAATTCTGTCCACAACAATGATTCTTTTTGGGGGTCTCCCGAAGCTCACTAAGTCCTAAATGTCATGACCATCTTTATATAATTTTTAAACATTTTTCACAGTCGACCTACCAATCGATAACTTTGCGGCAAAATATCTCGAGAAAATTGGCCCTCTAGCGGCAAACTAATCACTCATTTTCGAACAAAATTTTTTAAACTTTTCAATTTCTAATTTAAACTAAGCTATTCACCTTGATTCATTCATAAACACTGCCAAAAAATACTTTTCCGATAGTAAAAAACAAAGGAACGATGAGTGGCCGGAAACTTTTGCCCACGCGAACTTCTTATTCTACCCTTTTACATAAAGCGTTTTCAGTATCCAATCAAAATGATCACGTGGTCAGAGGTCATTCACATATTCCTAAGTTTTAAAGCAAGTGTGCTTCTTCGCTGAAATCTTCTGGTAAATAAATCAGAGAAACTAGCTGGCCGGAAACTTTTGACCGCAACTATATACAAGTTCATTAAAATTGGCGTCTTCAAAATAGAATCCTAAGTATAAATGGGTTAATGGGTTAATAATAGTATGTGAAACAAAATCCCGAACAAAATTACTTTTTCAATGTGTTTTAGATTTAAATCATTGCTATTGACTGATTATTAGAAAATATAATTATTTAATGTTACTTACACATAAAAATATGCATTTACGCAAAACATTAAACATATAAAACAAGCATTAAATATGTTAAACTGAACGAAAAAGTTACCAATCAGGGAATCGAAACCAGATACTTGTTTTACAAGGTTGCTTTACCATTTAAGCTAATTGGGCTGATAACCGGCAAGCATTTTTCGCTCACATAACTTTATTGGTAATAACATCTGTTTTGTCATTTAGACAGCAAAACAGAATAAACCGCGGGTAAAGGAACGCCATGTAAACGATGGGTACGTAGATATGCAATTATTTTAGCATAATTTAACTGATTAGTATACAACGTGTACTTAAATTTTTGCTCTGTACAAGAGGAAAGTAACGGTTGATTGAGTTTTATGAGATCACTGTGTTATTTTGGCTTAAATATTTTACTTGAATTTGAAAACTTTTCTGAATAGCTTTTATAATGTATTATGGAGTTTTCAAAACGTAAAATATCGATTTTATTAGATTCTATAAATTTTCAAGCAACATTTTTTATCTTCAATAAATATGTAGAACATAACTACTTGCTGATTTATTCTAATTGATTGATTAGTTGAATTCTGATAAATTAACAGCATTAGTATTAATATCAAACTATATATGAGAATTGAAGGTGTTTCAAAAACCAATATTCCTTTTTATAGAAATAGATTAATTCATTTACAAATACTTCTTTGAAACGTTTACGGAAAATAATTACAGTAAAAGATGGCTCATATTTATAAATTAAGTTTTTAAATACGCATTTAAAAATATATTGATCCCTACCAAACACCGAAAAAATGAGCGTTGCTATTTATAATCTATATGTTTATCACTAGAACTACTGGGAATTAAAGTCAAGATTTATAAAAGCATTTTATACCAGTTTTTTAAATTAAAATAGTTTAACTTCATTATTTAACCCTTTTCTTCTTTGTATCCTTTAAATTTATTTCGTAATCCAATTCTTGGTTTGAACAGAAATAATATTCATACTGTAAACGTCAAAATGATGGGTCAAGGTACTGTTAAAATATCAGTTTTAGTCATCTATCCTGAGTTTTCTACTGAACCGATTTCGATAATTATTTTTAATGACAGCTGTTCATTTGTAAATGTGCATGTAATAACTATATTTTAATTTATTTTATTAATTTATTTTATTAATTTTTACATTTTTTTATTAAGTAAAAAAAGGTTTTTTGTGACATTTCTTCAAAATGGTAACAATCAAATTTTCTAACCATAATGTAAATTTATTTTCATTTATCATATTCCACCAATCAGAAACGTGATTTCATCATTCAATGTGCATGATATTTAAAAAAAAAAGTAATGATTTTAGTAAAACTTAACCGTAATAAAATGATTGCGTGTAGATATGCATTAATCCAGAAAGAACAAATTGTATAATCATAAATAATATTAAGCAATGAATTTAAATAAAATAACATAAAAATCATGTATGAGAAGACGCAATATCTAAAGAGAAATGTCTTTTTATTTCGATATTTAAGACGACGTTATACAGAAATTTGCTTCATGATTATAATTCTTAAAATTCCTTCAGAGTTTAAAAATTGCACATTATTAATTAAATACCATCTAAGTCAAGCAAATAAAAAAATACAACTATCGCACTTTGTCTGATTTTCAAAATAATTTCTCTTAAATTATGTAATATTCCACCTTTTTTATACTGTAGCTATGGAATAACATTCAGAATTCACACTTGTCTCAAAAATTAAAACATCTGGTCAAATATTTGCAATTACATTATGTTTAAAACCATGCTTCTTTTAAAAGTGAATTCATATCACTTGTAAATTCAATCCATATTCATAACTAGATCTCTTCTACCCACGTATTAAAATGATGAAAAATTTGATTTTTTAAATTCAAACTCAGTTGATAAATTAATATTTTTACATAGAATTTAATTTGATTCTAACGCAGTTTGTCATTCAAGAGTAATAGCACTGCATAATCTTAGAAAACGGGGATAAATATCTTAAGTAAATTTCAAATGACACTGTACGGAATGAAAATTTCCATATTATTACTTCATATTCTCTTGATATGAATAATGAACAAATATTTATTCTGAAATTAATATACATACTTCAAAAGTTTTTAATTAAATTTAATGTCATCCAGCTCGACGAAACAGAAATTATATTAATAAGATTTGGAATGCACTTTTAAAAGTGATTATGTACTTTTTTATTAGATAAAATTAGTTTTTCGTAAACTAAGTATTGAATATATATACGCATATGAAATGAGATGTTGCAGTTTTATTATATTTCAGCGATATATTTAAAAATCGGATTTTAGTTACATCGCAATTTCTATTTTCAGTTGAATATACATACCTAAACATCTTTTATGTAAATTTTTGAGGCTATAAATTTCAAAAAGAAAGTTAAAAGCGAAAATTTTGAGTTCTAAATGCAATTCAAATATTTATTTATTTTTTTTTTTTTTTTTTTTTTTTTCATATAAAGACAGGTTTATGTCTATTATTTTTGCTGTTTTTACATCAAGAAAATGCAAGTTTGGGGGAAATTTTCGATTTTTGGTTTTCGACTAATATGTTTTGGAAGATCCTGAACAAGATTTGTCAGTTTTCAGAAATTTTGATGAGTGGCTGGTTAATGAATATGGATTGTTTTTTAACCGTGAATTTTTTTTTTTTTTTTTTTGGTGTGTGTGGTTCAGTCTGTCTCTATGTCTAATTTCGTGAGCGCTATATCCGAAGAGCTGGTAGGGGAGATTTATTAAAATTGATTCAGTTACATTACATCAGGATCTAGCTAGAAATATTAAAAAATATCTATAGAGACCCCTAATATCATATAGTCTGTAACAGATATATATAAATACATACAAACACACACACCTATAAAAATATATATATCTACATCTATATCTGTATATATATGTGTGGGTGGGTATGTGGTGTACATATATATGTTTGTATATATCTTATAGAACTATTTCGAGTTCAGTAAAATTCCGAAAAGCGTTTTGTTGTAAACAGAATTAGAGTTCTAGAGAGCCATTTTCAAAACAAAATTTATGTTTGGAAATATTTTCGAGTAATTTTACAGTGTAATAAAAAGTTTCAACGCAAACTATAATTTATTATTATTGCTATTGCTATTACTATTATTATTATTATTATTATTATTATTATTATTATTATTATTATTATTATTATTATTATTATTAATATCACTATCAGTATTATTTTTATTCTTACTATTATTACTTTTATTATTATATTATCCTGTCTGCTAAATATTTTCAACTTTTCAACAGATTTTATGTGTCAAAAGGTAACAAAATAGAGTACTTTTTAAGTTGTTAAATTAAATTCTGAACACAAAAATGACTATGACGTTGATAGCATTCAATAAATTATATTTATATTTGGTAGAGAAAATTTATCATATATTGTAGAAACTACTTGGAAACATTTCCAGAAATTTAGTGAAGGAAAAGAAATTTTAGGGTTTAAAATTACAGAATCCTGTTATTTCTGGAATTATTGAACGTAAAATGTCGCTATTAAAAATCGTAGGTAGTTCGGAAAAGTTTATATTAAGATTTTATAAACCTTCATACTAAATGAAGAAATTTTTTTCTTTTTATCGTGAAATCTGGTATTCTGTTCTTGAGTAAGAAACCATATTCAATAATGTTTCCATATGGTAATTTCATATTTCTAAGAATGGAACTCAAAAGTTATGAAAACAGAACACTACAAATAGAAAATGCTCGCTATTTGAAGAATTAACAAAAGCAGTTACATACAGAGATAAATTTCTAGTGTGCTTTAAAAAACTACAAAAATTCAAAGTTTAATCAAGAGGGAATGTATAATTTGGAACATAGTGTTACTTGTAATAAAATATGGGGTTTTTTTCAATCACAGTTGTACTTTTCTAATGCAAACTGCCCATGTTTTTGCAACATTACTGTGCATTATGGAGGTAAAATGGAGGTCAATTTTAGATTCAATTTACACCAAAAACTAAACAACATTAATAAGTAACAGGAACTGTCTGAATCTGTAGTTTGATAAAAAATCGCCCTTTAGTACTTGAGATAAAGCTATTGCGATAATCATGAATAATGCAGCATCTGTTGAGCGATTTGCACCAAAAAGTAATGTGCACAAAGTTATATCAAAGATTAACTTAATCTGAAGTTTTATGGAAATACATACATTAATATCCATCACTTTTTTAGTAACAGGAACTGTCTGAATCTGTAGTTTGATAAAAAATCGCCCTTTAGTACTTGAGATAAAGCTATTGCGATAATCATGAATAATGCAGCATCTGTTGAGCGATTTGCACCAAAAAGTAATGTGCACAAAGTTATATCAAAGATTAACTTAATCTGAAGTTTTATGGAAATACATACATTAATATCCATCACTTTTTTGTAACTTATACAAATCTCTTTTTAGGCGCGTTCGTAATTATGTAAATATGTATATACGTCGTCCAGTCCATTTGTCTGTCCGTATGCCCGTCCGTCTGTCTTTCCGTATGTGCGTATGTCCGTATGTGCGTTCTGTGCTTATAACAGAACAAAGATCACCCTGCAGAATCGTTAACAATTTAAAATATATAATTTTTGCATAATTTTTTCGAGTCATTTCAAATTTTAAATAAATCGTATGTATAGTTTCATTACAGGGACAAGAAAAAGTATTCCGTTACGTTACGGTCAACGAGAAAAAATATTTCAAGTTTATTTTAACGGTGTTACAGCTTTTCAAAGAGGATGAAGTATACTAAAATATAGATTCTGTACATTATATTGTGCAAAAAAATGTATATTACTCATTTATAGAGCTACACAAAGGAATACCGTTACATATTGATATATCTGAAAATATTGTTTAACAACGCATTTCAATCATATTAAATTATTTCATGTGTAATGAAATTGATATATGTTGCTGAGATTTATTACATGTTACTTCCTGTATAATAGGAAATTTTAACATTGTTTACAGGGACTCACAAAATATTTCAGATACTATACTGTACCTGAAATGCTACATATTTTTTGCTGCAAAAGCATTTTTAGCTGTGATGAGAGTTTTTCAGTTTAACTACACTTTTTAATATTACGCTGCGTGTCTAAACGTTGTAAATCATACGCAGGGTAACACAATAGAATCTATAAAAGTTACATAGCATGAATGAAATTAGCTTAAAAGTTGTTTTCTAATAAGTTGCGCATTTTTACGAAATCCTGTGATAGGTAATAATTTTGGGTTTACCAGGTTGATTACATCCTACTAAATAATAAGCCCTATTTTTCTGTATAAGTAAATTGAATATATATAATCATATCAAATTCCATATTCATGTATTTATGCATAATAGTTTAACAGCTAATGTATCAAACTTTGAATATATATAAAATTAATTATAGTACGAACGCATCTCATTTGACCCGTTTGGTGTACAATTTCTAACTTGTTAATTTAGTATTCTCTTAGTCTACCCTGAAGAGCTTTGTACTTCACTAATTTTTTATACTGAAGCAGACACAATTATAATTTAGCAAAATCTTCTAAAAAATCATTTGCAGATCATGCTGAACCGTACTTTCCATTTTTAGAATGAGATCTCATTCTTTTATGATAGCAGCTATTAGATCATATCCCAGGTCAAAATTCATGCTAGTACCAGCAACAAAAATATGCTAGTTATTGCTATATTTTGCTTTGTCTGGTAGGTATCTCTGCTATTATATGCTTTAAATTGCTATCCAGCATGACATGCTATATAGCTAGCTTTAACAGCAATAGCATGGCAAGCTATGTACAAGCATCTTATGCTTATTTGCTGATAAAGCTTTTTCCAAAGCATGCAGAGGTAGGTACCTTAACATGCTATAATATGCTATTTTATGCTTTCCAGCATAATATGCTATGTAGCAAGTTTAGGGAGAAATAGCATGACAAGCTATGTACAAGTATCTTTTGCTTATTTGATATTTAAGCTATTTCGAAGCATGCACAGTTAGGTACCTTAACATGCTATAATATGATTTTTATGCTTGCCAGCATAATATGCTTGCCAGCATAATATGCTACGCAGTCAGTTTAGGGAGAAATAGTATGACACGCTTTGTATAAGCTTTTTTTGCTTGTTTTCTACTTAACCTTCTTCCAAAGCATGGAGAGGTAAGAATATTACACGCTTTAGCATTGTAATGATGCTTTTTGATGCTTGCTAAAATGATATGCTAGGAAAACAGCATAACAAGAATAGCAACGAAAAATTATCTGTTGGTTATGAATTTCTGCTAGAATAACAGAATCTAACTTTATAAGCAATATTCTGCACAATTTTGCAGAAAATGGGAGATTGTATACAATAAATTCATAAAGAGTAAATATTTTTTAATATTGCAAAAGCATATTTTTTTTTTGTGAAAACTATCTGAATTTTTTATGATTTCATATCAGAGCATATTTTATGTTTCAGAAACTGATCACATCCTTTGCATAATATAAGTGCAAATTCGATGTTTGCAAAATATGTGCACATATTTTTGAATAAAATAAGTGCATTTTCTATGTTTGCAAAAAATATGAATTTTTATGAAAAAAAAAAGGCTGTGCATTAAAACCCCTGAATAACCGAACTCCCGGTAGAGCCAAGTTTTTCACGCTGTTCGGTGGTGTTCTAATACAATAAAATAGAATTTTCTTTCTATGGGGGTTTAACTATGGGTGATAAGGAATTTTGTGAGGAATTTACCTTCTGTGAGATGTTTCTAGTAGAATATCCCACACATTCTTTAAAAGAAAAAAAATATTCCTTCTTTTCCTTAGTATTTACATATTTTAGCTTAACTCGAAAAGAAAAAAAATATGCAACTATGTCTTTGAAAATTAGAGAAAAAAAATTTTTCATCAAAATTAAAAATACTGGAGAAGGATTTTTATCACCATTTAAATTCATGATTACCTTAAACCACCGATTTGAGATTAATTTTTAACTTAAAAAAAACAGAAGAATAGCTTTGCACCACCATGTGAATAAAACACTGCCTTTTGAACTCGTTGAGATAATGCTTTAACACACAAACTTAAAAAAATATTAATTTTTATAGGCTTCCCGCCCCTCCCTTCATGAAATGGAAGAACATCACCGTCATTTTCTCGTAGTATTTAGTTCTTTTAAGTTACTTCAAAAGTAAAATTTTATGTGTTTATTAAAATAAGGGAAAAATATGTTTTTAAAATTTCAAAATCAACAGGCTTTAGATCTTTTCTTCGGGCTAATACAACGTACATTCAAAACTTCCTTCGTCCACCCGATTGAAATAAAATTTTAAAACATAAATCTAAAACAAAATGAATATTAATTTCTATTGAGGATATTGGGAATACGCGTCTTCCTCATCATAAAATTATTAACTTTCAATTTTGCTAGTGTTAATTAACTTAAGTTTATAAAAAATAATAAATGTGTTTTTCAAAATCGGTCATTTTTCAAAATTAGTCATTTAAAATTCAATATTCAAGAAGCAATTTTTCATTTAAGAAATATGTTTATAACAGACTCTCAAGGATTACATCTATATTCCTAAATAAGATTTTTTATGTAATATTCAAAGAATCATATTTTATTTGCATTTAAAACAAAATGCAGAGAAAACAACATTACAATTTTACCCATTTGCAAGACGCTTGGAGGGTTAAAAATATGTATAATTGATTCCTCCCCACTTTCAAATATGCATTATAGTTTTAAAATCCCCCATCTTAAACAATGTTTACCTGAAATTTATTCTATCAAAAATACATTTCATAATTATTTATTTTATTATTTATTTATATTAATATAATCATATTCTAACTACCCATTAATTATTTTTAAAAAATAACAATAAATTAATTTTATTCATTGAAAATTTGAGGAAATAGTTGCATCGATAAATTCACTCTTAACCTTGCAAAAATAATAGCGCATAGTAGAATTAGCTTCGTCAACAACCACTAGCAGTTACAGGCGTCTGTTGAGAGGTCCCCGCTGGCAAGGTAACTAGCGCGCGCGCCTCTCCTAAACCACAGGTAGCGAGTTCAACCCTCAGGAGTGGAAAAGACCGATGCAGTTTCTTCCACCAAAATCCGTAGACGCTTCCCGTGTTGTCAATAGATGGCAGCACCTGCGTCTTTTTAAACTAGCAAATGATGCTAGAAAAGCAAAAATGTAAAGCAAATGATGGTAGAAAAATAATGCTAGACTAGCAGAAAATAATAGCAAGTGATGGTCTTAATTGCTGCTAGGCCAGCAACATTTTCAAGCAACACATGCTGTATTATGTATGCTGGCCAAGCAGTAAAGTGGCCAAAACACACCATGACATGCTGGTAATTCTGCTACAACCAGCAAATATGTAATAGTAGTATGTGCTATTTTACTCGCTGAGATATAGTAAGTAATGCTTGTCTAGCAAACAAATACCAGCATGAATTTTGACCTGGGATAGTTAACCAATAGTTAATCGATAGTTGGATCAAAGCAGCATAAACAATTTTAGTGTGTAAGAAGAGATCATTAACAATTGTTAGGTATCCAACTACGTTCGAAGATTTTTTTAAACTCTGTTTTTTGACACATTTTTTTGTGTTTTTCAGTAGAATCTAACATAGAATAATGAAAATTATAAAATAATACATATATCTATGCAACTTTCTTAAAATTTTGAAGAATTTCGGTCATTTTTTATAATTTTTTGAGTGAAAATGGATCTAGCTCTAAAAAAAAAAAAAAAAAAAAAAAAAAAATGCATATAACACGAACAGTTTTCAACATATCCATATTAGACACATTTAAGTTTAATGAACTAAAAAATAGTCAATATACTGAAATCTGTAACAGATACAGTTGATTATATATAATTACATATAAAATTTTATTAACTTTGCGTGTAATTCTTCATTAAAATCGCTATACATCAACAAATAAGTCACTTACAGCTAATTTTTCTGTTCATTACTCTATAGAAATTATCAAAAAGCTACAAACATTCATTAAAAATACCGACATTTCGAGTTAGAGCAATAATCGTGGAGCTTTTCAGATGAAAACTTTTTTTTTCAGAAAATGAATTTAAAGTTTTCGACTTCGATTTAAATTAACGTTGTATACTTTTTTTAAAAGTTCTAATTTCCTTTCTAATAGGCATACAGGAAAAACAAAGACAGATTTCGAAAGCGAAATATTCCTTCTATACGAAAATATTCTAATGTTGTATGTTCGTTGAATTATGCGCACTTAGAAAAGAGATAAAGTCATCGCATTTAAAAAAAAAAAAAACTCATTGAATTTCTAACACCGCTCTATTAGTTACATGTTACTAAAAATCCCAATCCAAAGAGTAAAAAGTGATATCTTTTAGGCAATATACGCCCACGTTTAAGTAACATCTATTTATGTGAAAGTGTAATAGGATATGAAATTTGTTTTAAATTCCGTGTATTTTTTGAAGTACAATTTTTGAAGTACAATTAAAGTGAAAATCGTGCAAATGCTGAAACGTTGAATTTCGTGTTATAACATTTACACAGATGTCTAATTATTACAAACTTATGTCGTTGATCTAAGAAAATATGATACTTGAAGAAATTTCAGCATTAGTTTTAAGGTAAGACTGCAGCTAAAATCGAGTAAATCTTGTAAATTGCAGCATGATAACGCCACTTGTTGGGAGATTTATACCAAATCCTAATCAACAACAACTCATGTTAATGTCTAATTAAATATTCGCACCGCAGCTCTTGAGATGGAGCTGTTGAGAAAATCCTAAAAAATACAGCATAACAGCGTCACCTGTTGGGATATTTACATCAAAACCTAACGAAAATAAAAACCATGTCACATCTAATTGAATTTCAAATTCGACCAAAATCCGTGCGTTATTTATAGAGGAAGAGCTATTCAAATAACTGTAAAAAATGCGGCAATTTAGCACATAGCTTTTACTGAAGTTGTTGAAGATACTACAGTAAAGCTAGTCGGTGCCATTTTATATCAAGATCTAACAGAATGTAACTCTTTTTAGCTCACAGGCTATCATAGCCTGAGAGCTTATGTGCCCGTCCGTTCTGTATGTATGTGCGTAACGCGATAACTCATGATAAAAATATCCGATCCTCTTAAAATTTTGTATGTAGGTATATCCTGACAAGGCGCTTCCCTGATTAGTTTTTGAAGTTCATTCGATATGTATAAGAGGGGGAACGGGGGCTCATGCCCCCCTTTAATGGATGTAAATGGGTTTTTCATGCAGAATTAACAGTTTTTGTCCAAAATTTAGATATAGGATCATTCTGATGAGGCGATTCCGTGACTGTTATTATGTGTTCATTGAATAAGTATAAACAGGGGGAACGGGGGGCTCATGCCCCCCCCCCCCCTTAATTGATATAAACGGGATTTTCATGCAGAATTAACAGTTTTCGTTCAAAATTTAGATATAGGATCATTCGGATGAGGCGATACTGTGGCTGTTATTAGGTGTTCATTGAATAAGTATAAACAGGGGGAACGGGGGGCTCATGTCCCTCCCCTTAATTGATATAAACGGGTTTTTCATGCAGAATTAACAGTTTTTGTCCAAAATTTAGATATAGGATCATTCTGATGAGGCGATTCCGTGACTGTTATTATGTGTTCATTGAATAAGTATAAACAGGGGGAACGGGGGGCTCATGCCCCCCCTTAATTGATATAAACGGGATTTTCATGCAGAATTAACAGTTTTCGTTCAAAATTTAGATAAAGATAATTCGGATGAGGCGAGTCCATGGCTGTTATTAGGTGTTCATTGAATAAGTATAAAGAGGGGGAACGGGGGGCTCATGCCCCTCCCCTTGATTGATATAAACGGGTTTTTCATGCAGAATTAACAGTTTTCGTTCAAAATTTAGATATAGGATCATTCTGATGAGGCGAGTCCGTGGCTGTTATTAGGTGTTCATTGAATAAGTATAAACAGGGGGAACGGGTGTTCTAATGCCCCTCCCCTTAACTTGCATAAATGGATTTTTCAATCAGAATTGTCAGATTTCGTTCAAATCTCTGAATAGTTTTGGAAGTTTAATGGTTAAGTATAAATAAAAAGGGGGAATAACTCCTCTTAAATTATATAAATGCTAAATGGGTTTTTATTAAGAATTATCCGATTTGCTCTGAATTTTGGATATAGATTTTTTAATATGATAAAGCATGTACTTGATAGTTTAGGAAGTTCAATGATTAAGTATAAAAAAGGAGGAAGAGGAGAGCTGCTTCCCCTTCTTATTTTTTTTTCGAACGGAATTAACGAAAATACAAGGAGTTATGTACAATTAGTATGCGTAGCCTGTGAGCTCAATGCCATCAGTTTAACTGGGCAATATTCTTTTTATTTAAATTTTATTCATTAGGTCTTGAGATGTGGTAACCAGAATTTTTTTATCACACACAAAGCCAAAGACAGATTCAAGGACAGACCAGGCATTTTATAAAACAGTCAAGTTAAGTTAGAGTCATTTTACTACATATAAATCCGTCGGAAACCAGAAGTCGAAATTTTTTACAAAACCAATGCTGTCATCTCATAAATATAAAAGAAAATAACGAATCAAATCTTATTCCTCCAAATGCAATCAAAAATTCATATATTTTATATGTTACATTTTACTGATACTTACTAAAATTTTATCGACGAAAAAACTAAATATATTGTTTAATAAAGTATTGAGATACCATGAATATCTCATTTACAACTTTCTGATGAATATTTCAGTTTTCTATGTTTTCATCCATTCTTTTGTTAAATTGACGAGAAATTTCTTATTCGGGTAAATTCATTGCATAATTATATTACGTCCACTTCAGAAGAGTATTTTGTTGATAGATTAAAAATTCAGTTTACAAATTTATATTCGATACATTGAATATAATTTAATCCCAGAATACTTTTTTATTTGACAATAAATATGTTGAATAATCATAGAAATCTCAAATTCTTATACTTTATGAAAACATCAAATCACATTAAACACGTCGAAAATTTCCATTTTACTACCATAGATACTTTTGATATGAATAACACTGATAAATAAATATTTGTTCTGTAATTAATGATATTACCACCAAAAAAGTGCGTAATAAAGAATTGGGTTCTATTGAAAATATGTAAACTTTTTAAATTAATCCATTTAACATTAAATATAAAGTACTTGTGCCCTATATGGACAGTGCTCGCAATATGGACAACCCTAATATTTTTAAAAATAACAATTTTGATAGAGAGAGATCGCGCTACATGTCCGTGAAGGAAAGCAGTTGAAAAGATAATTAAGCCAGGAAAGTAGAAAGAAGCGCACTGTTCGCTATTTAGAAGGAAAGTTATTAATTCGTGGTGGGGCTGAATATAAATACAGATAAGTTTAATCTCTTATTAGATATTCTAAAACTACTGCAAATATTGAAACGTGAAATGTTTTAGAAAGATTTTAAAATGTATTTTCGATTTCTATTGTATATATTGCTTAAAAAAGTTTTCTTTCTTTATTTATTACAAGATTTAATAAAACTGCTCCCGATTTCTTATATGGACACCTTATGACAACATTGGAAGTACATCAGGTGAATCTTCATATTCACAAAAATGGAAAGCTAAGCAGAACCAACTACATTATTCATAATATTTTGTAGTAACTGAGGCGCTTTGCATCGGTTTTCTAAGAGCTACAACCGAAAATGACCTCTCGTTCTAAAGTACATGTTCTGAAGATATTTACTGTGTCCTACCTTCCCCTGCAATACTTTAACACATTCGCTGCCGCTCTCGCGCTAGTGCGTGAAGTTCCCATTCATTTAACACAGAGGGCGGAGTTATCGGCAGCGAACGTGTTAAGATATTGTTTTCACGCCTTCTCTTCTAAAATTTCATAGAAGGGTGGCTCTTCAATACACCCTGTGTAGTAGGTCAATAAGGAATCACTTGTCCATAATTAGGGAGTGGTGGTTCCTTATATGGACATTTGTAATTTTTTTTTTGTTTTTATCATTTAAATTAAACCGGAAGAGTTACAAGCTCGCTAATTTTAATAATGATAGTAAACAGTCCAGGGATCATGATCATATAATTTTGGAGTCCTATGACGTGTACATGGGGGTGAAAAAATAAATTTTTTTAGGTTGTCCATATTAGGCACAGGTACCATAGTTTTTTTCTCATAATCACCATTGAACATATTCATAAATACACGAAAGGAAAATTTACTTTTACTGATATATCATCAGTACATTTATAAGGTTTAATAACTATCACAATATGTAGTGATGATCTTTTTGACTACAATCACTGATCTTTATTAAATAATATTTTGATAAGTTATTTTTTTTCATCTGTAAGAGTGTCAACATCAGATTCTGTTATTATAGCTATTTTAAAAATTAGAAGTCAAGCATTATGAGAAATTGAAAGGGGGGAAAACCGTTTGAAAGAAAATTTTTAAGGTTTTGCTAATAAATTATTTTATTATATTTCAAACAAAGATTTTTTATTGCAACCTCTTATTTTAATTGCTCTCTGAAATTCTAAATTCAATAACAACGGTCTGAAATATCCTTTTTGAATTTTTAGTAGAACCCGTTTTGTGCGAAATCGCTGAAAGTTTTTTTCCAGAGACATACAATTGCTTTATATTTTGGTTCGCTGCCCTAGATCAGATTTTAAATTGTAATTTATTAATGAATCAGGGGAAAAATTAGTTTTATGTATAAAGCATATATGTTGGATTCCATTTGGAATTCATTTCATTGAAATAATATTTATATCGTGGGACAATCATGTACATTATTTCTGCAGTTAACATCCTTTTTTACAATATATATACAGCATATAACAATGAATATATAATCTTCTTTTGCGATTTTCTTTACCCCAGATTACCCTTTCGCGTTATGTGCTAGATTTTTATTACATATTTAGATTAAATAACATCATATATATTATTTCTATCATCAACATCTCTTTTTATATGAACATTCAAAACACATTGCTGGGCAGATCTGGGCTCCTGGAACGAAATTACTTAGTCAAATATGCCAGCATACCCCAAAACCTCTGAGTGAATTGGGTAAGCCAATTCTAATCACTCGATCTTAAAATATTCATAGTGTTAAATAGAATTCATAAATACCTAATAAATGAAAGTGATCGTTAAGGGTCCTGGCTAATTCCTTAACTAATGACGAGGCATCAGCCTCCACTAGCCCAACTGCGTTGTGAATGTTTTTCGAATGAGGAATTAACTTTTAGACCGTAATTAAATACCAGAACTTTAAACCAATAAATCTCTTTAACCTTGTTGTAATTGATTTTTAGTAAAATACAATAACAATAAATAAAATAGGACTCATGGTCGAAATGAAATATCCAAAGTTAACAATTACTATATATGTATTTACAGCATTATATTTACAACTTAATGATGCGTCACACGACACACTTGCTTTAAATAAAATAGAAAAACACAATTAAATATTTACTTAATACAATTATTATTGATATTTCTAGATTAAATAATTAATTTAACATCTCATTAGACTGACACTTGGTTACCAATTGAGTATACAAGCCAACTACTCATTCAATATACCCTAAGTGACTGGGAACAATAAAACAAGTACCTTTAGATCCTTGGCCGTTGGGGAATATCGGGCTCATCCAGCTATTCCTTAGATCCGTTGATTTCGCCATCTCCGGAAATAGTACTATTTACGAAAGCGTTGCGCTGCAAACATTATTTTTTGACTCATAATTTTCGAGTCTGAAAAAATAATTTTATTTGGGTTTTTCACCTCAAAAGTGATCATTCTTAAAGAAAAAGCATCCTCATCTCGAAGAGCACAGACTACATACTCTCCTCCTAAAAACTCTCTGTGTCTTCTCTTTTTCATAGAAGGCGGGGCTCCCCCTTCTCCCCTCGTTCAATCAGAAAGCGACGACCAGTAATTTTCCTTACACTGATGACCCGTCAAAAGTTATTCGCCGGATCTTGTCCGAGTGGGGGGGGAGGGATGAGCCCCATCATCTCCACTCCCATCCGAAGGGAGGAAAAGCCGCGAACTCGAAACACTTGATCGTGTGAGGTCTAATTTTTATTAGCTTGCCATAAATTTTCGCATAAATTCAATCCTGACATTACCGTCAAGACATTGTTTGGTGGGCGCCAGACCGGCAACTCTCAGCAACCAGAGATGACCACTAGAGATAATGGACATTCTTTCCTTCTTAACTCGTAAACAGCACTAACATGAAATACAATACTTTTTACAACATTAATACCATATATATATATATATATATATATAAACATCAGAGAATTAATAATAATATGCTTGTCAGGTTCTAAGACAACATCTGCTACGGATTGGAATTTCCGTTATTTCTCTGTCTTAAGATTCTATGCTTACGTGCATAGAATGGACGGCTGTGTACTGGAATTTTCAAGGTGACATTATTTCTTTGTTAAAGTGAGAATTGACAGGTATCATGTACAGATGGTGAATGAGAGAAAGAGCAAGTCTTGTCTGAGATTTGAGCAGTTCGTATCTGGGGTTCGTACCTGGAAGTGTGTAGGACAGAGGTCCTTGTAGATAGTGCTCTGTGTTGTAGAGCGTAGGTAGTTCGTATCTGGAGAGCCAGGGACACAGACGTACTGGTGTGTTGTGCTCTGGGCCGGTAGCGTAGGCCGAGTATGCATGTGTTGGGAGATTCGAAATTGATCTCCTATAAAGTGAATCTAACGTGCATTGAGTGTGAGGGAGAAGGTGTAATCTGAACATTACACAGCCAACTTTTTACGGTATATAATTTAATGTTGAACCGCATCATCTATATCCGAGTTGTAATTGTATATAATTGTAAATAGTGTATTTCTTGTGTACATATAGTATAAATAAACTTTTAGTTCAGTTAATTGACAGCGTCAGTGTTCATTTACACAATCCTCACAGTGGGTGACCGATATCACCTAATAATATCGGTGGTGGCAGCTATAACTACCACGGACTTTCTTCAAAGTTGTGCGGGCTGAGAGGAACGTCCGACAAATTGATGGCAGCGTCGGGATAGCCTGAGATCAATGTCCAGCGAGCCCTGTTGCAGTGTGTTAGTGCCGGTGTACCCAGTTGAATTCTTTCGTGGTAATGCCGGATTGTATAGTGTGTGCTAAAGTGTTGTGCCTGTACCGTATCTGTATTAGAAAGAACTGAATTAAGTGTTGTGCCATATTATCGTTACATCGTGGAACTACCTGTGAATAGAAGAGTACCCGAGCAGATAAAGTACAAGGTAAGGTGTTTTGATCATTTCCTTCTGCTGACATCTCGAACCAATTTGTGTTATTGTATAATTGATAGTAATTTAAGTAAATTGTCTAGATAATTTATGTGCAATTAAATAATTGTGTTCAGATAGCTAAGAAGTATTAATGACCACATTTGCTATTGTTATAAGGAAAGGTCATAATAACTTCAGCTAGTATTGACTTTCTATATTTTTTTTACTAATTGTGTTAATAGTAGTTGGAAGGAATAATTAAATTTACTTAAATTTAAATTATTGTTAAAGTAATATTTAAATGAAGCATTATTGTTTAAGTTTGAAAATAATTGCCTGTGATAATGGAACCAATTTCACCGCCGACTTAACGAAAGAATTTGAGAAAAGGTTAGGCGCTAGTATATGATTTTCGACCCCATACTATCCACAGTCTAACGGGTTTGTGGAACGTTTGAATCAGACTCTTAAACGTATGTTACATCACACTATTAGAGAAGAAGGAAAAAAGTGGCATGAACAAATACCATTTATATTATGGGCGTATAGGGAAGTCCCAAATTCTACGACAGGAATCGCATCTTTCAAGTTATTATATAGTAGAGCGCCGGAGGGTCCTTTATCGATTCTCAAGTCATCCTGGGAAGGAGAAAATAAGGGTGCGCAGTTACACACTATACCGATTCATGAGTATTTGAAAAACCTAAGGGGACGTTTATAAAGAGCCGCAAATGAGGCAAAATTATCGTCCGAGATGTAACAAAATAGAATGGCGTATCATTATAACTTAAGGTCAAAAGAAAAAACGTTTGAAGTAGGCGATAAAGTAATACTGTTAATCCCCGATTCAACTAATAAATTATATTCTAGGTGGCAAGGGCCGGCAACTATCGTCGAAAAACGAAACCAGCATTCGTTTATAGTTGAGTTAGCAGACGGGAGTAGGAAGCATGTGCACCGAAATAAAATAAGAGAATTTATCGTTAAATGTAATATAGTTAATATTGTTTTCGAAGGTGATCAGAAATTTGGAGAAGTTGGGGAAATTCCTATTTTGAACCGGGATCAGGAAGTAGAACGAGATATAGAGAGGTTCGAAATAAAAGGGTTATCTAATAATCAAGTCAAAGATATAAAGTCTATTTTGAGAGAGAATAAAGAGGTGTTTATGGGTCCTGTACGACCAGCGGAAGTAGGGGAACATCGTATTGATATGAAACCGGGGGTGGCAAGGAAAAAACCAAAGTTACATAGCGTACCGGTAGCTTACAAAGAAAAAGTGGATAGGCAGATACAAGAGTTACTAGGATTAAATCTAATCAAAGTGTCAAATGCTGAAATTAGTCATCCAATTGTTTGCGTGGCAAAAAAAGACGCAAGTGTTAGACTTTGTACAGATTATAGAGCTTTAAATTCGGTAACTCAGGTTCCAACTCTTCCGATGAAAGATTCGCAAGAAATCATGTATACCGCAGGGGCGGCTAAATATTTATCTTCCACTGATTTATTGAGGGGTTACTGGCAAATTAAAATGGCTGAAGAGTGTAAACATTTGACAGCTTTTACAACGCATAACGGAACTTATCATTGGCGTACTATGCCTTTTGGATTATCAGGGGCGGCTGCTATGTTTCAGAAAGATATGAATGAGGTTCTTCAAGGTCATTGGAGGTATGCGAAAGAATATATTGATGATGTCATCATTTTCTCCGACACCTGAGAAGAACATTGTGAGCATGTTAGGGCTGTCATTGAAGAACTTAAAAATAGAAATTTTACGATTAGGCCGGATAAACGTAAATTTGGAGAGAAATTGACTAAATTTTTAGGTCATGTAATTGGGGGTGGAACGCATACACCTGATGAGGAGAAAATAGGAGCAATAAGGGGTTTAAAAATACCAAAAACTAAAACGGAAGTTAGATCTGTTTTGGGATTAATGGGATTTTACCGATCTTATATTCCAAATTATGCCGAAATTGCTATACCTTTAACCGAATTAACCAAAGGGAAGGTTAAAAATACTGTACCATGGGATAAAAAGGGCAGAAAAAGCATTTAATACTCTTAAAGATGAGTTATGTACAGTGACGAGTTTGGCTACACCTATCGTAGGCCGGGAATAATAGCTCCACGCAGATGCTTCCAACCTGGCAGTAGGATTTTGTCTTACTCAAAAAGATGAAAAGGGTAAGTTTAAACCGATAGCTTTTGCCAATCAGAAATTGTCAGGGGCTCAGCGTGCTTGACCGAGTATAGAGAAAGAGGCTTGGAGTGTTCTTTTCGGGTTGCGGAAGTTTGAAATGTTGACCTATGGATCTCAAATTGAGATTATTACAGATCACAATCCATTAAAATTTCTCACTGAAACAACCCCAAGGTCCTTTATACTCACTAGATGGGCTCTTTCCTTGCAACGCTGGAACCTGAACATTTCTCATCGTCCAGGAGCTCAGCATTTGAAAGCTAATGCAATTTCCAGGCTACATAGAAGGAGCTGGGAAGAACAACCAGTTGTTAGCCCATCAGCATCAACGACCAAGTAGTGGGCAACTTTAAAGGGATGTCATCACATGTTTAATTTATTTTTCTGTGTATGTGTAAATATTTTTGAATTTTGTGTTTATAATAATGTATCAGCATGTATATTGTTTATGTAGTAATAATATTAGTACAAGGTTCAGTAGAGATGTCAGTAGATAATGTTCAGACACCTTGAAATACCTATGTAATAAGCATAAGGAAGAAATCTGCAAAGAGACTGTTGAACTCTTCGGTGATATTACTATGTGTTTGGGGAAAAATTAGCCCTTAAAAGGCATATTTTCCGCTAAGATGAGGGGTGTCAGGTTCTGAGACCACCTCTGCTGAAGATTGGAATTTCCGTTTTTTCTCTGTCTTAAGATTCTATGCATTGTACCGGCTGTGTACTGGAATTTTCAAGGTGACATTCTTTTTTTGTTAAAGTGAGAATTGACAGGTATCATGTACAGGTGGTGAATGAGAGAAAGAGGAGATTGCTGAGAGGCGTATTCATCCATCAGTGATGCATGAGAATGATGGGCAAACAAGGAACATGTCACGGATCCAAAGGGGGGTTTATATTGGGGAAAGCAGTGATTTGAGAAGAGCAAGTCATGTCTGAGATTTGAGCAGTTCGTATCTGGTGTTCGTACCTGCAAGTGTGTAGGACAGAGGTCCTTGTAGAGAGTGCTCTATGTTGTAGAGTGTAGGTAGTTCGTATCTGGAGAGCCAGGGACACAGACGTACTGGTGTGTTGTGCTCTGGGCCGGTAGCGTAGGCCGAGTATGCATGTGTTGGGAGATTCGAAATTGATCTCCGATAAAGTGAATCTAACGTGCATTGAGTGTGAGGGAGAAGGTGTAATCTGAACATTACACAGCCAACTTTTTACGGTATATAATTTAATGTTGAACCGCATCATCTATATCCGAGTTGTAATTGTATATAATTGTAAATAGTGTATTTCTTGTGTACATATAGTATAAATAAACTTTTAGTTCAGTTAATTGACAGCGTCAGTGTTCATTTACACAATCCTCACAGTGGGTGACCGATATCACATAATAATATCGGTGGTGGCAGCTATAACTACCACGGACATTTTTCAAAGTTGTGCGGGCTGAGAGGAACTCCGACAATGCTTAATATACGATTTTAGAAGCTGCAATATCAATACTGATAAGAAAACTTCAATAATACATGTACATTTCCTTTACTAAATCTGAATATCTGTAGTTTGCTGGACCAGTAAGTGTTTCCAGCACACATAATGATAAGTTGGATAGTGTATTGTACTAAATGTTTTTGAACGGACTTTTGACATTTTAAAGACAGTCCTATTTTACTAAAACAAATTACTTCATTTATAAAATTGTGGGTAATTATGAATTAATGAAAAATGTATTCGGAAATGTACTCAGAGGCTGTTATGAGCAAATCTCGTGCGGATCTAGTTACTTTTTATTAAGCTCTGAGACATTTCACACAACATAAAAAATATTATTTAACACATCAAAGACTGTCATTGCGTTTTCGCAACATTATGTTTGTGATTTAAAAAAAAAATATTACTTTGAATATCGTTTTCAAAAGATTTATTGTCAAATATAGTATAGATGGCTTCTATGTCTTAGCAAAAATGCTAATTGATTCGAGTTGTAAAAATTTGGAAATGTGAATGAAAATGTACAGAATGTTTGAATTTTTTTGTAGACAGATTTCAGATTGTATTCATATATACATTATATAAAATGAAATAAAATTCAGCAAATCAAGATACAGATATTGTAGTAATCAAAGTATAACTATTGGTATCAAATGCAATGTACCGCTAAGTAGTAAATACTTCAAAGGTTTTCATATTGCAAAAATGTAGTTGATTCATACAGACGCGACGTTGCGTTTTCAAAATATATCACATCTAAAAGAAATATCGCATTTTTTTAAACCAAACATTAATATATAAAAAATAAAATTATATTTCATTTGCGCTAAGTATAAGGTGACGCTGGCTGTAGCGAGTTGATATCATATCATCATATATATTATAAAGCAGAAGTTCTGAAACTTCCAAACGAGTGTTTTCTAAAACTACCCGATGGATTTTTTTGCCGATTGTATCTGTCGATAGGAAATATTTTTCCGAAGGTTTATGATTCAAATTTACAGGGATAACTCTGATTTTTCGTAGTAAATTTCGTATTTTTCGGTAATTTTTGACAAAAGGGTTGCCAGTAGCTGTTTTTGGCGAAAATTATAATTGCTAAAAGAATTAAAATGGCTATATCTATTAGAAATATTAGAAATATCTTGCAAATAATCGCAGATAATAACTACTGATAATATTAATAATAATAAAGAAAGACCGCTTAAATGAGGCGTAATATTATAAAATTATAGTTATCTTGAAAATGAAAAAAATATTTGTAATGCTTAAAAAATAAATTAACGCGAAATATAACAATTGGTTCAAATTTTGGCGACTTATCCCTGGTGTTAGAATAAAAACATGAATTTCAGAAATTGATTAAATGAATTTTGAATGACAGTTATTTCCCTTTTCATTATTTTCTTTCTCTTTTTTATCGAATTTCCGTATAATATAACTTACAGCAGAAAAAAGCAGATCTGATTGTAAAAGACACTGTAAGTTGTGAGTTACTATTCGTTTCTATATCATTTTCATCTTGCTTTTGTCGCCAAAGAATGTGTTTTTAAGCCGAAAATGCACTACTGATTTAATGCCTGACTTAGTTTCTTAATGGTCGCAATAATGTTGTTTTTTTTCAGTTGAAGATAATTTTTAGCGTATATTTTAATATTCAATCGTAAATTATATAGATATGAGTATAACTCTTTTATTTTTTTTTTTCGAATGTTTTCATTGTTAATTTAATTTTTCTTGCGCCATTTCGTCAATTTCACTTACAGGAAAAATTTCAGTTTTAAAATTTAAAAACTGAAGAAGGAAAGATTACCCCATCGATTAAAAATCTACCCCCCAAATTCCAAGATTATGTCAATAATGGATGATCGTAAAAGTCTCATTCACTTGGCATTAAGTATAATATAAATACTAATTATGTCATCAAGTGTTTTTTATTTCGACATTTTATTTCTGCTTTTATATATGTTCTGCTAATTTGTTTTTCGTTATTTAAATGAAAATTTATGCTAATCTATATAATCTGGCTAATAGTTTGGCGATTTGTATAATTTGGCGAAATTGGTCGACGGTATAACCAAGTTGTGCTGAAGGAAAAATTTTGCAATTTAAAGTAAATTTATGCAATTATGCGTTATTACTATAGATAAATGCAACATTTTGAAATGAAAAATTCCCGCTGAATAAAATTTACAAGTCTTTTTTAATTGACCATTTCCTCTTCAATATTTCTTCAATCAAACTTTCGCTATTCTCTTTCGCGTAGGCTAACAAAAATGTATTTTAAATATTTTATTAGATAAAACGTAAATAACATTTTTCGATTTTTTAAAAAAGTATTTTTAAAATGTAACTCTACCATTATGTGTGTTACAGGACAAAATAGCAGAATTACTCTTAAAAATGGTTTTATCTGTTAATTGTATGTTATTTGTTTATTTGGGTGTTTGAATTTACTTTTGTCATCAAACAATGCGATTTTATACCAAGAAGGCATAAGCCGGAGCGATGTTCACAATTACTAAATTCTCTCACTCTGTTTTAAATGTGTAAGAGCATTTTTAGGATATTTTTTTATGTTTAATTGTAAATATATAAATAGCAGTTATAGCAAAAAAAAAAATGCGTATAATGTTTAAATTTTAGTATAAATGTCTTCCTCATCCAAACTGTAAAATAATTTAATTGTAACTTTTTAAAGTTTTGGCGCAGATGTCATATACGCACCACATTCGCACGATTGCAACAAAATGGCGATTTTATGCCACACATGGTAAACCGACTATGGCTGTTTATTTATTAATAAACTATTTATTAACTTTCATTTTGTTTTTTAAAATAATATAAATCATTTTGTTCTATGGCTATTAATTAAACTTTTATACTTATTATTATTTTTTTTTTGCAAATAATAGAAAATAATTAAAAAATATTTATGAAATTGGTAATTAAAAACCAAGTTTTCTCCAAATTGGCGCTAGAAAAAATTGCGCCAATGTGGTGCATACATGACATCTGTGTCAAAGTTTTTTCATTATTATTACTTATTTTCATTATTATTATTACGCCAAATTATACATAAGTAGGGAAAATGCAGTATAAATACCGATTAAAGTTTTTTCCAAATATGGAAATTTTGTCACAGATTTGGTCATATACTCATCGAGGTATCTCACTGGTGCCAAAATGATATTATTTGCCTTATATGGTAACCCAGCTACGGTTGTTTATCTGATGATAAGTTTTTTATTTACTTTCATTTTCTTTTTTGAAATGATTTTTTTTTTATTCTACAGTTACTTTTTTATTTATTGTTAATTGCTGTTTAAAATGATAGAAAATAATAAAATATATATAAATTTCTTTGGTATTCTAAACGAGGATTTTGCCACATTGTAGTTGGAAGAAAATCGTGCTAAAACTATTGCGTATATGATGTCCGTGTAGTAATCTTTCGTGAAATATGAAAAGTGTAAATTGGCTACTACTTGATTATCACGTCAACCAATTTCGCCAAATCGTTCGCCAAATTATACTAATTTACATAATTTTATCTTAAATAGCAAAAAAAAAAAAAATAAATAAAAAAAAATAAAAAAATAAAAAAATGCTTAAATACGAAAGAGCAAATAATTTTGTTTTCATTTTTCAGGAGGAAATTTTGCAGTAATAAAGTAATTGCTGTAGTGAGAATTTTAATGTGTTTTTTTTATAATCGTTGGCAACTTTCTGTAATGAAAAATGTTTATTTTTTTTCCTGCCATTGTTTTGCAAGAGCTGGTTTTGTCAAAGCCATGTTAAGGTGGTATTCATATTTTTGAACCCTTCCCAATTAGCATTGTCTTGGGCCGATTTTGCTCATTTGCAATTCTCATTGAGATATTAACCATCTCAATGTACTTGACGAGTTTGAAGGTGATTCTTGCATAATTGTGCCTTTTATCGCGCGGACAAAATTTAATATATATATATATAAAGTTTTTAGGTGGGAGTAGCTTTGGATTCCTGGCTTCACATAATGAAAAGTCGTGAAGAAATTTTTCAGAAGTTGTACCGTTGTAACAACTGTAATAATTAATATTTCTTCAGATAAGGGAAAATTTTAAATCCTGTACTCATAATGGTTTCATTTCGCTTCCAAATGTGCACTGTTAGTAATAAACTAAAATAGTTACTTCTAAATAGCTGGTTTTTGTCCAACGTTTAAGATAATTTAATATCACAATGGTATCTGAATCGTTTTCAGCAATGAGCAAGGTGCTGCTGGAGGTCCAAATTATTTAAAATGCAAATTTAAATTCACCAGTTCGTTTCATCCACGGTTGATTTTGAAATATTGACCAGCGCAGCCGGCATAGCCTGCTAGTATATTATAAAGCAGAAGTTCTGAAACTTCCAAACGGGTGTTTTCAAAAACTACCCGATGGATCTTTTTGCAGATTATATCATTCGATAGGAAATATTTTTGCGGAGGTTTATGATACAAATATACAGGGATAACTCTGATTTTTCGTACTAAATTTCGTATTTTTCGTTTATTTTTGACGGAAGGGTTGCAACAACTAATTTTTTGGCGATAATTATATTTCAAAAAAGAAATGAAATGCTTTCTCTAATGGAAAATAATATAAATATTTCGAAAAAAAAAAACCCTGTTAATTCATTGATTTAAAATAAATAATGATAAAAAGAAAAAAAATCCGTTTAATGCAAAATAATATTATGAAAGGAAAATATTTATCTTTAACGAAAAAAAAGAATATAATATTTAAAAAGTATCTCAATGTGAAAGAAAGTTTTGAAGTGACAAAATATTTGGCTATTTATTTCTTTCGAGCCAGATTAAAAGAAAACAACATATCAAAAATTTCATTAGGTAATACATAAGTATTTTTTTTCTTTCTTTTTTTTAAATATTTTTAAATCTAATTTTCCCGTTATGTGTTTTGCAGAAGAAATTCGCAGATTTTTTTTTTAAAGGCTCTAATTGTTATTAGTATGTTGTTTGTTTAATCGGGTGTTACAATCTGCTTTTGTCGCCAATCAATGCGATTCTAAACCAAAAAAAGCATAAGACGGAGCGATGTTGTCAAGAACTATTTTTTTTCTCTCTCTCTTTTAATGAGTGAAAGCATTTTTAGGAAAGCATTTTACATTTAACTTAAATACATATATAGCAGTTAATACCACAAAAATTAATAATATTTAAATTTTAGGGTAAATGTTTTCCCACGTACATAGATATTGTAAAATAATTTAACTGCAACTTTTAAAAATTTTTTGGCACAGATATCTCCTATGCACTACGTTGGTGCGATTTGTCTCTTACGCCAATACCATATATACATTTGGGTAATTAATTGACGCTAAAGTGTCATTATTTTGCTTGATATGGCAACCCGGATGTTATTGTCTATTTATTAATAAATTGTCTATTTACAATTTTTTTCTTTTTTTTCCACAAATATTTAAACTATTTTAATCTAGGCACATTTGTCATACATGCACCACATTTACGCGACTGCAATAAAATAGCGATTTTATGCCTCACTTGGTAACCTGGCTTTTGTTTATTTATTAATAAATTTTTATTTTATTTTATTTTTTAAAGGATATAAATAGTTTTGTTTTATAATTATTAACTAAACTTTTTAAAATTTATTGTTTTTTTCTATTTAAAATAACTGAAAATAATTGTAAACTCTATATGTAACTGGTATTTGAAAACAAAATTTTCTCCAAATCGGCATGAGAAGAAAAAAAAAAAACTCGCCAATGTGTCGTATATGTCATGTATACATTTTTTTTTTCACTATACTACAGTATTTAAACATGCTGTATAAATAACGATTATTGTTTTTTCCAAACATGTTTGGCACAGATATTATATACAATTGAGGTATCTGACTATCGCCAAAACGGTGTTACTTTGCCTGATATGGTAACCCAACAATAGGGTTTTCTGTATTAATAAATTGTTTATTCACTGTCAATTTCTTTTTAGAAATTCTATAAATTGTTTTGTGCTATAGTAACTTTTTTTATTTATTAATATTTTCGTTTTAAAATAACGAAAATAATTTTTAAAAATTCACATTTCTTTGCTATTCTAAAACGAGGATTTTGCCGCATTGGTATTAGAAGGAAATCTTGCAAATCCGGGTTTGTGCCGGAGTTTTTTGTGAAATATGATATTTTCAAATATAAATTGAGTGCTACTTGATTAACACGTCGGCCAGTTTCGCCAAACTATTCAAATTTACATAAATTCATTTTAAATAACGAAAGAACAATAAACATAAATAAAAAATACAAATTAAAAGTCGAATTAAAAAGCACTTATGACGTAAAAAAATACGTGTATCACGTGTAATATCAATTGCTATCATACTTACGATCATCGATTATTGACGTTTATTCCTATAATCTGCTATTAATTTTTTTCTCGATAGAATAATCAAGTAGTACCGTCGTACATTGTACAAACTCCAGTTAATATTACAAAAATAGAGCTAAATAACTAAATTTAGGTGCAAATGCACACGCCCATGTTGTAAGAAAGAGGCACAAATGTTATATATGCACCACGTTGGGGTGATACATTTCTGGCGCCACTTTAAGGGAGACCCGAACCCCATTTTCGGCCAAAAATCATCAGAAGTTAAAAAACAAATTATCTCAGAAAACGATAAAATACATATTTGCGAATATCCATGCAAAATTTCAGAACTCGGGGACACTTGGAACAGGTAGAAAATGAGCTTTTTTAATTGTACTCACTATAGAGTTTAAAGGACTAGCGGCCATTTAAAACGTATTTTCTTTTCATATTTTGCCTAAGTTCAAAGTACTAAGGCCCAGTGGTAAAATGATTTAGAAACAAAGTGTTTATGTTTTTAGAATCTTAAAAAATTTTTCAAAAAAAGTAAGGAGAGATATTTTTTAAAACTATTTCTGAAAATTTTACATAAATTGGTAAACATGAAAATTATAACGAATTTAAGGATATTTACCATGTGTATTTTTATTCATTTTTTTAGCCGATTAAAAGAGAAAATTAAAAACATCTCTCCTTAGCTCTTTTCTATATACTATAACACTATTTAAGAAATTTTAGTAATACCAAAATATTGAAAATTGAATGAGGAGTAGTAATTTTAAGAAGTGTATTTTTCGACCCCCCCCCCCCAAAAAAATCATAAAAATCCCCCCCCCAAAAAAATGTACTTTTTAATAAAAAGTGAATTTTTTTGCTAATTATTCCTTACAAAAAGATTCTTTAATATTACACCAAAATTCATTACTTTAAAATCAATAGTAAAAATTTTGGGTTTTTTCTTACGGGTCTCCCTTAACGGAAACTTCGTTTTCAAATGACAAATACATTTCTATTTTCTATTTTACTTTTCTATGTACAGAGCATAACATTTTGTATCATTTTAAAATGCAAATGAAAGTAAATAAATAGTTCATTAATAAATTAAAAACAAAGTTGGATTACCATAAGAGGCATAAAATGTTCATTTTATTTCAACCACTCCAACGTAATGCGTATATGACACCTGTATCAAAAAATGAATTTCACACATTCAAAAAACATTCATCTTATTTTTCTAAGGAAAACTTTATTTAACTTTATTTATTCTGCTGCATTCCAAAAACGGAACACTGTAATAGATTTGTCAAGAGCAGATGTACGTTGCGAAATATAATATAATATTGATAGAGGATGTATTAAGGTTTCCACAGATACCCATATTCTCAAGTTGAGAGGTTAAGAGTTCAAAAACTATCAAATGAAAATGAATCATTTGAAAATTGTTTAAATTCAATGGTCAATCTCTGCGATCATAATGCTTGCTATTTTAGAAGTATGGTGAATAGACAATATTTAAATTGCTCTTTTCATAATTGCCTCATTTATCTATCAAACTCTACAATAAATGGTCAACTGAAATATTTTTTTTTTTTTTTTTTTGTAAAAGCCCAAATTTTATCGAATGCATAAGCTGATACAACAACATAATATTTTATTATTATTTTAATATATTTTGGCGTCAACGGGCCTTGATTCCATTGTTGTTTTTAATTTTGGCTCAGTTTTTTTTTTCCTAGCTCGCTGAGTTTTGCACTGATGAAGAATCTCGACAGTAGATTCGAAGCAGCTGTTTGCAAACTTTTAATGCATTTTTGGTGCATGTTTAATCGTTGGTTTTCTATCTTTAAATACAATGGTGTTTTATTATTTTAAGAAATGTGAAAGAGCGTTCGAGGTGAAGTTGCTTTAAAAAACACAATCATATTCCATATTTTGTTTGATTCATGTTTTGTTTTTAAAAATAGACCAGCGCAGCGGGCTTAGCCTGCTAGTATATATATATATGTATATATATAACCCAATGGATTTCTGAAATACGTATTATACACTGATGATATTTTTACTTTTATTTTTAATGTAGGTTTTGTGTATATTACGATGTGCAAATTGAAAATTTCTGGAATGGCCATAGATACAGCAACTAATACCCTAAGTACATTGTATTCTAGTAACTAAATACAATTGCATTGTTTTAAAAAATTAATCTATTTAGCAACATTTCCAGTTTTAAGAATGCATTATATTTTAATAAGAAACAATCACCACTAATGCATATTCAGATTAATTTAAAAGTTTCAAAAGTGATTAATATTTCTATTTTTATACTTAAAAAAAAAGTTTATTTATACAAGCCAATGTCCGACCTCTTTTGTTCGAAATTTGAATATAAACGATTTAATAATAATTTAATTGACAGAATCAGCTAGTTCTGAAGTATTAAAAATAGCTGTAATTTATGTTTTTTAGTTTTAATAAAAGTACTTGAATGTCAATTTATTATATTATTGGGGAAATAATACGAAAGAAAAAAATAATAAATAAACTTTAATAATAAATAAACTTTTATTAATAAAAAAAATCTATTTTTTATGCAAACATTATTTATAAAAATTATTTTTAAAATAATTTCTCGTACAAATCTTATAAACAAATATCTCCAAAACCATCAAAGTAACACATTTACTCATATCTTTCAAAACGTTTGTCCTCCTATAATTTCTTATAACAGCATTCTAATATTCAAAATTGCAATAAAAATAACCATTTAAAACAATTATATATACTTATTTCAGATTGTTTTGCTAATATATATTTTTATTTTTTCTCCCTTATAGCGCATTATCTCAATAAATAACTCCTTGCATTTTATATGCTCCTTGCACATTTAATAACATGCGGGTAAAGTTATAAATACTACAAGTAGTAAATCATTGGAATCGCTAACTTCAGTGAATGTTTTTCCTAGACTGTTAAATCTTAAACTTCTACAATACAAAAACTAATGAAGGACAAATCAAAACTTTTAGAAAATTAAATTAAACAAAATAATATTATAAAGACATCTGTCTGCGTTTTATGTAAATTCTTATTGGACTGAAGATATTTGAAGTATGCCAAATAAAACGATTTTCTATATAAAAGTAAGAATCAGATTTCTAAATTTTCAGAGAATGCATCGGCTCAACTTTCGATTATTGGACTTTTAAACTATTGAAAAATTCAAAGAACTTTGCAGCAGTCTAGTTATTTTCAAAAATGCCTTAAATCGCAAGCTTTTAGATATTTTTCTTAAGGGGGATCCGGGGTTGAAAACTTTTCAAAAAATCGAATTTTTAATGATCTAGTTTTACTATTCAATTAATTCGAAACTCAAGTCGAAAAACCGCATAAAAATATTTGCATTTTTAACGGAGTTATAAGCATTTATGTATCAACACTTTCAAAGCCGCACCTATATAATTTCAACTTTAAGTCGCGTTTTCTCAAAACTTGATGTTTGACGACTAATACCAAGATAAAAAAAAAATATATTTGACGGAATGGCTTTTTTTTTGCATGCATATAACATCATTATCTATAGAATGAATTAATATAGTTTATATAGTTTAATATTTTGAATATTTTTAATGAAAAAAAAACTGCAAATTTGAGTTTTTTTTAAATAACGTTGGTTTTGAGTCATTTATATCCTTAATTCATTCTATAGAGTAAAGTTTCCAGATCATTTTAAAGCAAAAACTAGGTTCTTATATCAATTAAACGTTAAGATAATCTTGGTGTTGGTAATATGACACATATTTTCTTTCGAAAATTGTGTTACATAAATTTTGCTATATTTCTTATTATATTACATTGAAGTCCTTCATTTTATAATTTTATAAGACTACAAACATACCTTTAAAATATCAGAAAGTTTAAATTAATTACATTGAATACTTATATTTTTATATGGACTCGAAGAAAGCTCTGTTTACATGTTTTTCCGTCTCGATCTAGCCCTGAGCCCCCTTAAATATCTAATATCGAAATCGTGAAGCACTGAAAAATTGTTTGTAGGTTTTGTACATACAAAAATATACATATGACAAATTAACTGAAATGCTTCGCAAATACGCGAGTTATATTTATGCAGAAATACCGATTGTAATATATATATATATATACATATATATATATATATATATATATATCTTATAGAAAAAAATATCTGAATATTTTTTTTACCTGAATATCGAAGTGGATTATTAAATAAGTACTATTATCCAATTTATATAAATATGAAAATGTTAAAGTAATACAATATAAATTCAATCGCTTTCCCCTCCCTACTATTAAAATAGATCACACCGGTGTGACTTCATGAAAATTCAAAGATTGTTTGGCAGAACATATTGCAGTTATTAACCCGACTGTACGAGTGCCGTAAAATGTAACACCAGAAGAGAAAAAGGGGTGTCAGTACACCCCAAACATAGTAATTGGTTTAAATATGAAACAAATCTTGAGAATCCCATATATTTTTGAAAAAAGTCTTGATACTTACACTCTTTTCGTAAAAAATCATAACTGGAATGTTAAATTATCATTAAGCTTAAAAATTAATAAATAATAAATTAAAAGCTGCCCACTTTTATGTTCCTTGTATTGTAATCACAATGTTTCCCCTGTTGTACTTAATTTTTCTTTACAATTTTTATTATAAAAAAAATTGAGGACGTGAGATTCAAAACTGGCCTTTTCCAAAATTTAAAAAATATATAGTTGTCTCTACGAATCTATTCTATTGATAAATTTGCATCGAAAAAAAAATAACTCTATAAACTGTTAAAAAAAAAAAAAAAAAAAAAAAAAAATATCCTTTGTTTTTTGGATTTTAAAATATTGATTTGGTTTCAAAACTCACCTTATCGATTGAAAAATTGCAAAAACCTAGCGTTATCCCCAGGTACATGCGTAGGTTAACGTATGAGTAGCTTATCAGATACTATTATAGTAATTATTTCTCAACAACTTGTTACTATTTTGCTTATTAAATTCATATAAGCTAATAGCAACAGAATCAAAAAAAAAAAAAAAAAAAAAAAAAAAAAAATGTTTGAAAAACTATTTGCAGGCACATGAAAAATTATTTTTGGACTATTTACTATAGGACATCAGAATTTAGAAAAAAATTTCATTTATAAGAACAAAACCCGCAGAAAGCGACAACTATTTATTGATGAAATTACTTTCACAAAATTTTAAATATATCTTATAGTCACTTATTTTTTTTAAGTAGATTAGATATATATTAAAAAAATACTTGTTTTGGAATATTATAATTTTTTGTATTAAGAATTATTATTATATAAATATGTCCCAAAACTCCAGTTAGTGACAACATCTGATTTTGAAAAAATAATAACTGAAATACAAATTGTAATAGTTAAGAAAAATAAGGTACATCTATATAGCATTAGGACCGGGAGGCAGCAGTATAGACAATTACCTTCTGGAGTTTACGGCTGAAATTTTAGGATTAGTTAAAACTCGATTTGCATTTTAAAACGCAATTACTCTGTTAAATCATAGTTTGGAGGAAAGCATATAAAACCTCGATTTTAGAAATTGACAGGAAGGTTTACCATTGTGTTTTCTGCTTCCAGTCCTCTATGTTTTCAGACTTTTCGGTGCAGAAAAAAGAAACCACTAAAAATCAGGTCTAAAGATAGTTTTCACTAAGATAAGACTTGGCATACAGATTTCATTTTAATATACTAATGTATGTTTAAAGTAATCCTAAAATTTCTGCTCTGAACTCAATGAGGTTATTGTCTGTGCAACTGCCGCCAGTTCTAAATACTTTAGAAATTTTTGCAAGGAAATGCTTATTTAAGTTAGACTTTTGGGTGAATTGTCAGTTAAAAGTTACGTTGAATAACGGGGGAGGGGGGGGGTCACCCTTTATACGTTCAAAAATAATACGTGTAATAATTTTTAATGTTCATAAATTCACCCAACTATTTTTCAATTTTACCTAAAATGTACTATAAACCAAAACCTAAAAGGGTTAATAAGCAGAATGTTATTTTGTCTGTTTTTGGTCTAACTAAAAGTGACTGATCACATGCTAAACAAAATACACTGAGATGACAAAAGTCAGGAGATACCCTGATAATAGCGTGTCTGTCCTCCGTTTGCTTGGTGAAATGCGACTACACGACGTCGCATGGAATCCATGAGTTGTTAGGAGTCCTCAGGAGGAATATTGATCCATGCAGTCTCTATAAACGTCCATGATTCCGAAAGTATTGCCGGTGGAGGATTTTGCGCACGAACTGATCTCTCGCTTATGTCCCATAAATGTTCGATGGGATTCATGTCGGGTGATAGCGGTGGCCAAACCATCCGGTGGAATTGTCCAGAATGTTCATCAAACCAATCACGGACAGTTAAGGCCGGGTGACTTGGCGCATTGTCAGCCTGGAAAATTCAACCGTTGTATGGGTACATGAAGTTCATGAATCAGTGCAAGTGATCTCCCAGTAGCTGAACGTAATCATTTTCAGTTAACGATAGGTTCAGTTTAACCAGCGGATCCAGGCCATTGCATGTAAATATATAGCCCATACCATTATAGATCCATTACCAGCTTGCACAGTACATTGTTGACAACTTGGGTCCATAGTTTCAAGGGGTCTGCGCCACACTCGTACACTTCCATCAGCTCTTACGAATTGAAATCGTGACTCATCTGATCAAGCTACTTTTTTCCAGTCGTCTACAACTAACACGAACTGACAGGGTCACGAGCCCAGGAGCGCCGCTGTTGGCGATGTCATGCTGTTAGTAATGGCAGCCGAATCGGTATTCTGCTGTTATATCCCATTAAAGCCAATTTTCGTCAGATGTCCAAACGGACACGGCCGTCGGATGTCCCACATTCATTCCTGCGGTTATTTCAGGCAGTGTTGATTGGCTGTTCACACTGGCAAGTCTACGCAGACATCACTGATGGCGGTCATTAAGTGCATGCGATCGAACACAGCGATGCCCATGATGGGAGGTTATGCCTGAACTTAGGTATTCTCGGCACACTCTTGACATATGGATCTCGGAATGTTGAATTCCGTAACGATTTCCGAAATAGAATGTCCCATGCGTATAGTGCCAACCAGCATACCGCGTTTGATATCCGTTAATTCTCGTCGTGTGGCTATAATCACATAATCAACTTTCTCATAAGAAGCATTTGAACACAAATAAAAGTCTTGCGAAGCATCGACCAATTACCCAATTTGTAAGCGACACTAATGCCATCTATATATTTGCATATTGCTATCTCATGACTTTTGTCACCTCAGTGTAGATGTTTCTACCGAATGTACACTTTTTCATAAATTAAAAGATGACGTAAAATAAAGTACATCGATGAAATGTATCGCAATGCTTAGGTTTAATCTTTAAAATACTCATTAGAATTAAGAATTTCTAAAATACAAATTGATAGGAAACAATCAATATGCTACATTTTCAAAAAATAAATTCAAACTATGTAAAACTCAACGGAAACATAAAAAATCTCTTAAAAATAGGTGAGTGGCACCCTCTGTTATTCAAAGTAAGAAAACAATGAGAAGCTGAAAAAATATGGAAACTTCATAGTTCTTTTAAAATATAAATCCAGATTTCCAAATGAAAAAAAAAGTTAATTATCAATTATCATTATTTATTTTGTTCATTATAAATATTGAGTTATTAATTATTACACTATATGTGAACAATGTATAAAGATTACAAAAATGTTTAAAACGGTGTTTCATTACTTTTATTCTTAATAGTTTCAACTGTAAACACAGCCTTCATCAGAGAAAAAAATACTGTTATTGGCGGGTTTTTTTAAAGTCACGAAGAAATTGCTTTTTGTTTTTTAATGTCAAAAAGAGAAAGTCTTTAGAAATTTTTAGATCAGAAAATCATTGGGAAAATAAAATTTAGAGAATGAGCTAAACGGAGTATTACTTAAATTAATGGAATACTATATTTTTCCAACGTTTTTCCGATTTAAAAATTTATTTATTTTTCACTCCTTTTTGGCACCAAATACGTGACATTTAAAAAATAAGACATTAATAAAAATGCTGTTTTGTAATTTCTGACGAAAGTTGTGATTACAGTTGAAAGTACTAAGAATAAAAGTAAATTAATATTTTAAAAAATATTTTTGTCATCATTTTAAATAGTTTACAAATAGTGTAATTTTTAAGTTTACTTTTTTTGTCAAAGTTAAATTTAGCATTGTATTTATCTATTTACTGATATTAATAATTATTATATTTATTATAATGGGTTATTAATTATTAATCTTGAATTTATTATTATCATTAATTAATTATTAATTATAATATTAATAAATAGTTTTTCTTATTGATACTAATCTCATTCAACCCTGTATTCCGTTGTTTTCATAGTTAAATATTTTGTCTATAATAATAAAGAGACAACTATATTTGTCTGTCAGCGCTGTTTTGAAGAGACTGCCGCACGTAGGGTTACAAAATTTGGAGGGAAGGTATTTTTATACATGTAGTTTTGCACTTCGAAGCCCGATTTTCGATTTTTTAATTAGATTTTTTAAAATAATTTTTAGGCGATTTTTAGCGTTCTTTTGCGGTTTTATGCTATTAGTGAAGGAATACGGTTTCATTCTTTTAACATTCTTTTAACACATAGCAATTTTTTTCCCTCTTTTCAACAAAATTTATTCGGAATTTGTACAGCGATTTTTGAATTTTTAACGAATTTTTTAATGCGATTTTTAGTGTTTTTTCTCATTTTGCGGCTATTTTTTGAGATTGATAAAAAGAAAATCGTTTCAAACTTTTAACCTAATGCCCTAATTTTGTGCTTGTTACGATTTTTAGATTTTAATGATTTTTAATGCGATTTTTAACGCTTTTTCAAGATTTTTTGCGTTTAGCATCTATTTTTTTCATAAATGTTCTATCAAAAACTTGAGCTGTTGAGAATGCAATAAGTAGTATTTTTTTGCGAAATCTACCTAAAATGTTAAAAATTTATAACAATTTCATCAAATATCTTAAATTCTTGCTTAAGACAGCTACCCCTTCGAGTAATATATCACCTGATAGGTTGTTTAATAGAGTATCGTTTTGATAAAGTTTTTGAAGAGTAGAGGGCGCTACCTGGTGGTGGAAAATGGAACTAATAGAACGCGATTTTGTTAAATCTAATAATAAAGAGACAAGTTTGTCTGTGTGTCAGCGCTGTTCTGAAGAGTCTGCTGTATGTAGAGTTAAAAAATGTTAGGTAAGGTACTTTTATACATGCAGTTTTTCACCTCGAAGCCCGATTTTCGATTTTTTAAATATATTTTTTTAAATAATTTTTTAGGCGATTTTTAGCGTTCTTTTTGTGGTTTTTTCCCATTAGTGAAAGGAATACGGTTTCATTCTTTTAACCCAATATAGCATTTTTTTTCTCTTTTCAGCAAAGTTTATTCGGAATTTGTACAGTGATTTTTGAATTTTTAACGAATTTTTAATGCGATTTTTAGTGTTTTTTCTCTTTTTGCGGCTATTTTTTGAGATTGATAAAACGAAAATCTTTTCAAAATTTTAGCCTAATGCCCTAAATTTTGTGTTTGTTACGATTTTTAGATTTTAACGATGATTTTTAATACGATTTTCGATGCGTTCTTTAACGCTTTTTCAAGATTTTTACGTTTAGAATCTATTTTTTTCATAGTTGTTCTATCAAAAACTTGAAATGTTGATAATGCAATAAGTAGTATTTTTTGCGAAATCTACCTAAAATGTCAAAAATTTAGGTACCACTATTTTCTAATAGCAATTTCAGAAAATATCTTAAAGTCTTGCTTAAGACCGCTTCACCCTCGAGTAATATATCACCTGATAGGTTGTTTAACAGAGTATCGTTTTGATAAAGTTTTTGAAGAATAGAGTGCGCTACCTGGTGTTGGGAAATTGAACTAACAGAACGCAATTTTGTTAAAATTTGGAAATATAACAATGTACTTTGTTTTAAAATTTAAAATGGTTTATAATACATGATAACAAATAAAAAAAAGAATGGTGTGACACATATCAGGGTGTGTGAGAGGAGGGGCGCGAACAAAATTAGGAAATGTAACATGGAGATCTGTTTTGCACTTTAAGGTAGTTTATAACGCATGTTAAATTTCTTAAATACTGACGATGCTCTGGAGAGACCGCTGCACGAAGTTATGTATGAAGTTTTAAACCTTGAAGGCCGATTTAAGTTTTTTTAATTTAATTCATATGCGATTTTTAGTGGGTTTCGAGGCAATTTTTCCACACAAAAAGAAAGCGATTTTATTCTTTCTACCTTATTTAGTGAATTTTGTTCTCTTTTCAATATAATTTATTTGGATTTCGCGCAACGATGTTTGGATTTTTAGTGAATTATTTAATGTAATTTTTAATGTTTTTTCGAATTTTGCCGACATTAGTAAAAGGAATTTTGCTTAAAACTTTCAGGCTAATGTATTAAATTTTAGCTGCGAAGATTTATGAATTTCGGCGATTTTTAATGCGATTTTTTGAGATTTTTTGCGTTTGATGTCGAATTTTTGTCATTCATGAGATATTTTCAATTACAACGTACCCTATTAGAGTAAATTTTGACCCCTGTGATTTTTTAACATTAGTAATTTTTAATGCACTTTTCAATGCAATTATCAGAGAATTTTCAAGTGTTATGGTGATTTTTTGATATTCGGAAGTAAAAATTGATTTCAAACTTTTAATCTAATATAATTTTAGAGATTTTTAACGCGAATTTTCAAGATTTTTTGTGTTCCGTGTTGATTTTTTTATTATCTATAAATGATTTCCATGTACTACTTGATTATCCTGTCGAACAATTTCGCCAAATTACATTAATCGTGAAACAAGCCAAATTATGCAAATTGATGCAATTTTTATGTTAAATAATGAAAGAGAGATAATTTAGAAAAACATTAATAAGAATACACATAAAAATAAGAAGTAAAAACCACTTGATGGCGTAACAAACATATGTAACATATTTAATGTCAAATGAATATGGAATTTACGATCCGCTATTATTGTCATTTAATCTTATGGTTTCACCTAAATAGTTTCTTGGTCAACCGGACAATCAAATAGTACAGATTTCCGATTATAATGTTTTAGCCGTTTGATGAAATTCTGATTACTGCGATTTTAAAAATAACTTGCGATATTTAGTGCATTTTTCAATGCGTTTTTAATGAACTTTTTAATGCAATTTAGTACCATTTTTTCGACCCCCACGACAGCGGTGTTTTAACAATTAATAAATTATTTTAGTTTCAAACTTTTAGCCTAATATAGTAAATTTCACCCTTTACCTTTTTTTTAATTTTGTCGTTTTTCAATGTGATTTTTGATATATTTTGTGTTCTGCGTCGATTTTTTTGTAATTCATGTAAAAAGGATTGATTGCTATGTTTTACATGACTAGAATAATTTTTTATTAACGGGATGTATTTACATTTAGCTATTTTTAATGAATTTTTCAATGGTTTTGTATTGGTTTTTTGAATCTCACGGCAATTTTTTGAAATTTGGAAAAGGAAATTAATTTTAAACATTTACCCTTCATTTGCGAATTTTGAAATTTAGTGCTATTTCAATGCAATTTTTAGCAATCTTTTCATTATTTCTCAAGCTTTGCGCCAATTTTTTCATTCTATTTAAGAAAGAATTCAGATTGCACTACTTTACTCTATTAATATAAATGTTGTCCCCTGATATTTTAAAATTTGAAACGATTTGTAATGCATTTTTGAATACAATTTTTAGATTTTTTCGAGTCCACGGCGATTTTTTCACAATTGGAAAAGAAATTTTTGAATAATTTGTAGCTTAATGCAGCAATCAATGATTCAGATTTTTAGCGTATTTTCATAAAACGTTAAGCGATTTTTTTTAAAGTTTTGTGTCGATATTTTTTAACTAATAAAAGAGTTCAGATTTCAATGTTTTGCCCCATTATGGTAAATTTTGTCCGCAGGAATTTAATATAAATGTTTATCTTGTGACGGTATATTCATGCTGGGTGTCATTTATCACATTATATGCAGACATACTCAGTAATTTAGGTTAAAACAACACAGTTTATTAAAATGATAAGGGCTAAAGGAAAGTGGAGCCAGTCTATAATTTCACTCACTGAGAACACTATGAAAAGCTAAATCATACTCACAGGCTTTGGTCTAGCTCAGTCGGGGCACCGTCTAACACTTGACACTATTTCCTGGCTGATCTACTAAACAAATCTTAATTTCACAGCCTGTGGCTGTGGATATTTCTTTATTTGCTCAAATAATCAAAACGGAACGATTCTAAACTTTCTTACCAAGGCCGAATCTTTAATCCACTATCTGAACTCCTTTTCGCTTTACTGGAGGCCGTAGCTATTTTCCAATCGTCAGCACCTTACTAAACAATCATCAACTTCGTTGTCCAATGGCGGAATACACACAGAGGCTGCTGGCTACTACCGGAAACACACAGACGCTGGCTGCTGGCTAAGGCCAGAAACACACACAGACGCTGGCCAAGGCCAGAAACACACACACCACAAACTCACACCCAAGCTTTTATACGCGACAAACTGAGATACTTCTCATTAACATAATACTAATAACCGCGAGCTAACTGCGGAACTCGAAAGAGCACACACACTCTAGAAAGTTAAAGTAAAAGAGAGGATAGATGTCACTTTTACGCCTACAAAATGTTAAATTATTGACGTCACGATCTCAGAAACACTAGAGTGCCTTTATGACTAAAGGTCACTCCCTCACAACCCCCCCTCGAACTCCGCAGAGAAAAAGGGCTGGGCTAAATGCATGCCCAGAACTTTTTCTTGTTATAAATTTAGAGCCGTAATAAGACACAGTGATGGGTGAAATTTAACGCCGAAACATAACTTTTAAAATATTAACTTTAACCCATCACAACCAAAAAAAAAACTCAGTTTGCCTCAAATATTCACATATTCAATCCAATCATTCTTCTATCTTAAAAATAGCCTCCGTAAAACTTCCAAAAACTCGTAAAACTTTCAAAACTAATTACTTCTTCTCTCAAAACAACCCACTCCACTGGGAGTGCTAAAATTTCTCAAAACACTAACCTTCCGAAATTTTCCTCAATATTGCAATGCAACTATAACTTTACCCAAAAATTTCTCCATAACTTTTAATATACTAGAATTCGCACCAAGTCCAAAAAACCCAATGCGCAAAAACTTTCCTCATCCAAATTCCGACTTCATCTAAAATTACATTTACTTCATACTAAACTAACTCTGCTACTACGTAATACCTACATCCCCATTAGCCAATGAACTAACTCCCAAACTTCTTCAGACTTAACTCCACTTGAACAATAATTGGGGCACATACGTACAGCGGCATATCGCTGTGCTTATGCAACAATCAAAAAATATCAAAAATTTACAAAATGACGTCATCAATCTCTTCATCTGTATTAACTAAAAGAAAAATAGCAGAATCAATACATAACAAAAGGTATACTTCCCTGCAAGAAAATCACATTAACATTCAATTTTAATACAATACAATTTCAAATTCAAATGCAGCTTAAAACTTCGCAACTTGCGGAAACCATTCTCAACTAAAGTACAAAACGCAACTCATAAAACACGAACGATAAGAAGAAAGTTAATTCATTAAATGTTAGTATCAGAGATAGAAACGCGTGTCAAGGACTTCTTGACCGCAAAACACGTGCGCGCCTGAACCGCGGCGCGTGTACAAAATACTATCTGTACTTTCTGAAAATTTAAACATACATTAACATACATTTTATAACACATGAACAATATAACAATATAATAACATTTTAAACAACTAATATAACAATTTAACAATAGATCCAGAATTTTTAAAAAGCAGTTAAGACCAAAATTTTCAACATACATAAAACTAACAATTTTGCAAACAAATTTTGAACACAATTAAGCACTAAACGTGAGTCCGTCAAAAAATTCCAAAAATGGCCAAAAGTACAAAACAGTCTCTCTGCTTTCTATTCCTTCACATTGCTACCACATATATGCACTCTAATAGAAATTTAATAAAGAACATTATCACCCAATCATAGAGATGATTCGCTGCTGGCAGGCTTCATACTGCAAGATGGCTTTCTCCTCCTGTCCCAAAAGGCTTGTACGAAGGATCTCTCGTCATCAGAACTGTACGGTGACGCCACAGTTGACTGTCGTGCCTGCAGCCTGGTTCTGAATGGATGCCGTGGAATACTCGTAGGTTCCACTCGACGACTCTGCTCTGGCCGGTTCGCTGGGTTCACTCCATGGCGAGGTTCACACTGTTGTTGCCGGTAATCTGAGAGTTGTCTCCTCTTTCTAGACGCACCCGAAGTTACCGAAGATCCAAGGCCACGTTTCTTTCCGGACCTACGTAGTTTCTTGTTAGGCAAAGATTCGGCATTTAAAGTTCGCTTAAAAATTTTACTAGTGTCCAAACGAAATCTTTTCTGGGGATTAATCACTGAAGATGGTGAACTATTAGTTAATTTATGCTTGTGAGGTTGTTGTCTAATAGATGGAGGAACTGGACAATTTATAATTTTTTGTCTTTTATGACACACAGAGTCCGATGTATTTGACACAGTTCTCTTATTTTTATTATACTTTGCTCTCGGATTGCTAGGCTTTCGACTTTCAATAACAGTCTTTGGAGCTGTTTGACCAAATTTTCTTCTTGAATATTGATGAAAAGAATTAGACGAAGAAGTGCTGGACTCGGGACACTCATTGGATCGGGAATTTCGCGAAACACCACTCGACATATGAGAACCTTCACTACCATTTTCTCTAAACTTATACACTCTAACCTGATCCAGATTAACAGTCATTCTTTCACCATTGACATCAACAACCAAATTATTATTCCGAACTTCCAAAACCTCGAACGGACCTACAAACTTCGGACCAAACTTAGCTACTCTCTTTTGACGACTTGAACTTAACCAATGCTTTTCTACTAACACAAAATCTCCAACTTTCACTTCTAACTCCCTTCTACGCATATTATAATACTGAGCTTGCTTTTCTTGCGCTTTTCCCATTTGAACCTGAGCTTCCTTAACCAACCTCTCAATATCCTGACACATGTACTGACTTTCTGCATCTGACACCATAACTAACCTTTGGAATGGAGTAATAACTTTTCTACCCAAAAACAATTCAGCAGGCGTTTTCCCCGTTGACTCGTGAACTGCCGTACGAAGTGCGTACGCAAAATGCTGAAGAAACTGGTCCCAATTTGCATGATGAGAACCAACATAAGAAGAAATCATTTGAATTAATGTACGATTTACACGTTCAGCCATATTAGACTGAGGACGATACGGAACAGTAAAAGAATGATCGATCTCCAGCTTTTCACACAGGGCCTTAAATATATCAGAAATGAAACAAGGGCCATGATCACTCACTACCCTAATTGGTGCACCATATTTAGAAATATAATTATCGAAAAATGCATCGGCAACTGCAGGTGCAGAAGCCTTCCTGAGGGGGACTAACTCTACCCACTTACTGAAATAATCAACTATAACTAAAACAAATCTATATCTTTTAGGATTAGACAATGGATAAGGACCGATTAAATCTACACCTACACATTCATTAGGAAAATTTACTTTAATAGGAATTAATTTGCCAGCTGGACTTACATTTTTATAATTATAACGTTGGCATGTGCTACAGCTGGAGACAATAAGCGCGCACTGCTTCCCGCATTTTAGGGAAGTAGCAGGATTCACAAATTCGAGCATAAGTTTTCCTGATTCCTAAGTGACCTGCTAATGGATTATCATGAAATTCTTTCAAGATGGCCTTACGAAGACTAGCCGGAATAAAAACTCTTAAAACTCCACGTGAATTTACAATTTTAGAATAAAAAAGAAGACCATCGATAAGCTTAAAAGATTGGGACCACTTCTCAAACATAGGCACATCTGCTCTCGGGACATCATCAGGATTTTCCAAATATCGATACAAGCTACCAAATTCTTCATCTTGCTTCTGTTCCCTTATTAACTGCTCTCGTGACCTTAACACCAACGACGACAATGCACAACACTTAACTTCCTCCGTGACCTCTAAACCACCATGCGGGTTTCGTGACAAAGCATCCGCTACCGCATTCTCCTTGCCAGCCCTATGTTCTATAACAACATTATACTCTGCTAACTTCAAACACCACCTGACCATACGAGACGACAAACCCTTTCCATTAGTTAACTTTGTCAAAGCTGAATGGTCCGTAATGACTTTAACCGGTATATTAGTGAAAAAACAACGAAATTTATTCAAAGCCCAAATTACTGCAAGACACTCCCTTTCCGTAATCGAATAATTCCTTTCCGCTGCATTTAAAATTCTTGACGCAAACGCTATAGGTCGACCTTTCTGTGCTAACATCGCTCCAACCCCCACTGCACTCGCATCGCAATATACTTCAAACTGAGACGAATAATCGGGGTGAGCCAAAACAGGAGGGGAAACTACTGCCTCTTTTAATAATTCAAACGATCTCTGAGCCGCTGATGACCATACAAACTTAACCCTTTTCCTTTTTAAATTATACAACGGTTCACATAACTCCGAAAAACGTGGAATAAACTTGGCAAACCAAGCCACCATCCCTAAAAATGTCGCCACTTCCTTACTATTTTTGGGGGATTCATTGACGTAATTGCCTCAATTTTCTCATTATCTATATTAATACCATCACGCGTAATTTTAACTCCTAAATACTTTATCTCTTTTCTCAAAAATTTACATTTTTCTAACTTAACCGTTAACCCAGCATCTCTTAACAACGTAAATACTTCCCTCAATAATCTTAAATGCTCTTCAAAAGTAGCTGCCATTATAATTATGTCGTCCAGATAGACCAAGACACCCTTACCAAGCAAAGGTTTAAGGATATTATTCATGGCCTTCTGAAACGTTGCCGGCGCTCCCGATAAACCAAAACTCATTCTCTTAAAAGCAAAACAACCGTCCCGAGTAATAAAAGCAGTCTTAGGTATGTCCTCCGGCTTCATTGCAATCTGAAAATAACCCGACGTAAGATCTAACGTTGACATATAATTCGTACTCGTTATATTAGCCAAAATGTCGTCAATTACTGGAATAGGATACTGAGGGTATTGCGTTATCGCATTTAACTTTCTATAATCTACTGCAAACCTATATGCCTCTGGATTATCTAAACTTTTCCCATTATTTTTACGACATAACACTACTGGAGATGCAAAAGGCGACTCAATTGGCATTATAATATCGTCCGCTAACATTTTTTGAATATGATAATCAATTATACCTTGTTTAACTTTATCATAACGATATGGTTTACTAGCAACAGGTGCTTTTAAACCAGTATCAATCTCATGCCACGCAACATGCGTTAAACCCGGTTTATCAGAAAAAACCTCTCCAAATTCATTCAAAAACTTATTAAATTCCTCCTTCTCGATTTCACTTAACCCCGACTCCTCCAAACTAACTGACACTAAAACAGGCTCTTTCTTACTCACATTCTCATCATTATTCACGATTAACGACTTTTTAAAGAAATCCAAACTAATTCCTCTATCCCTCATATAATCCACACCAACTATACAATGCACTGTTAATCCATCTAACACACAAAACTCCCAACATGTCTTAACCGAACGAATTTCAACTTCCAATTCTACTGAACCTTTATTATCGCAAGCTACTCCCTGTGCTGACTGAACCACCAGACTTGACCTTTTCAACTTCTTATACGAAAAATATTTCCGATAACAATCAAAAGAAATGAACGACTTATCTGCCCCTGTATCGAAGACACTTTTAACGACAATACCATCTAACACAATTAACACTTCAGGTAACTCAACCGGATTAATAGTAATTTTATTCAAACTTAAAGACGACTTTTCCAACCTCTGAACACATCTCTTTTGCATTAATCTGCCTTCAAAATTCTCATCCGAAGTTAATCTCCTTACTTGCGAAGAAACATTCCTGTCCCGTACTCCCCCACTACGATCATAACCACTATTCTGTCTATTTCCATGCATATTTCTCTCACCACTTCTAAAATTATTAGCACCACCACCATTCCTATTACCATTACTCGTATTCGACATATTACGACCAAATCCATCACTTCTATTACGCACATTATCCGGAAATCGCTGCCCCCCTCTCACAAAATTACGTTCCCCCTCATTTCTCAAATTACCATCCGTGACAGGTCTCTGCCGAGGGTTACGCAAATCCCGTTGATCCGAGCTATGCCGAGACTCATACTTCGATAATATCTGGTGCATTTCTGCAAAATTCTTCGGTGCTCTAACTTCAATAAAGTCCTGTATATTTGGATTAAAAAGAGGAAAAACAATGTCCAACAATTCCTCAAATGTAATATCTAAATCTAATTTATTTTTTAGTTCCAGCTTACGAAGATAAAATTTTGACGCCGATTCATAAATATTCTGCTTATTACAATAGAACTCTTTTCTCAAAATACTTTTATCTTTAACGGGAGGAAATGCCTTCTTTAACTCAATTACAGTTTGTTCAAATCTTTTCGCTTCCTCAGTAATCAAAAACTTTCCTATATTTTCTAACCACAAAAGTGCTTCGCCCTTTAACGAGCATTTAAGCACTACGTATCTACTTTTCTCAGGTATATTATTGAACAAAATATAATCATCTAATTTCACTAAAAATTCACTAATATCACCCTCACCGGTGAAATACACTCGTGGCACAATCCCAAAATGTCCGACATTTCGTTGGGCGCCATTTGTGACGGTATATTCATGCTGGGTGTCATTTATCACATTATATGCAGACATACTCAGTAATTTAGGTTAAAACAACACAGTTTATTAAAATGATAAGGGCTAAAGGAAAGTGGAGCCAGTCTATAATTTCACTCACTGAGAACACTATGAAAAGCTAAATCATACTCACAGGCTTTGGTCTAGCTCAGTCGGGGCACCGTCTAACACTTGACACTATTTCCTGGCTGATCTACTAAACAAATCTTAATTTCACAGCCCGTGGCTGTGGATATTTCTTTATTTGCTCAAATAATCAAAACGGAACGATTCTAAACTTTCTTACCAAGGCCGAATCTTTAATCCACTATCTGAACTCCTTTTCGCTTTACTGGAGGCCGTAGCTATTTTCCAATCGTCAGCACCTTACTAAACAATCATCAACTTCGTTGTCCAATGGCGGAATACACACAGAGGCTGCTGGCTACTACCAGAAACACACAGACGCTGGCTGCTGGCTAAGGCCAGAAACACACACAGACGCTGGCCAAGGCCAGAAACACACACACCACAAACTCACACCCAAGCTTTTATACGCGACAAACTGAGATACTTCTCATTAACATAATACTAATAACCGCGAGCTAACTGCGGAACTCGAAAGAGCACACACACTCTAGAAAGTTAAAGTAAAAGAGAGGATAGATGTCACTTTTACGCCTACAAAATGTTAAATTATTGACGTCACGATCTCAGAAACACTAGAGTGCCTTTATGACTAAAGGTCACTCCCTCACAATCTTACTATGGTAAATTTTGTCCGGATTTTTTAATTTTACTGATTTTTAATCTGTTTTATAGTCATTTTTCAAATTCTGCGACAGTTGTTGACATCGGTAAAAGAATTTCGGTTTCTAACTTTTAGCATAAATAGTACAATTTGTTTTCCACGCTTTTTGAATTTTGCCAATTTCTAATACGATATTCAATGTAATTTTTATTAGTTTTGGGGATTAGATTTGTTCCGTGTTGATTTTTCCTTATTCATGAGCGATTTCCGATTACAATATTTTCGACTGAATATTAATTTTTTACAGCCATGACTTTTAAAAATATTCATCGATTTTTAATATAGTTTTCAGTGCGATTTTTAGCCATTTTTTAAGTTCTTTGGCGATTTTCTACCATTCAAAAACCAGTTTTGATTTCAAACATTTTGTTTAATGTAGTTATGTTTCGAATGCATTGTTTTATCTCTTAATCTGATTTTGGCGTTCCATGTCTACGTTTTGTTATTTATAAATGATTTCCGATCATAACCCTCCCCCGCCCTGCCTTAATATTAATTTTTTAAGCATTGACTTCCAAATATTTAGCTATATTTTAATGCAATTTTCTATGTGATTTTTAGTTATTCTTTAAGTTCCGTGGCGATTTTTTTACATCCGGAAATCGATTTCGATTTCAAAATTTTTGTTTAATATGGTTAATTTCTTGATTACAATATTTTATATTATACAGTGAATTTTTACCCTAGGGATTTTTTAATGTTTTACGATTTGTATTACAATTTTCAATGCAATTTTGGGCTTTCTCAGTCATTATTTTATTTTTTATTTATTTATTTTTATTTTTTTGTTTTTTACATTTTTCAAACAAATTCGAATTTTAAACTTCTAGACTAAGAGTTTGGTTTCAAACTTTTATCCTTTACGGTAATTGTTTTGCTCTCCTATTTTGATCTACAGCAATTTTTAATGCAGTATGCTTTTTTTTGTTTGTTTGAGTTCACGGCGATTTTTTCAGATACGGAAAAGGAATTCGGTTTCAAATTTCTTTGCTAATATGATAAATTTTCTCCTGTGCGATTAAAGGTTTTTATTGGATTTTTTAGCGTTTTTTTTTTTCGCATTTCAATGCTTTTTATATTATTAAATTATTTAGATTCAAAACATTTATCCAAGTAGAGTAAATTTTGAGTCTCATGATTTTTGAAAATTTTGCCATTTTTAAAGCGATGTTTACGTTTCTTCGCGACCCACTTCGATTTTCTAGACGTTCACTTTTTGGCCGAATGTAGTAAATTCTGATCTCTTTTCTTCAAAGTTTCTTCGAATTTTGAAACACAATTTTCGAATTTTGTTTTACATTTTTATGTGTTTTTTTGCGATTTTGTAAGATTTTTCCACGTTAGTAAAAATAATCCAGTTTCAATTTTCAAGCCCATCTCTTTTCAACGAAGTTTAGACGAAATTCGTGCTGCATTTTTTAAATTTTTCGAGATTTTTATTATGATTTTTAAAGTTTTTTTCACAATTCTTTCTGTTTTTGTCGAACCCGGGCAACGCCGGGCAGAACAGCTAGTACACAATAAAGTTACATAAAATGCTCCTTTCTTCATATCTCTTCATATCGTCTTTGTTGTTCTTTTTATCATGTTTTTCGATTTCTGATAATTTGTTATATATTCTAAAAAATTCCGTTATTACTTTCTACAAAATATCTTTCGATTAAAAACAACATGCAGTTAAAACGGTCTAACGGAATTGCTTTTACATTGAATAATAAATAGACCATTCTATATGCTATCTCAAGGGTAATTTATTTTTACCTTATGGGCAATTTAGTTCGGTATATTTTAAAAGAGAATCCTCTTTTATCATTCGTACAGTAATTCTTATAAAAAAGATGCATTTGCTGATTGATTTTCATTAAGGTCCAATGTAAAAATCTTTCTACAAAATTTCCTTTCTTTTGTTAGAATTAAAGCATTAAACAATTAAATTTGTTTAATAGAATTGATAACATTTTGTTTAATAAATAGGTCATGTCACAAACCATTTCAAGGGTAATTTAATTCCAGTTCATGGGTTATTTGGTTCACAAAAACTTAAAAAGGCCTTTTCTTCTTTTGATAAAATTAATTCTTTAAAAAAAAATTCTGCAAGTTGATATTATATACGTTGCATTTAATATTATCATAAAATTTCTCTCTCCCTCTCTCTCTTTTTTCTTTTCTTAGATAAGGAGCACAATCCTAGTTTTGAGAATAATTTCATATTTTTTATAAATATAGCTTTACAATAAAAAAGTTTTCTTGGAACTTTTGCCGAGCAAACTTTTTATTTAAACATGCTACGAGGAAAAAATCTAAAAATTTTAAATAAATAAACTTAGAAATTTTTTGGTAAGTCAAACAATTTTATTAAAATTTAATAAACTTAACAAAAAAAGGTCAATGACAATATTTACCCAAATGTAATTGTTGTTTAAATTATTTTACAATAACAAAAAAGGAAAAAAATGATGTTTATCCTTTAAAATAATAAACCTGTTATAAATTAAATTTTCTCATTTTAGTAAACAGTTATTTGCAATAAATGTTTTAGTTTTAAGGGAAAAAAACCACAAAGAACATAAATATAGTTACTTGGTCGGTTTACACAGATATGTATATAGGCGTATTGTGTGAAAGTTAAAGTAAGTGTGAAAAATTATTCTTTTATAAATTAAAAAGAAAAAAAAAGAAATGTCAAAGCAACTCATAATATTTTTATTTGCTTAAAAGTAGTGCAATAAACAGAGTGTCTAAGCCGGAAAGCGAACCCGAGTCATCGGAACAGCGTACTGATGTTCTACTAACTGATCCACTTGGAACGGTATCAAGCATGCTACTTATCACTATCATATGTTGGCAAAGCTACAACTACAGCACAATAAGTAATATTTTTCCGTGAACATCCACTCTCGAGCAATTTCTACAGGAAATTTTCCAAGCGTTATATATATTTTTACAAAACAACACTTTATATGAATAAACAATAAATGCATTTTATTTTTACTTGAAAAAAAAGTATTTAATTTTAAATACTTAGTATTTAATATAAGTATTTAACCATTTCAGGACTTTAAGTTTGCTAAGAGTAAATATTTGTATATAACTATTTATTTAAGTTTGTTTAGATGTAGAATAAATAAAAATAAGAAATGAACATAACAATATGTAGGTTATTATTATTATTATTATTATTATTATTATTATTATTTTATGAGAAATATTTTTCCTAATCAACTATAAAGGTAATAAAAATATAGTTAGTCTTATTATGCAATGCCTCTTATTTATTGGCTTATTATAAGGAAATGTTAATTAAAATAATACTATATTATTATAGCAAATTGTGTTAATTATGATATTCTATGAAGCAAAGATGGACAATGCACATATTATATATAATTATGCGTTTAGCATAATTTACACATCTTTTACAAATTGCATTCATCATGTTCTATTTCGACATTCTGTATAAAAAATGTAGATAAAGTTATAATTAAATACAAAAATCATTAATTTTAAAACGAGGAAAAGTACTTCCCTTAGTCGCGAAAGGGTTAATATTAAGTGTGTATTCGGAAAATGTTCCTAATCAATTCTAAATATTTGATTAATCTCTTTTTTTTATCCTTAAAGGTATTCTGTCAGCTATAACGATTAAAACATTTTGAAGAGGAAAATTGAAAAGCCAGTTTCTTAATTTCCAAAATGTCATAGTAAGCTGATAATAGGATTGATATATACATGTTTTTTTCCTTAAATTAAAAAAAATTAAAATGCTAAAAAAAGGGAAAAAGGAAGAAAAAAATGTTGGTTAATTGTTAAAAAACGAAAAAAATAGCGCCAATATTTTTAATTTGTTTTTACATACTTTCCCAAAATCGAAGCACAAAATTAGATTTTCCAAAACGTTTTTAAAAAATTAAGCAAATTTAATTTTACGATAAAGTTTTTTTATGTAAGGAAGTGTAATGTTTTTTTATGGAATAGTAGAGAATTTTAATTTGCATGACATGAATGAGAAAACAATATATTAACAAATTAGATCAAACAGTTTTATAATGCTTGTTCTTTATTTATTCACCTGTATTCGTGATCTTGAGTTGCGATTTTTTACTGTCTTTGCTCATATTTCTAGTCTTGAACAGAAATTGAACCGGCCGTTCTGCTTTTAAGCCTGAGGATGATCCACAACCGGCTTGGATACTTGTATTCTTGGTACCGAGTGGTTCGTTACGTCCTCAAGAGACTTAAGAGCCTACACTACTGAAGGAAAAAAACCCGGATGATAATGTAAAGTCTATGGAAGCGTTCTTTTCAAATATCTCGCTCAAATTTTAATATTTTGGCATGTTTTTTTGGCATAAGCTAGCTGAGGACAATAAACAACCGGCCTAGTTTTTACTTTTTTGATTTTGGTTATGTTCTTTTTATATTAGGATAGTTTCAGTTTCATAACCGGTTCAAACCTGTTTTTTTATCTAAAGCCAAATTCAAAAAAGTAAGAAATAGCCGTGTTGTAGATCATCCTCAGCTATTCTATGCAAAAAACTTCACGTCAAAATATTAAAATTTCAGCGAGATATTAAAAAAGAACGCCCCCATAGACATTACATTACCATCCGGGTCTTTTTCAGACAGTAGTGTAGCGTCTTAATGCTATTGACAAATAAAATTCATTAGCCAATCGTCTTGAAGGAGTTATCTGCTTCGCCCTGTTCGTTTGTGCAGGCTTTTAAATGGGATATCTCTCATACCTTGATACTTTTGGTACCCAAAAAGCTACACGCTTAGTGACATTTGGTGCGCAGAGCACAGGTTTAAACAGTTCGGACTGAATGCGGTTGCTCCACATGCTTAATTCGTATTAGCAATGGCTAATTTGGAAGCTTCGTATTTTTCGCGATAGAACCACTTCGATGCACACGTCTTCCTGAATTACAGATTCGTCATAATTCTCCATTGTGTATTAAAGTATCAGATTTCAACAGGAGCTTCGTTGGTATTCTTTCTTGAGATTGGCTTTGTGTCTTCCTTGTTCATGTATTTCGTTAGATGGTGTTGATTTTGTTACAGTTGGACTGCCTTTAAAGACAGGAGATCGCTATGCGATCTTATTTGAAACACTGCATTGAGTCAAGCGAGTTTGGATAGGGGTGCTCTTAGTATTTATCACTTGTTCCAGTGAAGTGAAGTATATCCTCGATGAGTAGTATGTTGGTGGAAATCTATGAAGACGGAAGTAAAAGTTCATTGTAATGGAAAATTGTGAGAGGGGGACATCTCTATAAACTGAAACTCCCATCACTTTCTTGCATCCCTCTTTTTAGAAATCACCACTGTTCTTTTTCTGTGTACGATAATAACAATAGGTTTTTTTATTGGAAAAGCCATAATATTTCGTTTCGACGTGCCTCAGGCAATAAAGTACCGTTTTTTCTACAATTCTATGTTTAAGTTTAAAACTGTATAATTTAATTATACAGGGTGATTCATAAAAGATGGGCAGAACTTTAAGGGGTTATAGTACACTTAAAGACAAATAATATTAAATAGGAGACTAAGGGTCCCAGACGTATTCCCAAGGAGATAGGGGGCATTAAAGTTTAGGGTCCGAAATTTCAAATGATTATAAAAAATGGAAAAATTGGTCGATTCGTTTGCGGTTTTTGCAAAAAATTTTCTTTATGCCAGTATTTTCTTGAAATAAAATTTTAAAGTTCAATTTCAAAAAAATGCCGATAGGGGGAGCTTTAGACTTTGGAGTAACAAACAACTATTTTTTAACGTTATTTTTTGTATTTTTTTAAATGATTTCGAAAGCTTAGACTTAAACTTAAATTTTGATCTAAAAATCTGAGTCCTAACGAGTAGTTAAGTAGCGTAAACTGAAATTTGAAATTTGAAATCCTTCTCCCCCCAGAACAAAAATCAGTTATTCCCGATCTTTGTGTCGTAGATTAGGCTCTAACTACTGCCGCGTTTTGCTAAAATTATTCTTTATGTCAGTATTTTCTTGAAAATAAATTTTAAAGAAAATTTTCAAAAAATTCCGATAGAGGGCGCTTTAGACTTTGGAGTAACGAACAACTATTTTATAAAGTTATTTTTTGTGTCTCATTAAATGCTTTCTAAAGCTTAGACTTAAATTTTCAGCCCAAAATCTGAATCGTTAGACGTGGTTAAGTTTCTGGGGAGAGGGGTTTGAAATTTCTACTCCTGAGCACAGTTCAGTTTACCATGTCCACACATTATGTGCTGTGATACGAGGTAAAAAGACACAAATTAGGATTATGTTACCAAAGCATATTTATTAACATGTAATTACAATAAATGTTCAAAATTGTGACCACCAGAGGTTATGCACGCAGAACAACGGCGAAGAATGGAACGGCGAACATTCGCGAAAACATCAGGATTTTCGAGCACTTCCCCTACAGCGGCGGAAAGTCTGGCGACCAGTTCCTCGGGGGATTCAATGGGTGTCTCATACATAAGAGCCTTCAATTGTCCCCAAAAAAAGAAATCGAGGGGTGAAAGATCTGGCGAGCGAGCAGGCCAAGCAACAGGACCACCTCGACCAATCCATCTGTTCGGAAATGTGATGTCCAGATAGTTGCGGACGTCTCGTACGTAATGGGCTGGCGCTCCATCGTGCTGGAACCACATGACCCGACGGATGCGTGGAGGAACAACGTTTAACAGGTCTGGCAGCACATGTTGCAGAAATGTGAGATATGTTTTACCGTTGAGGCGTTCAGGAAGAAGGTACGGTCCGATTAGGTGGTCTCCGAGGATTCCTGCCTAAACATTGATGGAAAAGCGTCTCTGATGAGCATGTGGATACGTAGCATGTGGATTGACATCCGCCCATACATGTGCATTGTGTGTGTTAAATGTACCTTCATGTGTGAAGGTACATTCATCGGTGAAAAGCACAGTTCGTCCAAAATGTGGATTTAGCGCGTTCTGCTGCAGAAACCAGCGGGCGAATTCAATACGATTTGGATAATCCCCTGGAGACAGTTTCTGGACTCGTTGCACATGAAACGGGAGCAAATGTTCATCCTTCAGTACCCTCCAAGTCATGGACTGTGAGGTATCCACCTGCCTAGCCACTGTTCGTGTACTTGTACTTGGTTGCGCCGCTACTACATCCAGAATGGCTTCTGCAACAACTACTGATTCGTCCTTTTTTGCACGACCTGCATTCGACCGGGAAGCGAGAAATGATCCCGTCTCACACAACTGTCTGTGCAAGCGCTCGAAAGTTTTGCGGTTAGGCAACCGCCTGTTGGGAAATCGCTCTCCGTACATTCGTTGTGCCTCTGCACCATTTCCATCTGCCGCTCCTTAAATTAAATGCATCTCAGTCTTTTCCTTATTCGTGAAGGGCACCATCTTCCGATTCATTACTACAGCGACTTACACTTGACTCACCGTTCAGTGGTTTTTATGCCTGAATCGTGTCGAAATTTTGCATACGTGTTCTTCTTCATCCCTATTTGACATTTGCATACTTTCTGTCTCCTTCTTCACCCGGTGACTAGCGTCAGGAATGGAGCTTTAACGTTTGCATGAGTGACGTTTCCAACTGTGCCAGTGCCTTTATGAGTGAATTCCGACTATGCAGTCCTTGACGAAAGTTGTATTTTTGCCTCGAATCACAGCACAGAATCGTTGGCCATGGTTAAGTAGTGCAAACTGAACTATGTTCAGAAGTTGAAATTTGAACCCCCTCCCCTCGCTACTGAACCACGCTCAGCGATTCAGATTTTGAGCTGAAAATTTAAGTTTAAGTCTAAGCTTTAGAAAGCATTTAATGAGACACAAAAAATAACGGTATAAAATAGTTGTTCGTTACTCCAAAGTCTAAAGTGCCCTCTATCGGAATTTTTTGAAAATTTTCTTTAAAATTTGTTTTCAAGAAAATACTGACATAAAGAATAATTTTAGCAAAACGCGGCAGTAGTTAGAGCCTAATCTACGACACAAAGATCGGGAATAACTGATTTTTGTTCTGGGGGGGAGAAGGGTTTCAAATTTCAAATTTCAGTTTACGCTACTTAACTACTCGTTAGGACTCAGATTTTTAGATCAAAATTTAAGTTTAAGTCTAAGCTTTCGAAATCATTTAAAGAAATACAAAAAATAACGTTAAAAAATAGTTGTTTGTTACTCCAAAGTCTAAAGCGCCCCCTATCGGCATTTTTTTGAAATTGAACTTTAAAATTTTATTTCAAGAAAATACTGGCATAAAGAAAATTTTTTGCAAAAACCGCAAACGAATCGACCAATTTTTCCATTTTTTATAATCATTTGAAATTTCGGACCCTAAACTTTAATGCCCCCTATCTCCTTGGGAATACGTCTGGGACCCTTAGTCTCCTATTTAATATTATTTGTCTTTAAGTGTACTATAACCCCTTAAAGTTCTGCCCATCTTTTATGAATCACCCTGTATTATCTTTGTATTCCGCGTAGCCAGAATGTTGGAGATCGCTGGTAAAACTTGTAAAGTGGTGTGAAATAGATTGGAAAGCTTAGGTGCAGAATCATTCGGAAATTACGTGATGGGGGTGTTTAGAAGGTAACAGTTGATTCTATTATTAAATTTTCTTTGGAAAAAGAATTGTTCGTGAGTGGTACGAGGAACGAGAGTTGCAGCAATTGATAAATACAAAATTTATGCATACTATAAGAAGCTTTTGCTTTTCGTCTGTTTAATAATCCAAAAAGCGCCAAATAAACAAAACAACAAGTAAGAAAAATCATGCGTTAAGCATAGATTATGAAGCACTTTCCAACGCTTCATGAAATCTTTAACAAAACTTCGTTATCTAGGTAAATAAGGATATAAAGCCAAATATAGCCAAATATGTATTCCAGTACATATCAACAGCCCTGTATTTGATCTGTCAGCTAATATACATACTATATAAAAGTTATATTAGTTTAGCAAAATATGCCTAGTAGCTTGAAATTTCTCTTTAAACAATTTATACTAATAGATGGAAACATACTGGAATACTTTGTTCGGCCTTGTAGTTTGCTGGTACTTTTATTTCACATCAGAGTTAAGCTAAAATTTATTTTATACTAAAACACTATTAAAACAACTGAAATCACTTTCTCATAAATTATCATTCATAGGCTTCAAGTACCCAATTCTTTGCGTGGCCCTGTATAGCATTTTATCTACATTCTGCAAACATTTCCTAGTAAATTTAATGCGTTCAGTGTAAAAATGCATAATTTATTTAAGAATCACCTTTTAGTGATTTATGCTCATATTCAGTAACTTTGGCGAACTCTTTTGGATAGCCCTGTATATTAACTAAAGCATTTATACACACCATATAATATGTATAAATTTAGTGAAACTTATACGCGCATATCATAATTAAAATGCATTGCATCCATCCATCAACTATCATCGGATACATATACAGTACTTCGAAAATGTTTGTAGACGTTTGAAAGCAAAAATGGATTTTAAAAAGAGTAAAAAAAAACGAAATTTGTTATTTGAATACAACCTATATTCTTAATCATATGATCACTTCGGGAATTTTGTGTAAAGTGCCCATTTTGACAGCATTTTTAAAAATATCTTCAGCCTTTATCAAAACATTGATCAATACGGCCCATTATACAGCTCCTAAATAAGAGAACCTGTCAATTGGATGCGTTTGAGAGCAAAACTGAATTTAAAAATGAGTCAGAAAAAGCGCAGTTTGTTATTTGAATACGTTTTCAAATTTTAAATCACGACACTTCGGGAAATTCTGTTCAAAGAACCATTTTTGGCAAGCTATTTAAAAATATGCTCAGCCTTTATCAAAAAATTGATCAATAAGGCACATCACACAGCTCCTAAATAAGAGAACCTGTCAATTGGATGCGTTTGAGAGCAAAACTGAAGAAAAAACGCAATTTGTTATTTGAATACTTCCTCAAATTTTAAATCACGATTATTTCGGGAAATTCTGTTCAAAATACTCTTTTTGGAAGCCTTTTTTGAAATACATTCTGACTTTATCAAAAAACTGACCAATGCGTTACATTATATAGTTTCTAAATAACAAGAACTTTAAACTAGATGCGATTGATAGCAAAAATGGATTTAAAAATGAGTCAGAAAAAACGCAATTTGTTATTTGAATACAACCTATATTCTTAATCATGATCACTTCGGGCGATTTTGTGCGAAGTGCCCACTTTGACAGCATTTTTAAAAATATGTTCAGCCTTTATCAAAAAATTGATCAATACAACACATTATACAGCTCCTAAATATGTGAACCTGTCAATTGGATGCGTTTGAGAGCAAAACTGAATTTAAAAATGAGTCAGAAAAACGCAATTTGTTATTTGAATACTTCCTCAAATTTTCAATCACGATTATTTCGGGAAATTCTGTTCAAAATAATCTTTTTGGAAGCCTTTTTTCAAATATATTCTGACTTTATCAACAAACCGACCAATGCTCACATTATATAGTTTCTAAATAGGAGGAAATGTAAGCTGAATGCGTTTGATAGCAAAAATGGATTTAAAAATAAGTCAGAAAAAACGCAATTTGTTATTGGAATACGTCCTGAAATTTCAATCATGATTACTTCGGGAAATTCTGTTCAAAATACCTTTTTTGGCAGGCTTTTAAAAAATATATTCTGTCTTTATAAAAAAAAACTGACCAATGCGTCGCATTATATAGTTCCTAAATAAGAAGATCTGCCATTTGGGTGCGTTTAAAAGCAAAAATGAATTTAAAAATGAGTCAGAATATAAGCAGTTTGGATATGAGGGTTTTTTCTGATACGCCTATTTCTTTAAATTTATTTTTGCTATATGAATTGGTCCTATAAAAAACTTGTGAATACAAAAGTTGTAGATATTATTGAGAAGATTTAAAATAAATTTAAATAGATTTGATAGTTTAAGAATTGGCGAAGTTATGGATTTTTGTATTCCCCCCCCCCTTTTTGTTTTCGTTTTTAATTTTTTTTTTATCCGTAAGAGTTAGTCCTATCAAAAACTTGTAAATGCAAAAGTTTTAGATAATGCTGAGAGTATTTACACAAATTTAGTTGGATTTGATATCTTGAGAATTGACGAAGTTATGATTTTTTTCTCCCCAAAACCCTGTTTTTTTCGCCCATTGAGCCCATTTCTAAATTTTTCAAAAATCTGTCATACATAAAATTTTTGCCCATTTTTAAGAAGTAATTTTACATTTAAACAGACTCGATATCTTTTTTTAATTAAGAAGTTATGGCGTTTTTTCGGTTTTCAAAAAAACCCCTCCCTATTTCCACTCCCTTGGGCCGTATTTTTTCCATTAACGAACTTAGCCGAGATTTTATACCCCTTGATTTTATGTATCAGTTTGGAACGACCGCAATAGGTAGTATTTCATACGAAATCTACCTAAAAATTTGAAAAAATCTAAGAACCGTGCAAACGAAGCAAAATGTACCATGTTACAGTATTTTTTATTAATTTTATCCTGTTTTATTTTGTTTTCAATTTTTTATTTTCCTTCTGAATTTATATCTCGAAAAATTTAAATTTTAATAATTTGAAAATTTTCTTAGAATTGTGATTTCTGTAATACTCATGGAATATAATTATTTTACATTTTGTTTTCATTAATATAGAATCCTTGTATAAAATAACTTATGTTATATAAAATTGAATGTAGTATAGATGTTTGAGTAATTTACAACATTCAACGTTTTTGATTTATAAAAATATAAACAATAAAATTGAGCTTCATTTCATTATTTCTCCTTGCGTGTTTTGTTATATGAGATATTGTTGATATTTTTAATAAAACCAAAAAAGGAAACAGAAAATAATGTTTCGAAGTTCACTGTCTTTCAGAAAAAATCTTAATGAGCATGCTAAGAGTTGGGTTCATTTAATAAATTTACATATTATTTAATTTCTTGCAAAATGTGCCTTTTTTTGTTTTTGTTAGTAATAAAATAATTTTAATTTTATAATTTTATAATTTTTAACTATATATATTTTTAATTTTATAATTGACTATAAACAAATAGTCACTTACAAAATTTCTGTTTTTTTAAAGCTTTTAAAACTTTTGTCCATTACTTAAATTTTAGATAAGTCAATTACAGAAATTTTTATTAAATACCCACTAGGAGCATAAAGAAAGAATTTATTGTATTTCTTTTGGATATAATGCCATAATGTCACTTCATACAGTCGTAGAAAAAAAGTAAACAACCCATACTAACTCTTTAACAAATCACTATAGAAGAAAGTTACTAATACTGAAGGATAAGAAATAAAGTCTACTTTTAAATGACGTATTAAATTTTGCTTAGGAGCTATCTAGATAACGAACCGAAACTTCATTTTTTCAATGTCAATATCCAATTATAGCAAGATATTTCAAATCTTCTGTCCAAATTACGCCTAGACACCAAATACCAAATTATTTGAATATTAAGTTTTGGATTTATAAACACTCAAAATTTACAGCTTCTAATTTTAAATTACATTTTCATATTTGTATTATTATCTCCTAAACTTATCTTCCTAATGTACAAATTTTTTATTTAGCAATAATACAAAATACCCAAACATAAACACGTCGAATTAGCCATTTTTATAACTTTATGATATGAATTATGAAATTTATATTTGGTAAAGTTATAAATTGCAACATACAATTTTTTTGACGGATTTATATTTAATAAGTCCTACTTTATAAAATTCAAAATTCAAAATTTATCTTCCAAGTAGCTTTCAAATTATGTTTAAAAAATGTAAAATGATAGTTTAAGGGGACGTCTACGATAACATGGACTAGATATTTTGAAACTCCTTACTATCCTGCACTGTAAAAAAAGGGTCGATCTACTAAAAAAATTTTAGTTTCTCTGAGTGATCCTTGCAATTACTAAAAATTTTTTTGTAATCTTACTCAGTTACAAGAATTTTTTTAAGAAAAAAGAAAAGAAAACAGCTAGAAAAAAGCTAGCAAGGAATAGAGTTATTAGTTTTATATTTTAATAGCTATTACTAAAACCACACTTGGTCTGGCCGTGATAGCCTAGTGGTCATAGCACCCAACTCCGGGCTGAAAGGTCCCGGGTTCGATGCTCGACACAACCAAAGACGCATCGAGTGTATGCAATGTAAGTACTCGTTAAATAAAAAGGTTATGAAAATCCTGTCGTAGCAGTTACCATGGGTAATGATCTTAGGACTTTCCTTCCCCTTCAGAAGCATATCAAAATTGAGCAGGTGACAATGTTTGATGCTGCCATCTATCGAGGCTTGGCCGAAAATCTTCCGCTTCAGAAGTCTGTCTTCTTACCTACTGAATACAGTTCAAAGGAAGCTCCTTCCACTCGGGCACACGTCAACAACAAAACTCATTTGGTGATTGTCGCTGAAAACTTTTAAGTTTTTTATGCGAAAAATTCATTTATACAGTTTACAAAATAAATGTTTGTTTTACTTGCTAAAATTGCGTTTGGAATAGTTACTAAGAATCTGTGAGTAATAATTTCTAAAAATAATTTTGGAGCTGTTACTAAAATTTGCATGGTGGCTCATACTAAAATGTTTTAAGTTTAGTATGAGCCAGAAAATTCTGATACAAAAAATTCTTTTGTTCAGTTTACAAAAGAAATGTTTGTTTCACTTGCAAAAAAAGTTTGGAATCGTTACTATTTGTACTGTGAGAAATGGTTACTAAAATTTCTGTGGAATAGAAATTTACTAAAAAAACTTTAGTGACCTCATGAATTTCTTTTACAGTGTGTAATCCAATAATGTTCAATGACTGCTTCGATGGCGCTTAACATACCTTAATCAAGAAGGGCACTCTTTTGTTCATCAATAAAGTGCTAAATTTCAATTCGGATACGGCCTACAAAATATACTCGTCTTGAAATTATTAATTTTTGAAAAAAACTCTTCATGAGAATTGCATGAATGTTTGTTTTTAGGTTAATTGAACTGGTCTAATTAAACTAATTTATTTATTTGAACAACATTCATCTAACTTGTGTGCTCTACATGAAGGTCTGCTTATAAGACATTGTCAATATAAAAGGACGAGATGGCAGAAGGAAATTTACATCACTAGAGAAATACAGACAGGAGCTCCATACAAAGTGTGTGTGCAATGGAGCCAGTGGGATTCGAACCCACAACCTCCAGATTAGCAAAGTGGCATCTTAACCACTCGGCCACGGAGGCCCAACAAGTTTAGGATTTGTTTAATATATAGATGACTCCGTAAGCAACCTTTATGTACATCATTTAAACTAAAATATGCTCGCTATTTTTATATATAATTTAAAGGTTGACTTTATTTCCAACCGTTCGGTACCAGTAACTGTCTTCTACAAGAATTAGTAAGGTAAATTTACTTTTTTTTCGCGACTGTAATTCAATTATGTGTAATTGAATTGAAAAAAGAATGTTTAAAAATATTTTTTTTTTGTATACATCGTATCACATTGAAAAAACACACTTCAGTCATATTATTTTTGTGTCGACATAATGATGTTCTTTATGATAATTCAATTATCATGAATTATCATAAATCGCATATCATATCACTGAAATTGCAGCACATTTTTTACATGTATGGCCTTTTTAATGCATTAAAATGAAAATTTAACCTCAAAGCAAGATGTCGGATGAGAACATTTTAGATTTTTTTTTTTTTTTTTTTGAAAAATCTTTTATTTAAAAAAAATTTTACTGTAGTAATATTTCGATATTTTATCTCCGTGATAAATTTATGATCTTAGCATGTATACTCCTCTTAAAATATTTATATTTCATCTTTAAAATCATATTATGATTTTATTTTATTATTCTTTTATTAGATATTTTAATTATTTTTTCATTTAAATAAAATTTTAATTTCTTTGCTATTTATTGTTTAAAAGATATAAAATAATAACATGGCTTTTTAAAATAATCAGTGGTCAAACTGACACTTAAATGTTTTCCTTTTAAAGATTTTTTCGCTCATTTTCCTTCTTTATTAATAGTAAACTTTTTTTTTTAACTATCTTGGTAAAATAGAGTATGATTTTTTTTGTTTTACTAACAGGTTCATTTACATTAAGAAAAATATTTTTTTAGAAATACTTCAAATATTATATGCCCAAAAACATTTGTCACAGTAACCATTTTTCCTAAAATATTTTATTATATAATTATCTCATACCAATTAATGAACGTCCAATTTTTTAAATCAGAAAACAAATTACACTGGATAATGTAATTTTAAAAAATGCTAAAGCAATGTTATAGTTTTTGGTTTTAACTGTTAAAAAATGTATGCAATGTCAATGTGGTTCTTTCTTTACTTCAAAATAAAATTTGAAGAAGAAATTTTGAATGATTTCCTTTCTACTTCTATATGACATATATTTCATCATTTATGAGTAGTGCATTTCACTTTATGATAATGCATTTTTGAGCATAAATCAGATGTATCCAAACATTGATATGGAAGTTTAACTTGAAAGTTAAATTCTGGATTTGAATATTTCAGAATGTTTATTTATGAAATTTGAAATACTTTTACTGTATGAATATTTCAATATTTATTTGTTCGGTAAGTAAATGGAATGTTGGTTTGTATACTTCTCTTGTAAGAGTTATTTTACCACATTGTGTATTTAGATAAGAAATTTATTCGTTATATCTTTTTTACGTATTTGCCCTGAATCAACGAGAGGAAAGTGCAAATATGACCATAACTATGTACTTTCATTTGTGCACAAGTAGTCGAATATCTACTGAAATTCTTGAAGAACCGTCTTTAAACTCCAAGGATGTAAAGATGGTGTTTGTCGTCATATTTGTCAGTGAAGATTTTGTAGCGGGAAAAATTAGGCGGCCAACAGATTATCTAACAATAAAATAATGTTTCCTATCACACATATAACAAAAAATACTTAAAATGGTTTGTTATAGTCCAAGAGCGACCGCACAAAACCCTAAGTCATCGAGCACAAGAAAAAATCTTTCATTTTATGGAAGAGTAGTAATAGAGGAATCTAATGATCCATGTCTGCTGGAAGTGAAGTGGTGCATAAACCAAAGATTGATATCACTAGTGGTTGACACGTACTTAACTCATGTTTTTCTGCACCCAGTTTTCCGTGTTTTCATACTTTCTATTGCCCGCACAATGATAGACCTACGAGTTGGCAAACACAATGATAGACCTACGAGTCAATCACTAGTGGTATTAACTGTTGGCTTATCCATCACTTCCCTTCCGGCAGACATGGATCATTAGATCATTTTTTTTTTAACATTTAAAGTTTTCAGTTTAACTTAACACCATTTTCTGAAAATTTGAGAAAACAAATAAAAAAAAACACTAGAAAGATTATATTGCAATTACATATAAATATATTGAGTGTTGGATGAGACACGTTTTGAATCCCGTATAATTAAGGTACTTTGAGAGCAAATAATAATATCGCCTCTTTTTAATTTTTGCAATAGTTGACAGCATTTTTTATAAAAAATTATTAAACAGCTGGCTACCAAATTATGGAACTAAAAATTAGGCATTTTTCACGCATGTGTGATTAAAAATTATTCAAAACAAATGCTTATATCTCACTAAATACTCAATATATTCATGTTTTAATTAACTGTACTCGATAAAGAAAAACTTTCGAGGACATGCTTCGACGTGCAAAAGTTTAGGGTTGTATTTTTACCTATTGAATGTAAGTTTATAAAAAGTAAGTAACTTTTCATTATGGTTTTATCATACTGTTATCGGTTTATGAAAAATAAAATCTTTTTTACATATTAGAATGGACAGCAGAACATAGCGACAGCTTGTTGTATTAAAGTCTGAAGACGGGAAAGGCTGTAATGAAGAGCATTGTGAAGTTGTAAATGCTTGAGGTAACGCTTCCAAACATTCTGAAATGCTACAAAATTCAAAGAACATTTTTGGAGATGTGGAAGATTGAAGATTGTTTAAAATGCGGAAGAATAGGTTCTGCTCCTTCCAAAAAAAAAACCACATTAAAATTATCCACGGAAGATTCAGATGCTATACATGAAGATCAATGCGCAGAATGGGACGAGACCTAAAAACTGATAAAAATTAGATCGTTAAAAAACATCTTGGAGTACACCCGATTAAGTTTTAAGCACCTTATGTGTTCACAGACGTGGTTAGAGCAATAATTGCAGAAATGCAGAGCTTTGTTGAAACTGCTCATTGGTAGTACGCAACCTGTAGTTCTTTGGTCGGATGAGTCACTAATCTCGATTAAGCAAGAATTCAGTTAGCGAAATGGCCGATGTTTGTCACTGCAAATTAACAGAAAAGAATTTTTCAGCAATCCGCTCATTCAAAGTCTTTGATGGTGTTAGGAGGGACTATAGAATATGTAAAAACTCACTTCGATTTTGTGAAACCTGATGTGAAAATAAACAAAAATACTACCAGTACTAGATTTTAAATAAAGTGCTGAAGCCATTTGCAGAAACACACTTTTTAGGGAAAAATTGAGTGCTTTAGCAGAACACTGTACCTACCCATCGCGCGCGCACAGCGCATTAGGCTGGTGCAGGAGAATGACTTGCAACAGAATGGACGAAAAATGGCTTGCAGCCGAAATGTATGAAAAGTACAAGCATTAAAACGTAAATAATTTTATTGTGTAGTATTTGTAAAGCCCATTAATAGTGAAAAATTGTGAAATATATATTTATTTTATAATTTGCAATAAAAAAAAAAATAAATAAAATAACTAATATAAATAAAATATAATACTAATATAAATAAATAATAAAATAAATAAAATAAATAAAATAATAAATAATAAATAAAATAATAAATAAAAACAAAATAATTTAAAAAAATTGCATAAATAAATGCATTTTTTTTAGTCCCAATATGTTTTATAACTGTATATGCAAAAAAGTAAAATTGAATTTTTTCGCCGTTCAATATTCTTTAGTCATACATTTGTTAATGTAAATCTATAACGGAAATTTAAAAAAATGTAAAGAAATAAAGCCTGGGCTCCGAAGAGTTTATTAACACTGATTTAATTGTCTGGTATAAATAACCTTATACTTCTAAATATATTTAAAGTAGACATAAAAGTTCAAACTACATAAAAGTGCTTTTAATGTCCGTCTTTTAGTGGAATTTTGATGACACTTTGAGTGTTGTTTCCATTTCTAAATGTCATATGTTTCAAGGTTCATGAAAAATTCATTTCACTTTATAGGAATACATTTCTCCATATAAATGGGGCGCATATAATATTAAAATGGAAATTAAACTGAATGCGAGATATTCGTCCTGAATATTATATGTTATTTGTTTATGAAATTTAAAGTTATTTTATTGTATAAGCCATTGCTTGAATGCTTCAATATATATCTGACTGTTTCGTGAGCTACTTTTACTTTCATCTATTTTATCAATAAGAAAATATTAGACTCGTGAAAATTCTCGAATTTCGGTTTTCAGCATGTTTATGCGTTTTATAGCTCAAGCAGAAAACATTTTCTTAAATTAAAAATGCCTGTCTGTCGGTGTGTCTATATGTATGTGATACAAATTTTGTGCACGCTCTATCTCAGGCGCTAATAAACAGAATTTAACATAATTTTAGATTTATTGAGTATCTGATATAAATTAGTAATGATAACTTTTTGATTAAAATCGTCCAGCAGGTCGAGTGGTGGTGACGCATTTTTTCAAGATTCCTACAATAGCTAAATCTGAAAAGATAAAGCACATATTTTCATAAGATTTAAAGATACTTATGTATTAACGGCACTGCAGCAGAAGTTGTGCTAATGCGCCAATAAAGAGCAATCTTGTTGTTCGCACGCGCACACACTTATCTTTTTTATTCCTTGTTGCCTTGTTGTTTGCTGATTTTTTGACGAAATTGTTTAGTCCTCTTTTAGTGCAGTGGTGTTTTTTTTGCGTTTTTGCTAATTTTTCATGCCATTTTTTGTGCACGTGCGACTAACAAGATTTCTTTTTATTGGCCCATTAGCGCAACTTTTGCTGCGGTGGCGTTAATACGTAAGTACCGATTTAAGATTCAGGTATAAAATGCATTTCCGCTGATACAAGTTGGTGTAAGAAGGAGTATTTGAAGGAGTATTTGAATATTTATTTGAACATTTTTTGAATATGTACTTTTTTTTTCTACTTTATAAATTTACATTGGAAGTTTAATTTATTATTAATATTTTATGGAAGATGTTCCTGGTAGCATCGCAGTGGGCAGGATAATAACACACATTATACCTAAACAAGAAAGAAAATGCTACATATCTAGCACGGGTCATGTAACACTTTTCAAAACATTCAGAAAAATTTAACATCACTGTAACAAGATGAAAAATGACGCCTAATTGAATAATTTTGAAAACTCATAACACATTGAAAACCCAATTGCTGAAAGGGACTACACATTATCGTTAAAAATTAAGTCTTTTCTTAGAGCTTTATATATTATCTACATAAATGCATGAAAAATGCATAAATCTTTAGAAAAACTGTAAATGAATGTCAATTTTCACGGTCACCTGCCTTATTTAGATAAAAACGGTCTAATCCACTAAATAACGGATATTAGATCTTTAGAAAATAAAAAGTAAGCCAAAAATTACAGGAAAATTACAGCTAGAAAATTATAGTTCAAGCCCATCTGTTACTAAAAATAAGATACAACCTCATGCATGTTCCTCCCCTAATGTGTTTTCTTTTTAGTCGTATTTCAAAAAATAATGTCACATAACCGCTACCATAGCATATTTGTAAATAGTCAAAATAGTAATTCGGTGATGATCATCCAACGTGTTACGGAATAATAAATAAAATTTTATTGCGTTTTTGTGTGTATTATACTCTTTTTTATGTGCAACACAAAATAGTGAAGTTTCGTTTTTACGGGATATGACTGGAATTTCTGAGGTCGACCTCTATCACCAATTTTACAGGAAAAGTTTTAACAGTAGAGCATACAAAAGTTCAGTTCAGTTAAATGCACTGCAATTCCACTTAGCAATTTCACTGCGTATAAAGATGTTGTTGAAACAATTTGTGCTGCAATATATATATGATTTAAAGAATTTATAAACACAAAGTAATCTTTAAAAAAAAGGTAAATTTAAAAATGCATGTCACAACTGAAAATGCGCGTAAAAAACTATTATTGGTAGGTTTCAAAAGTTCAATTATTCTTAGATTACTTTTGTGGTTATAATTATTTTGTCTGTCACTCTAAATGAACGATAAATTCAATACACTGCATATTCTTTAATAAGAACCTTGTAGTGTGTTCCTCAGTGGTAAACATCGATTTCTATTTCTACAGTTTAATATCATTACAAAACGCGGCAAACAATTTTTCTCTACACTGTTAAAATTACGGGTGACACATTGCACCTTTCAGGGGTGAAAGGCTTGTCTCACTAGTGACACCCCTAGGGGAGCCAGAATGGCACCCTTAATAAGGATGGAAAAATGGCACTCCTAATCAAGAGTACCCAATAATAAAAAGAAATTATAAATCGACTTTGTTCCCATGAAGAATTCAAACCCACAATGATTGATTGCAAACTCAACGCTCTAACCGTTCAGCCATCGAGCTCACCTTCAAAGTCTCCCTGAAATGTTCAAATGCCCTGAAATTCAAAGGTTGCTTTATATAAAAAGCTCGCTAAAAGTTTCCCAACCGAAGTTCTAAGCGAAATTGGGATAGCGCATGCGCGATGACAGTCTTCGTAGGGAGAAATTGCTGTTATGATCCACCAGTGATGGCGAGTTGAAGTGGAAGGATACACATCACAATGCATATGTAAATGACTAAGGGATGAAAATCTTCCAACGGTTTGCATTGCGCGGCACCCCAATTAAAGTGAATCACCCAGTGAGGGATCAAACGGCACCCCAAACCCATTTTCAAACCTGCAAGTGTCAAATGGTAACACCTTTTCACCCCTGGGCGCCAAATGCGACAGATTTGACACCTTTATTTTTAACAGTGTAAAAACCGTCCTTTAACGGAATATTTTTGAGCGTCAATGTAGATGCACCATACATGCTACACACTTTACTTTTAGTAATGTGTATACCATATCAAACCGCAAAAGACATTATTTCATTACGCAAGCTATAGCATAGACAGACAAATATACCAAATTCAAAAATATTTTGAACTATGTTGGAAAGAGTTAAAACTGTTGTATTCAGTAAATATTATATTCCTCGATAGCTTCACTTTCCGTATGAAAATTCGGACATTTCGCACACGCTTCCATTAGATTTTGCAGACTGCTTTCGATACCGTATGATTTTATATTTTTAAATGATAATCTTTCAAATATACCTAATGTTGGAGATTCATACCAGTTTCTATTTACATTAAAAAGCTAGTCGAATGTAGCAATTTCAAAACTTTCTTCCATCTCATACGTGCCAATACTTCAAAATTCGTTCTAAAAAATTAAAAGACAATCTACACTGATAAAAATTTGCTGCATTTTACTGCAACGCACTCCCCTGGTTGTATAGAAAACGGTTACTTGGCCGTGAAATAGAGCTTTCTCATTGGTTGGAATAGAGATATTATATAGAAGCAGTGGAGTGCGTTGCATCAAAATGCAGCAGATTTTTATCAGTGTATGCCCATCATGAGAATTGTAATGATATGAAATTCCGTACATTCGTTAATGTAGCACTGCAGCGCCAATTAATGGGTGATTTACGCCGAAAATTAATTTCCAACATATTATGTCAGCATTTAACTGAAGCTAAAGCTTGATGAAAATCTGTGCATTAGTTTTTGAGACAGGACTAATGATCGTGAAAAAAGCAGCATATCAGCCTGCCCAAAACAGCGAAACGAGATGAAAACGCAAAAATTCTCATCCAGAAATGAAAAACAAATAAATAAATAAAATTCGCAGAGAGCAGAATTTATTATTTTATTATAAATGTTTGAAACTCTTTCCCACACACCCGGAATTACACTTACACTGTAAAAATAATTCTGGGCTCCCATTATTCCTATTATCCTTGAATGTTTCAAACTTAAATCTTCAAGTATTATTTGATTTTTTTGTAATTTTAATATCGGAAGAATAGTGAAAAATTTTATTCAAAAGTAGATAATTTAAGAAAAAAAAAGTTACTAGATTTTTCTTATTTATGTGGAAAAATCGCTTTTTTTTAAATAAATTTATTTACTTTAAAAATAAATCGATAGCTTAACAAGTTCATTGTGTAGTTAAGAATGGAAAAATGAATGCTATTACTCCTTTTATTCCTAACTTGAAATATTCATAGTTATCACAAATGAACTTATTAAAGCCTTATTCACGAACCAGAATAAAGGAAATGTCGGACGTGCAAATCCCCAAAAAGTTCATTTGTGTCAGAATTCTCTATATCACTTCCAAAATTAAGGGACAATTCCTTCAAGCCCACACTGTTAAAACTATTGGTGACACATTGCACCTTTTAAGGGTGAAAGGCTTGTCTCGCTGGTGGCACCGCTAAAGGAGCCAAAATTGCACCTTTTATTAGGGTGAAAATATGCACCCTTAATCCAGAGTGCCCAATAATTAAAAATTAAAAAATATACAAACTGACTTTTGGCCCTCGATGGATTCGAACTCATAACGTCTGATTACAAGCTCAACGCTCTAACCACTCGGCCATCATGTTCACCTTCAAAGTCTCCCTGAAATGTTCAAATGTCCTGAAATTCAAAGGTTGCTTTATATAATAAAGCTCGCCAAAAGTTAGCCAAGCAAAGTTTTAAACGAAATTGAGATAGCGTATAGCGGTGATAGTCATCGTAGGAAAAAATTGCTTTGTTGATCCACCAGTGATAGCGAGTTGAAGGGCAAGGATACATGTCACAAAGCATGGGCAAAGTATTAAGGCGTGAAAATCTTCCAACGGTATGCATTGCGCGGCACCCTAATAAGCGTGAAACACCCAACGGCACCCCAAACACATTTTTAAGATCGCGGGTGACAAATGGTAACACCGTTTCACCCCTGGGCGCCAAATGCAACCGATTTGTCACCTTTGTTTTTAACAGTGCATCATTAGGATTTTTAAGATATGAAATTCCATACTTTAGTAAATACCCATTATACATATGAAGTTCTATACATCGATATGACTATCGATAAAATTGTCTATATCCAGAAAATTACAACAAAGCAGCGCTATCTGTTGCATGTTTTTCACAAATACCTAATCAATAACAACTTATATAAATGTCCAACTGAATTGATAGTATAATTAAATTATGTACATGAGTTTCACAGATAGCAGTATTAGGAAAATCGTAAAAAATCCAGCCATAACTTGATGGACAATTCACTTCAATCCCTAATCGGCAACAACTTGTGTCAACGCTTAAATTAATCTGAAAATTCAAGCATTTGTTTTTAAGTTAAAGTTATTTCGGAAATCGTGAAGAATGCAGCAATATCAACTGGTATGGGATTTAACACATTCGCTGCTGATCATGCGCCAGCGCGTGATATGGCGCATACGTTAAGGGGCCACTCACCCACCAGCGCATCATATGGGATGATGTTTTAATAGCCAGTCACCGGATGGCGCGGGAAAATCTTTCACTTATTCTTTGTTATAAAAAGTAAATTGGCTTCTGCACTGTAAAAAATTTTGCGTAAGGTTCCTAAGAAAACATGTGGCAGCTTTTCTGCCACAGGTTTTCCCAGGAATTTAATCCAAAAAATGCCAGGAAACTTACATATGCCAGGAAAGTCCAGAAATCTATAATCTGGGACGTTACTCATGAAATATCAGTTATGTTTCACCATTCTGAAAAGTCTAGAAACCTTTTATGTGTACACTAATAAAAATCTGCTGCATTTTGCTGCAACGCACTCCCCTGATTGTATAGAAAACGGTTACTTGGCCGTGAAATGGAGCTTTCTCATTGGTTGGAATAGAGATATTATATGCAAGCAGTGGAGTGCGTTGCATCAAAATGCAGCAGATTTTTATCAGTGTAACGTTACTCATTAATTTTCTGTTAGGTTCCACCGTTCTGAAACCTATAATCTGAAACATTACTCGTGAAATCTTAGTTAAATTCCTGCATTATGAAAAGCTCTGAAACCTGTAATCTGGAATGCTACTCATAAAATCTCAGTTAAGTACCACCTTTCTGAAAATTTTTGAAATCTTTAATATGGTATGTTACTCATAAGATCTCAGTTAGGTTCCGCTATTCCGAAACCTATCATCTGGGGCATTACTCATGAAAATTCATTTATGTTCCTTCATTTTGAAAAACTCTGAAACTTATAGCCTGGAACTTTACGCATAAAATCTCAGTTAAGTTTCTTCATTGTGAAAAGATCTGAAACATTTCACGGAATACGGTAAATGTTCCTGGGATATCCAGTGGCAGATTTGGCTGCCACAGATTTTCACAGGAACTTTACCAAAAATTTGTTTGGAAAATTATCCAAATCTGAAAAGTCCAGAAATCTATAATCTAGTATATTAAGGCTCTTTTTCAATAAGTTACTTCTAATTTTCAGCATGATATTCAAAGAGTTTTTAGATGCCTTAAAGTTCTATTACACGTGTCGTGCTGCAGGCGTCAAATTGCAGGCGTCTCCATGTTATCCTATGGGACCAGGAGAGTTGCTTGGTTAGCGCGCGATTCTCTTGTGTCGAAGCGTCTTTGAAGCCTGGAACGAAGCGAGTCTCCAGTAAGAGCCAATCAAATGCTTGGAAATCCAAATGATGGTAAAAATTCTTCTCGAACAGCCAATGAAATGCTAAGAAAACGAAAAAACGCAGGCGATTTTTGTCGCTTGTAATTTTTACGTGTAATAGCACTTTTAGAGTTACAGATAAGTATGGTTCTTGAACATGATACAGATTAATGAGTTAGTAATCTTTGTTGAGAATATAAACAATGATTGCACGTTGAAAGTTAAACATTGTATTGAAAATATTTCTAATTATTTGTTTTCATTAATCAGTTGACAACACAAATCTAAAAAAAAAAAAAAAAACAGGATATCTATGAGTAAAATCCATTTTTAAATCATGGATATATTAAAATTACTTTTACAAAAATTAATTGTTTAGTATATGTAAGGGCTCTGGTTAGTGCAAGGGTATTGGTTAGTGCAAGGATAAATTATGATAAATATGCACTTCAGAAACAAAAGAAATATCTAAATGAATGAGTGATATTTTGCTGTGATCTACAAAAAGACATGCTCAAGTTTACCACATTTATATCAAGCTCAATATACCAATTTAAAGGTGTAAATTAAGAGATAATGTAACACAAAGTATATATTTTTTGGCAAAATCTCGTACGAAGCAAATTTGTATTTTTAAAATAACCTTTAGATAATTTTGCCATATTATTTAATAATTTAAACAGATTATCAACTTGTCATTTGGCTAATACAACAGATTAGTCATTTGGCATAAAATTGTATATTTAATCTATCGAAGCGTTCTTAAAATGTTTTACAGTACCTGAATATCTGCTCTTTTTGGGGAAGTATGCGGTTATTCGAATTTTCCCACTTCCTTATACCACTATCTTCACCTAAATTGGATCAATTACCTTTGATAAATCTATTTGTTAAATAATTAATAGAATATCACCGTAATCAATGAAAAGACGGTTTTTGATGCATGTGCTATACAGTACATAATTATTTTAAAAGATTATCCAAACTATTAAGGTTTAATTACACAAATTTTCAAGGCACGTTAAAATATGCAAAAATTTTTGAAAGAGATTTTAAAGTTATAGTAAAAAAAAAAAAAAAAAAACTTTTTTATTGTAATTTAAGCATTAGCATATTTAAAGAGATTCATTCATTTGGTTAAAGCACAAAATTTAATTTCAGATGTCGAGGGAAAAAAGAATATTTAGGTACCGAAAGAAGATAACCTTTTAAAAAAATTGAAAATCTTAATACAGTGTACTCTTGATACTTCAAATAAAATATATTTCTCTTTTTGATATTACAAATTCCTGTAAGTGACTTATCTGAACAAATAGCTATCACATAATGCTTTTTTAGAGTCCCTTCGACTAATGATATCGAGAATATAATGCAATTAAAAATAATATAATCAAAAATAAAAATTCAGAGAACTTTCATAATATGCAAAAAACTTTATTGATATTATGGTTTAAAATTGCAATCTAGAATTTTATCACAGCTTTCTTAATTTTTCACATAAAGTAACCAACAATTATAGTTCAATGAAAGTGTAAGTCCCAGTGCATTTGAGAGAATATTTTATGTTGTAACAATAATATAAATAGATTGTCGAAACTACAATCTGTACAAATTCCACACCTTCAATTAAAATTATATCTTCTACTTGCTTTCGTTCAGCTGTAGAGGGATTGTCTGTGTATTTGCAGATTAAATGGTTCAGTAACTCACTTTTTTGTTCATTGCAAGCAATGTTCATTTAAAGCTTTAGTTAGAGAAGAAGAATAATAATGTGAAGGAATCTGAAAATCCTCGCGCCATGGGTGCTTTAATATACAAGTGACTGCTAATATTTAAAGAGGTGCTTTCAATACTTGAATTTAATTCTGCTGTTCCAAAGTCGCCATTTGTTTCTGTTAATGAGCTATCATTACATTCAGATTTGATTATTACCCAAGGTGGCTACAAAGAAACAAAAAGCATATTTTATTTTTTATTTTTTATGCATAAATTATTGGATGCAATATTGTTTATTCAGTTTCTGGAAAAATCAAAATATTTATTAGAGAGGTTATTCTCATTTGCAAAAACACTTTGTATTATGCATTAGTTGGATAATATAGAATACTTAAATATGTGTCCTACAAAAGGCTTTAATAACAATACAAAAAGTACTACAACTACTTTTGTATATTCCCAGAATGTTTTCCAAAAAATAAAAAAAGTTTTAAAATATTCAATATATATCTTTTAAACAAGGGGTTTTTGCAAGTGCACTGTTGTCATGTTGCGCATGGTCAAAAATGAATGTCCATGAAATACACAGGGTTTTGTTCCATTTTGAAAAATGTATTGCAGTATTTTGGATTTTAAGTGAAAATTTTGAATTTATTAGATAAAAATGGGTTTATACATCGTTGAAACATTTTATTCTCAATTGTATATTGATTTTGTGAAATCTCCAATCAGTAGTGTAACTATAGTTTTGAGTCCTCTGCAAAATTTTCGACAAGGCCCCCTAGAATCTATATCTATTTCTCATAACATAACGGGGTCCCCGTTTCGTGACCCGTCTTTTGGGTATGATTTTTTTACGCGCAGATCAGGTTTGGAGTACACAAAATATACATTCGTTATTCAATACAAATGACTCGTTCTTAAAATCCTAAAATGATCAACCGTTTATGACCGTTTAAGATGCTTATTTTTCACAATTACTTCCATGCCCTTCCCCCCCCCCCTATTTCGCAGGGTTTTGCGGATCTCAGTTTTGCCACTGTCCTCGATATTGATATACAATATAAGTTCATTTACATATATTTTTTGGTTAGCTCCGTGCACTATAACATAAAATTAGCAATTTCCACCGTCGAGTAACACTAAAAAACGTGGAGATTAATTTTACCGTCCTGAGTTTGCAAACTTGATGGGTACTACTCGCAAAACATGATGGTTGTAAGATACATCAATACCAGGGATGAAAGGAGAAAAATCCGTTTATAATTTTCGGAGTCAAAATTAACGATTATTTCAAGAACTAGGAAAGAAAGCAGATAACTATTTTTGGTTCAAAGGTTGTTTCACGGCTGGTGGGGGGGAGGGGGATAGTTAATTGCCAAGGGATCTTTTTTATCCGAGCTAATTACGCTTGCTATTATACAGTATGAAATATTTAAAACAGGGGTCGTAGTTTATCTTGAAATAAAAAAAATCCTAAAATGTCTAACTTTAATGCTTAATCCTGAAATTCCTTAAAATGTCTTTCTCCGACTTATTATACAATATGATTAATTTCATTTATGACAAAATTTAATTTGGAACAAATTACAAGTCAATATTATTTTTAATATACTCAATCCAGGAATCTCACTGCTGTGCAAATTAAAGTGTATCAATTTACAAAATCTGCTAAAATACTGCTAAACCCAAAATTTGGATGAACCTGAATCATACAAGACTCATGTTCCTAAGCAAACTCGCTTAAGTTTACTATATAACTTCCACTTATTTCGTGAAGCTGATTATTTCGGGTTTTGGTGGGTTCTAGATCAAATATAAAGTGACTGGTAAACACCCCCTCCCCTCTTAAATAGGCTTAAATTTTGTTTACAATTATCCATTTTCCTTGAAGTTTGGGTATCATTTTATTAGAAAATGAGACGATAGAAATCAAATCAACAATATTAGGTCAAGTATAGGTCAAAAGTAAAAGAAACCCTCCCTCTCCAACTAATTTAGCTTTACCTAGAATTTCCTTGTCGCGAACCAATTAGTTTCAAATTTTAGTCTCCTTTTATTAGAAGGGTATTTACACCTTTAACACGTTGAATTCCACGTCAGTCATGGATGACTGACACTGAACTTCCCGTTTAATTAATGATATCCTTTAATAAAATAAAAGGAAAATTAAAAAATTCAGAAATTTCTTAAAGCAATACAATATTTAGTTTTATATAATAATTTTACGCTGTCGGCCACGGGCAACTGACGCGGCTAAAACGGAAATTTCAATGTCTGTCACCGGTGAATGAGGTGCCACTTAACGTGTTAATGCAAGGGTTTATAGGTTAAATATTTGGGGGGGGGGGTAGAATCCACCACTTTCATTTTGTTTATTTTTAATTGCAGTTTCCTTGCATAAAACTATCTGAATAGCTTCAAATTTTGGGTACATATTTAACAAAAAGATGGATTAATCTCACGGATACTTATAGTTTTAACTATCATAATAATTGCAGCAAACATTAAACTTCCCCCATACTCCCCCTCACTTTAGCCCTATCAGTGGCTGAGAGGTTCTGATCTCTCAACTGGTAGGCGGCAGCTGCTGTTTTCGAACCCAACCGCGGCCGTCGACCTAATCGTTCAGAGTTTTCGTGGTTTTCTTCGAACATTTTGTAAATACGGGTTAGGTTTCCTTAGAAAGACCCCCAAGAAGGGCACCCCCCTATCATAACTATCATAGTAATTGCAACAAACTTTAAACTTCCCCATACACCCCCTTCACTTCAAACGCTAATAAAATTTGTCCCGATGTTTTATAAAGGTAGTATTGTGAAAATTTCAAAATGCATTTGCTAACCCTGTCAAAATAAAGAAGATGTTAAAAAATTTTCAGATTTAAGGTATACTGAATGACACTGAATAGTTCAGCAAATCATAACAATAGATGTAACAAGATTTAAATTTTAAATCAAGTCAGAGAAATCTTCGGTGTTACTCCATCCTCTGTTAATGTGGTTTCGAGTAATTTTCCAATTCTTTATGCAACTTTATGTTAATCTGATAAATTTTTATTTTGAAAATTATTTTGGAAGCAAGATTTAGAAACCTCCGTTTGCGTGATTTTAGTTGGCTTTGGAAGGCTTGCTAATTCGGATTTCCGAGCTCTTGTTTTTCAATTTGGTCATAATGCGTATTTTAAGTTTGAGTACATAATATATTCAAATTTAAAAATTAAGTTTGAGAAATCCTCGATGTTACGCCGCCTTTTAACGCGGATTCAGAGCAGTTTTTCTAATGTAGCTTTTATTTAATAAATTTTAATTTTAATATTATTTTCTAAGACTTTTGGATGCCTGTTTACTTAGATAGAATATAATTTGAGGTTTGTCAATTCGCCCTCTCCCCCACAATACACACCAACGTTAATGCAGATTTCCGAGCTCATTTTAAATATTGTTAATTTGACTACGGTAATTTCTTACTTACATATTTTTCTGTTCGATACAATTTCAGTTTTCAGTTGAGTCTAATCCTACCGAATGAAAATTAAAAAATATTAATAAGCTACAATATTGATGGTTAGAACTGTACGAACACCTCATATGATTTTATATGAAGTGTTTGTAACTTTGTTAATGGTCAATAATTAAATCTGAGCAACTGGCCAGTGGCCAATGTTAATTTTTATCTATATTTTGCACCAACATACAAATTAAAGATTACTGCAAATAATTATGCACAGATTTGAATAATAAAGACATATACACGTAAAGTATTTCAATTGTTCTGAATTTTTAAAAAGAAAATAACATTCAAAAAGTATGCCTGGCAAATGTTAAAAAATTCACTATAATAATTGAAATATTGATTTCCTTAAAAACCTGATAAAAATCCAGCAATTCTTAATTTATGTAACATTCTTTTTCTTAAATTAAGATTGTAAATTGATGCTATAAAATTTTGTTTAGTTTTCACTAATCCTTCATTTAATTTACAGAAAGTTTTTAGCTTGTGATAAAATGAATAGAATTGTTTATTTTACATAAGTCTGAATATACATATAAGTTAAATTGCTTAAATACATATTTAAGTGCTAAGTTAAATAACATTTTTAAATGGAGAATTATACGACTTACTACAGCTTAATTAAACATGAAATTTGCTTTAATTATTTTTATACACTTTATAAAGAATACCATACAAACTTACCTCGTAGTTGTTTAAATTCTAATCCACAAACTGGGCGCTTATTTTAACAGTTTATGGGTCAGTTAAATGAAACAGACGTAGTTTCTTTACGTTAGTGAGATTTTTTGATCTTCACTGTTAAAAATTCGAGGAGCAATTTTGGGATATACGCTAAATTTACGAAACATGGAGGCGCTATTAAATCAACGATGGCTATTTGATCGAAAATCTCTAAAAAAAAGTTATCAATGCAGAAGAATGCTTACAGTTTCGTTAAAAATCGAATGCCTTATTATGTAGAATTTGGAATTCCTATATTAAGGTTTAAGGTAAAAAAACATTACCGTACTTATAAATCACATTTATGCAAAATAACCTTGCCACAAAATTAGTAATATTTTCTAGTAAGTAACTTAAAATTGTACCTTTTCATCCTCTATAGACTTATGTAGCTTGCAGATACTAAAGATGGGAGGGGGGAGGGGGGACAAAATTTAAACATTTCTTTACTGATATGTCTTTAATTTCATGTTATAGATTCAATATTTTGAAAAATAAAATAGTTGGCCAGAGCTTCTCTCATTTCCCCTTCAAGCGTTGACTTTGTTTATAATAATTTTTATGCTAGATTTATTGTTTTAGGAAACAGTCGAACCCGCTTAAGACGTGATAACGGTTAATACCTGAATTTGCTCCAGTTCCAACATCACCAGAACATCACTCTTACAACAAATGTAAAAATTTTCCATTCAATATCAGATAAAGTTTTCATTCCTTGGACAAAAGATCTCGCTTACTATGCGAATACATATGTCTGGATATTAGGTTTTAGATGTTAACATCAAACTATTTCCGAATAGTAATAATCGTTTTATTTAATGACAGAAAGATTACCATTTGGAAATAGTGATAGACATTGTAAAAAAATCTTCTAAACTGGCATGCTGTTTAAATAAGACGAATATTACTAATAGGAAATAGTAGGTATTTGGAGAAAAAGTTGCGGTACTAAGATCGAGAATTTCGTCAAACAATCACTGATAAAATAATTTCGTAAAACGATCATTGGTCAAATTTGGAAAAATAGGTTTCAAAATGCACAAAGATGGGCGGGCATACGCACTTTCATTCCACAGTTAGTTGCTCTAGATACCATAGTCTTATTCTTCAACTGCGGCAACAAAATGACCTACCCGCAAAAAAGTATTTCACATGGAAATAAAGACCAAGAAGAGTCTTCAAAGTCTAAACTGGGAAAAAAATATTCGGGGATTACAATTAAATGCGTTGTTAAAGCGTCTGTAAAAATCAGTGACTCTAGTTTCTATACTCGATTCCTAACTAAGTGAGCAAAGTGATAAACACACAAAAAAATTAGTTTTTACATGTAAAATATAGCTAAGAAGCTGTACAGGGCAGAAATTTGAACAAGAGCTTTGAGATGCACAATTAGAAGGGTATATGCACCTTCGTGTTATTTTTTTATAGCGCAAGATCCCGTAGTGTTTTCACAACTGGGATAATAAAATGACATACACGCAAAATAATGATTTTTTTTAATATATTAACCACAAAATAAGGAATATTACACACAAAACATATATAATTTTGCACAGATTACCAATAATTTCTATTTTAGAATAAATCCGAAAAGTTACACAAAAGCTCAAAAAATATGCCTACTAAAACTAAGGTATGATACACAGAAAATATTCGGAACGTTTCACAGTTTATCAGTAATTTTCACTTTCTCAACTATTCTGAAAAGTTACACAAGATTGTGAAAAGTATGACACAAGATTTCTCGGTATTCTTGTATGAGGAGAAATAATCCGAGAAAACCCAGGAATGTTACACAGTAAATGTCAAGAACATTGCGCAAATTTTTTACAGTGTGTGAAAAACCCACTTGTACAGTGCGGCATTAACTATCATCACATCTTCACGTAAGCGGCAGCAAACGTGTTAAACCAAAACATAACGTTTCCCAGTATTTTTCAAAGTGCACCGTAATCTGAAGTTTTATGAAAAAGAGTGTATTAGTTTTAAGGATAAAGAAATTGCGGATGAGAGCCTGTAAGCTAAATACAGATATTTTATTTTTTATAAACAGGTTTTTGAGGTTCTCTGACCCGTTGAAAACCGGAACTCGAAAATTTTCACGAATCCAATAATCTCTTCTTGAAAAGATAGAAAAAAAGTAATATAATCTAAATTTAGGAAAGTACTAAAATATCCTGTAATTGTCTATGGTTACAAAGATATGAAGGAATTAATTTTACTATTCCTTCAGTATCAATCAAGTGGAAATGAAACTAGTGATTGGATGTCACCGTAATATTGAAACGTCACGGATATGTGGATAGTATAAAATACGAAAATAAAATGGTTTTAACTATTTATAATTTCAAAATAAATCATTTAAAATAATTTATTTAATTAAAATTAAAATCAAAAATAATTTATCAAAATAATTTACTTAATTAAAATAAAAATAAAAAATAATTTATCAAAATAATTTATTTAATTAAAATTAAAATCAAAAATAATTTATCAAAATAATTTATTTAATTAAAATAAAAAAAATTATTTACCAAAATAATTTATTTAATTTCAAAATAAAATTTAAACGTATATTTAAGTATTTATAATACATAGTAATGCTCTATTACTGAATTGCGGGTATTACTTGATTGTAAATTTGACTCATTTCAACATATTATATCAATCGCCAAACTATTTATAAATTATGCAAATTGGTATAATTTTTATTTTAAATAACGAAAGAAGAAATTAGTAAAAGATTGAATAAAAATACAAGTAAAATGTCTAATTAAATGTCACTTGATGACGTAACAAACACGTGTAATGCATTTGATGTCAAGTGAATGTGATATTTTTCTTGGTCGGCGGGATAATTAAGTAGAACTAAATTACATGAAAGAAACATCCTTATAGTTCCAAAAAAAATAAATATATCATCTGATAGTTTACTACGTCGGATTAAGCGTCTCGTTTCCAACTTTAATATATATATATATATATATATATATATATATAAAGTGAAATTTGAATGAAATAAGGGGTCATAAAAAATCAAGGAGTGTGGAAAATATGATTACAAATATTTCGGAAACTAATTCTTCTGTCAATTTCGTTATTTATGCAAAATTTATATTTTTTATTGTCTATTACATCCATTTCTTCAATTCGAAAGAATCGAAAATTTTTATGTAACTTTCATCAGATCGAATATTTGGAGAGTCTGAAAAAAAATAGTTGCGGATAATCGATGTTACTGATATATTGAATAGAAGTAACAGCTTCTTTTCATTATTACGTACTACGCACACATCAAATTTCAAATCTCTATCTCAATTTGTTCGGGAGATAGAGCGTTTACAGAGGGGTCAATCCATTTCACGTGGTCCAACACTGGTAGCTCGACCATTTTTAAAAAATCTTAAATTTTTTGTACAACAACCCTTACATGATAGAAGTTCAAAATGACCGTTATTTTAATTTTACTATTTTTTGTTTGTGCATGGCGGCCATCTTTATTTCATCGTGTGCAGCGATTTTCTCAGATGCTAGGATACACAAAATTGTAAATATTTCATCTTTTATTTTCCCAATTGAAATGGGGTTTGCAGCATTTTGTTCAGAATAAAATAGGCTAAATGTATGATGGTAGAATAATTTTGGAAAATAAAATTTTAGAGGTGAAATTTTAACACAAAATTTAAGATTTTTTTCAAAATCTATCCGTTTGCAAGAGGAAATTTTTCATCCAAGACAAGCTGTCACACTTACACAATTTTTTCTACAAATAGGTCAAAAGTGCGTGTACTCATACACCAAGTCCCAGATCTGGGAGTTGATTTCTCTCTGCAAAAAAAATTCCGAAATTCGTCAAAAATTTCAAAAATCGCACTTTTTAAGCTTTGATATCTCTGGTGGGGCACGAGAAAAAAATCTGAAATTCTGACCTCTGATATTATTGTGTAGTAGTGTTATGTACAAAAAATTTCAAGAAGGCGATTTGACTACAAGCTGAGATATGACATGGACAATATGTGAAAACAATACTGACAAAGTATTGTTACCTACTATGTAATTGGTCAACAAGACTGTCAACCTTACACAATTTTTTCCACAAATAGGTCAAAAGTGCGTGTACTCATACACCAAGTCCCAGATCTGGAAGTTGATTTCTCTTTGCGAAAAAAAATTCCGAAATTCGTCAAAAATTTCAAAAATCGCACTTTTTAGGCTTTGATATGTCTGTTGGAGCACGAGATAAAAATCTGAAATTCTGACCTTTGATAGTATTGTGTAGTAGTGTTATGTACAAAAAATTTCAAGAAAAACATTTGACTATAAGCTGAGATACGGTGATTAAAAATGTTAAGAAACGCTATTATGAGTACATTAGGAGAAATGAGATTAGTCTCATTTATTATAATATTTGCACAAAAAATATCGTTTGTTGAAAACAGTTTAATAATAAATATTTAATTTACAAAGATACTATATATGCTCAACAAAAAGCTTAACACTATTTACGAGAGATGTTATGAGTTCGACCAGTTATTGTTGTCAGCCCATCAGGCTGTTCTTTCTCAAAATTTTATTTGAAGCCACCCAAGTTATCCCTTGTTAACTTGAATGAAATTCTCTAGGTTTAATAATTGAAACCCTGTCTACTCGATCAGTTGCAACCCATTGTCTGAAATTTACTTTTCCTGAAATATGTACCGAGTAAAATTGTTGCAATAGCATTTCTAGTAGGTTTGTTCCTCTGGACAAATAATGTATTGGCTTAGCATACATTCTGATTTGTTTAAATCACACAGACGCATTTGAAGAAGATATTTGTAATTAACATTTAACTTTGTACTATAAATAATTAATTTAAAATTTTGGAGGTATGAACAATTACATAGTAGGTTACAATAGTTTGGCAGTATTGTTTTCACATATTGTCCATGTTATATCTCAGCTTGTAGTCAAATCTCCTTCTTGAAATTTGTTGTACATAACACTACTACACAATACTATTAAAGGCCAGAATTTCAGATTTTTATCTTGTGCTCCACCAGAGATATCAAAGCCTAAAAAGTGCGATTTTTGAAATTTTCGACGAATTTCGGATTTTTTTTTCGCAAAGAGAAATCATTTCCCAGATCTGGGACTTGGTGTATGAGTACACGTACTTTTGAACTATTTGTAGAAAAGATTGTGTAAGTTTGACAGTCTTGTGGAACAATTACATAGTAAGTTACAATAGTTTGACAATATTGTTTTCACATATTGTCCATGTAATATCTCAGTTTGTAGTAAAATCTCCTTCTCGAATTTTTTCGTACATAACACTGCTACACAATACTATCAAAGGCCAGAATTTCAAATTTTTATATCGTGCCCCACCAGAGATGTCAAAGCCTAAAAAGTGCGATTTTTGAAATTTTCGAAGAATTTCGGAATTGTTTTCGCAAAGCGAAATTAACTCCCAGATCTGGGTCTTTGTGTATGAGTACACTCACTTTTGACCTATTTGTAGAAAAAAATTGTCTAAGGTTGACAGTTTTCCTTGCATAAAAAATTTCCTCTTGCAAATGGATAGATTTTGGAAAAAATCTTAAATTTTGTACTAAAATTTCACTTGTAAAAATTTATTTTTCAAAATTATTCTACCACCGTACATTTAGCATATTTTATTTTGAACAAAATGCTGTAAACCTCATTTCAATTGGGAAAATAAAAGACGAGATATTTACAATTTTGTGTATCCTAGTATCTGAGAAAATTGCTGAACACGATGAAACAAAGATGGCCGCCATGCACAAACAAAAAATATTAAAATTAAAATAACGGTCATTTTGAACTTCTGTCAGGTTAGGGTTGTTGTACAAAAAATTTCAGATTTTTTAAAAATGGTCGAGCGACCAAAAAAATATTTCCTGGACCACTTGAAATGGATTGACCCAGAGAGACAGCCAGACAAACAGACACACAGACGCACGGCATAATTTTTTTTTTCTAAAAATACACTTTTCGGGATCTCCAGCGTCTGACGTGTGTAAATATGAATAATTTTATTTTCGATTTTCAAAATGATTTCAACACTTACCCTTTACTTCGTATGATGGATTAGTAATAAATATATGTTCAAAACTGTATTATTTCTACATGTCGTGTCCTTCATGAATTCATGATCCTATGAAAGTGCCTTTCACTTTACGGTAATACATTTTTGCATATAAATGGGACATATTCAAAGATGTGAAATGGAATAAGAACCTGAATGCCAAATTTGAATATTTGAGATTATTTTCTTAAGAAATTTGAGGATCTTCTATTGTAAGAATATTTCTTTACTTATCCATATTAATATATTTACATATATAACACCATTTTTAGAAAGAATAGAATTCATCACATACAAATATAGAAATAAAATCATAAAATGGAAAAAAAATCACATCTGTTATGTATAACAAGATATATATTAGATAGATATTTAGATAGATTACCCAGAAAGAATTTTACATTAAAACGAAATAGTGAAATATTTTTGGAACCATGGAAAAATCACAAGGTCCAAATTACCATATTTCTACAAACATGTGCGGTTAAATCCTTGCACAAACTAAAATTACGATATTTTGGCAACCGTGCATTAAAAAAGCACAAATATGTATATGAAATACAACATATAAAAAATCCTTGTTGACTTGGCCTATAGGCCGAGGTAGAAGTATAGGAGGAGGTTCGAAGTTAAGTGCTCAGTTCGACAAAAAAAAAAAAAAAAAAAAAAAAAAAAAAAAATTGTTTAACAACATTATTCGACCGCTTTTGAAGAACTTATAATTCCATTTTTCTGTAAGGCCGACTTTTATCAGACTTATCTTAAGCGATATTCGGCAAAAATGTACAATTTGGCAACATTTTTTGAAATATATTCCGATTTTATAAAAAAAAAATTACGAACACGGCACATTATATAGTTCCTAAATAAGAGAAACTGCTAGTTGAATACATTTGAGAGCAAAAATGAATGTATAAATGAGTCAAAATGAGTCATAAAATAAGCAGTTCGTTATTTGAATACATCCTGAATTCTTCAATCGCGATCGCTGTTCGAATTGCTCACTGCAATTGAATTTTGTTCGAATTGCTCACTTTGACAGATTTTTGAAATATATTCTGCTTTTATCAAAAAACTGGACAAAACGGCCCATTCTATAATTCCTAAATAAGAAAACCTGTGAATTGAAAGAGTTTAAGAGCAAAAACGGATTAATAAATGAGTCAGAAAAACAAGCAATTTGTTATTTTAATACTTTTTCAATATTTCAATCACGATCGCTTCAGGAAATTCTATTCAAAATGCCATTTTGACAGCATTTTTTGAAATTTATTCTGCTTTCATCACAAAACTGCCAATACGCCACATTATATAGTTCCTAAATTAGAGAACCTGTGAAATGGATGTGTTTGAGAGCAAAATGAGGGGAAATATAGGCAGTTTGAAATTGAGATTTTTTCTACATCTGCTATTATTATTTAATATATTTTTAATATAAGAATTGGTCGTATGAAAAAATCGTCAATATAAAAGTTGTAGATAGTATTAAGAAGATGTATGATAAACTTAATTGGATTTGATATCTTAAGAATTGACGAATTTGCCAGCTTTTTCTTCTTTCACCCCTTTTTGTTTTCATTTTTATTTTCATTTTTATTATTTATTTATTTATTTATTTATTTTGCAATAAGAGTTGCTAATATCAAAAACTTGTCAGTAGAAAAGCTTTAAATAATATTAAGAGCATGAATAAACTAGTTGGATGTGTCAATCCCGAAACTTTCTTCTATCTCATAAGTAAATTTTAATATTAAAAAAAAAAAAAAAAAAAAAAAAAAAAAAAACGTGGTGACCCCAAAGTTACTCATTATCGAATTTCCTCGAACGTTTGACCTAGCCTAATGAGATTCTAATATCCGAAAAGCCTAAAACTCAAAATTTAATTAATATTCTGAGAAAATGCGTTTAGTAGTGCCTCATGTTGGGTAATTTATACTAAAATTTAATAAGCATCTATTGATGTCAAAACCTAACAGAATCTGAAATTTGATGGAATTTCGTCCATTAGTTCTTGAGATATAGTTATAACAAAAAATTTGCAAAACGTAGCACAGCAACACCATATCTTGGACAATTTATGCAAAAACGTAAAAAAGCGTCTAATTATGTTATGGTGTAAAAGAATCTGAAGTTTGATGAAATTCTGTGCATTAGTTCTTGAGATATAGCTAGTTTTTAAAAAAACGTGTAAAATATAGCACAGCAGCACTATCAGTTGAAGGATTTATAACAAAACGTAATCATCGTGTAATTATGTTATATGTCTTTTTGTAACAAAGTCTGAAGTTTGATGAAATTCTGTGCGTTGGTTGTTGAGATATAGCAATCGGAAAAATCGTGCAAAATGCAGCATAGCTGTACAACCTGTTGCAAGGTTCATACCAAAATGTAATCAGCGTCTTATTATGTTATATATTCTAGTGTAAAAGAAACTAAAATTTGATGAAGTTCTCTGCATTAGCTCTTGAGATATAGCTATCACAAAAATCGTGCAAAATGTAGCATAGCAGCGCCACATATAGGGCAGTTCACACCAAACCTTATCAGCGGCTATGTATCTCAAGTTATCGCGTAATCTGAAGCTTGGTGAAATTCTGTGCATTAGTTCTTGAGATATAGCTATCATGAGTAATCATGAAAAACATGGCATAGCAGCGCCACCTGCTGGCCAATTTACACCAAAACTTAATCAGCGTCTATGTATATCAAGGGGTCACAGAATCTGAAGTTTGGGTGAAATTCTGTGCATTAAATCTTGAGATATAGCAATCTTGAAAATCATGAAAAACGTAGTATAGCAGCGCCACCTGCAGGCCAATTTTCACCAAAAACCAATAGGCACTAATTCATATCAAGGTCCAACTGAATATAAAATATTATTAAATTTTGAGCATTAGTTCTTGAGATAGAGCGCCCACAAATTTTTTGCCACATACAGACAGACTCACAGACAGACAGACGAACAGACTCACAGACAGACGGACAGACTCACAGACAGACAGACAGACGGACAGACTCACAGACAGACATTTTCTAAAAATAGTCAAAACGTGTTCAGGACCTTCTAAAACGTATAAATCCGTCGAAAACCGGAAGTCGAAAATTTTCATGAATCCAATACTTTCTTCTTGTAAAGATAGAAGAAAGTAAAAAATTAGTTGTATTTGATGTCTTGAGAATTGACAAAGTTATGAATTTTTAACTCCCGGAAGTCCTATTTTTTTCTCCTTTTGAGCCCATTTTTAATTTTATCAAAAATATTTTATGCAGAAACTTTTGGCCTATCTATTTTAATGAAGAAATTATGGGGTTTTTAGGTTTTCGCAAAAACCCTCCCTATTTCCAATCCCTTGGTCCGATTTTGCACAATAATGAACTTGACCGAGATAGATAGATAGATAGATAGATAGATAAAGATTTTTACTGATGGTAGTTTTGGGGTCTGGGGGATATAATCGGTGTAGATCTGTAAACAAATTTCAGAAATTCCAACATGGGAGCGATTGCATTAGGTAGTATTTCATAGGAAATCTACCTAATAGTAGATGAATCATTTAACTTCGTAAGAATAATCAGAAACAGGCTGCACTGTGGCTATAAAAGAAAAATCTTGCTGCATGTAAAAAAATCAGATCTGAAATGGTCTTCTTCTTTGTTTTAACTTAATTCTTCCCTTAATACGTAACACTAGTCACTGAAAAGGACTCAAATGAAAACGTTAAATCTTTGGGGGCATTATTTTCAAATATGTCGCTGAAATGTTAACATTTTTGAATACTTTTTTTTTCTTTTTGCATAGGATAGATGAGGATGATATGCAATCGGGCAAATCTTTTTTTGTTGTTGTTGTTTTAAATTGAAAAAAAGATAATTTAACTTTCGAAACCTTTTGGAACTGGTTCTGAAAGTGAAACTATCTTAATATAAAAAATATGTTCAAAATTAAAAAAAAGTATAAACTAGCCCGATTTGTAGAGAGTCCTCAGCGATCCTATGCAAAACATTCATGTAAAAATATTAAAATTTGAGCGAAATATCTGAAAATAACGCCCATGTCCCCTAGACCTAATATTATCATCCGGGTATTTTTCTGTAACAAGTGTAGGCTCTTAAGATGCAATTCATGTTGCTTCTCATTCAGTTTGCGGCTTGTATTGCCAAAAAACGTTCCGATTACATTGAATAAAAGAATAGAGTCAGAAGAAAAGATGCAAATATCCTGAAGAAGTAAAAATAATTGAGTTACATGAATTATTGGACTGCTACATAATAAAAAGGATTGCAATAAAATAGAAATAGCAGAAATGTATTAAAAAAAACAGTTCTACAGGTGGATAGAACTAACATGTAAGAAATTTAACTCTATTTAAGCAGATATAAATTATCAAAATTTAAATAAAAAAATAGTACACAAATAAATAAGATTTTGGAAAATGTATGTTATAACTTAATAAAAATATATGTATGAATATAGATTTTTGACATTGCAAAGTAGTATATATAAAGTAAGCGGTTCGTCCCCCTGAGAGCTACGCATGTTAAAACCCCATTAACGTTTTCACAGACTATAAAAACAGAGTATATTGTAACCTGTTAAATAACATTACCTGATTAGGCGACTATCTTTTGTAGTCGGGTAGCCATAATTTTCTCTACTGTAAAAAAAAAAAAAAAAATCCGTTAATATACGGTAAAAGTTGCTGGCAGCAGTTTTTGCCGTTAAAATTGCAGTAAATTTAGATGCAAGTTTTTTTTATTACATCCGTTATAATACAACCTTAATCATTCCAATTTTCAATTTCAATATGAAAAGAAAAACCAAAAATAAATACAATTTTTATTTTTTCAAATTTTTCTGAAAACACGATATTATATAAATTCAAGAAAAATGCACTACAAAAGGAAATTTTCAATAATTCCTAATTTGAGTTATAAAGAATTAATTTGGAAACTAGGGACAAAATTTCGAAATTAGGTAGGGAGATTACTATTCCTATCTTATTAAACATAATTAATTAATTCATTTAAGTAAATGTATTACTAGTTGTCACATTTAAGTTAGAAAAAGAATTAATCATTTAAAAACTGCCCAAAATTAGCATAAAGGACAAATTATGTATTTAGATTTACTTGAAGTTAGCTTCTAAAACGACATATTCTTATACCTTTTTTGTATTCATCACTATTCATGACACAACACTACTAATTTATAATAATCTAAGCATGTTGTATTCACATATTATATGTAATTCTCTGTACTTATTAAGCTTATTAAGCATCAAATATTATCCCTTTAATTTCACGTAAATCATTTACTTTCATCTTTCTAGATTGTGAGACAATTATTACACTTGTTTACAAAGTTTCGGGTATCCCATTAAATTTAATAAACTATGTATATGATCATTAGTTTTGTTTATAAAAATATGTGGGAGTAATTGCAGCAAATATGCTTTTTAATTAACGGCGGAAAAGGAAATTGTTACCGTATACATTCTTAACTATATATAATTATATTATACATGGAAAGTAATAAATTCTAGATATTAATAATCATATGCTTGAAACTTTCATTTTAAAACTTTCTCTTTTATCAATAGTCGCTATATGTTCTAAAATTATGGGTAGGTCTAAAGTACAACTACTGGATAATATAATAAATTTTTCTTTCATGATGATAACAGAAATTTATTTTATTATATTTTTAAATATTCTGGAAATTTTTAGAGTTTTTAATTTTTGCATTCTACTTTATTTTTACTCTATTATTTTGGTAGTTACATAAAGCAGAAGCTACCTTTTAAAAGTCACTAGAAATGTAGATTTTTGAATTTCGGTTATATTAGGTAGAAAATCATCAATGGAGAAGTTATGATTACAACTTCTTTATTGAAAAATTGGTTTTTTAATTCTTGTGCATAGTGCTACCAATTGGCAACAAATAGCATTTTTTCTCATTATCGTTTATTTACGATTGTCTTTTAGTAACTTTACGCGTTCATTTTGACCATATATTTAGATTTGATTCATTAAAAATACCATACATGATAATATTTGTTTATGAGTTATAAACAAAAGGGAATATTTGAAGCCTTCCATTTTCATAGCGATAAATCCATTTTTAACAACAACAAAAAAAAAGAAGAAAAAAAACAATTACATATATAATTTTTTATATTTTTTATAATTTAAAAGAACGGAAGTAGTAATGAATAATAAGTGCGCTTTTCACGTGATTTATTTAATCCATTAGTTTATATACACATAATAATTTTGATAAATATTTAAATTTGTGTGCAACAATTAGAATAAATAAAACAATAAAAATGGAATGATGATATTAAAAAAATATTTTAATGAAAATAATAGACTTTTTCAAAATTTTATAATGTGTTGTGTGATTAAAGGTTTTCAGCTGTAAGTAAACAAAATTTGAACTTTCTAACTTATATAGTTTTTGTGAACGGAATCAGTGAGAGACAGATAGACAGAGGACAGAAACGAATAGGTTTTTTTCAGATGAACGAAACACTAAAAAACATCGAAAGATATAGCGTGGAATAGTCACACGTCCACACATTTATCGGTAAGTTGAAATAATATATATATATATATAGATAGATAGATAGATAGATAGATAGATATTTGCGTGACAATCTGTCTGTGTATCGATCTCCTGAACAAATTGAGATAGAGATTTGAAAATTGGTGTTACTTAGTAAGAATGTGAAAAAGCCTATTCAATATCAGTAATCTTTTTTATCTGGAACTATTTTTTTCGGATTCTCGAAATATTTGTTCTGATGAAAGGTATTTGAAAATTTTAGACTTTTTTTATTTTAAGGCACGGACGTAAAAGACAATAAAGTAACACAAATTTTACATAAAGAACGAAGTTTATCTTATAAATAGTTGCTCAGACATATGTAATCATATTTTCCACATTCTTTGATTTTTCATGACCCTGTATTTCATTCAAATTTCAAATCAAAGATATATTTTAATTGAATATAAGACGATTAATCAAACACAGTAAGCTGTTAGTTAACATAATTGTTATTTATGGAGTTATAAGGATGTTCCTTTTATTTAATTCGGTACTACTTGAGTTGCTTGGCTTTTTAAATAATTTGTCAAAACATAGTTCATCAGCAATTCAAGTAGAGCATTACTTTGTTTTAGAAATATTTAAGTATTCGTTTAAATTTCATTTTCTAATTGTGATACATTTTATAAATAGTTTACATATGCTTATTTTCTATATTTTATATTATGTATATCCATGATGGATAAGTACTACATACCCCCCCCCTCCTACGACTAGTTTATTTATTTTATGGTTAAGTCAGTTTAGTGGTTTTAGGAAACTATATTCGATTATTACTATTCGGCTGTCTTTTGTATTCTCTCGCATTTTGAGAATTATGATACAGATTGCCACTGTAATATTCTGCTGATAATCCAGTTTCATTTATTCTTAGGAATATTACAGGTAACTTCTATTTGTCTGCATTTTCTTGCACTTTCATAAAAAATATAGAAATCTGGATTCGTTTACCTAATTTTTAGGTCAGTTTAATATTGCTAAGGAGTTACACTAGTGAAGTGTTGTTTCTCTGCATTATGTTGCATTTTCATAAAAGAATTATACAGACATGAAATTTAATATCTTGAGGGGTTTTTTAAAAACTTATTTTTAACATTTGTAACTGCATTCGGTTGTCTATCCCTGTGCCCACGATCTAACTGCCATAAACATACTCGGATTTTCATGCAATTCATAAAGCGTATTTAGAGTCAGCAATGTATGTTTGGTATTGCATATGAAGTATGTATGATTAATGGTTCATTTACAGGGATACTCAAAAGAATTCGATTTTATTATGGTATATAGAAATCATTTCGAGAGTATTTTAAAGACATACGCTATTTCAAATTAATTGAAACTGGTATATATCACTGAAGTTTAATATGATCACGTTAAAAGAAAGCATTCATAACATTTTTTTTAAAATTAATTTACAGGGACACACAAAAGAAATCAATTACAGTACTGTCTTTGCGTAATAATTGCTGGAGAGTACGTTTTAAAATTCGGTGTGCACTTATAAATTTCATTTTTTTTTTTGCATATTACTCTTTATACATAAATTCTATTCCCCATAAACAGGGCTTCATAAAAGTATTCGCAAATCATTCTCTTTATTATAGTAAGTTGCTGAAGGTGATTTTTTAAAAAATATGTACTTCTTAAATGAACTAAATCTTGTAATACATGTTGTTAATAGATACAAATATCTGTATCATATACAGGGCTGCTGAAAAATTCGGGTAATTTTGCAATTGTAGATGCGAGCAGTTGGATTTCGGTTTTAAAATGCATTATACATTTCTATATGGTGAAATGAGACATAGTATTTAATTTTTTTAACGGCGCAGTTTAGTTACATTATTCAGAATGTGTTGGAAAGTGCTTCATAATCTGTACTTGTCGGATGATTTTTTTCTTTCTTATTACCTTATTTACTATTTTGATCGTTGTAATCGTTCGCAGCATAGCGTCACCTATCGATGATATTCGCAACAGTCGAATAGAAGAGCAACAAATATATTCTCAATTACAAAAAGAAAGAATAATAAATATATATTATCTATTGGAAAAACAAAAAGTACTAAAGACATTTACTTCATTCATCAACCTCCTGAAACATTTATTTAGCCCTCCAAGCGTTTGTAACGTAATATTCTGCTCACTATGCTCTAGGTTTCCCTGCAATATAAGCAATATTTAAGATAACAAAAGTCTATACATTTAATGAATTTTTAATACATTTTGGAATCTCTCATGATTGACTCTCAATGACTCACAAGAATTACATTCATATTTGTACTTAAGTTTTTTTATACATAAGGTTCAAAGAACCATATTTTCTGAACGTTTAAAACAAAATGCAGACAAACAACAGTACAGTTTTACCCATTTGCAAGACCCTCAGAGGGTTAAAAATATGTCAATGTATTACATCTTATTGAACATTAAAACTACTAAGTTCATTTCAGGTCACCATGTATATTAACATTTTTTAGAAAAGAAAATAATGCTTTATTTATGTTATTAAATTTCAGGTATTTCAGCTATTTATATTACATATTACATTTTAGCAAGCATTTCAAATATTAATGGTAATAACAAAATATTAATTTTTTATGCAAATTAATAGAATTTAATTACGAATTATGAAGAAATACGCAACATTATGTAATTACGAAAATAATAGATGGCTTAACACTTCTAATACCCGATAAGCAAATTAGTTGTTCATATAGGATTAAGCAATACACTTATCTTGGATTATCTGATTATGAAAATTGAATGTTTTAGACTAGTAAGATAACCATAGGAAACATCTTACACATAGGAAAATGCAATTACACGTCTTAAACGTTAAAGTCGTTAATTGTTTGGGAAGTACGTTATTAATATTGTTGCGATAAATGAATAAGAAATTTACGTAGTAAAGAAGGCTTGTTGTGGTTCGTGTTAATATTAAGTTTTATTTACTAATAACTTTCTAAATTGAGTTTTAATAATTACAATTTGAAATGAATAAGGAAAATTTAAACAACAGGAAAATATATTTATGTATGAGGCGTTCAGAAGTCAATCTGATTAACTCCACCAAATAAAAATAATTATTTAAAACATTTAAAGTTATTTATCTATTTAAAAGAACTACTAATTTTCACCATATTTTAATTATACCCATTAATTGTCTTATAATCAAGGATTTCATAAGCACTATACAGGGTGTCTACTCTTAACGGTGGCCGATGGTTAATTCCTAAACCGTTAGTCCTAGACATTTTGTTCCAATTATAAAAATCTTTTAAATAAGGTAAAGATAAATACTTTACAAGAAATTTGAGTCAATACAAACAATTCTTTAAAAATAATACGAAATTGAAATTTTTATACGGTTCCCCGGTCTTATAAGTTATATTTAGTAAAATAACCCTATTACACTGAAAAATAAGACAAAAAAAAGCCCCATTCTTATAACATTAAAATCAAACGAGTTATGAAACTTTAAAAATACATGACTCCTTATCCTGCATCTTAACACAAATGAATTCGGCTATGTTTTGAGTGATCATCTACAAAGTGATTGAAGTAGTAGATTTTGTTTCATGTCTATCTGCGCTTTCAAAAAAAAAATCGTACAAGTTTTACCGTTAAAATAGTACTTTTATTAAGTTTCAGATTGGATACAATAATTTATTTTAAACCTGCATCTGATTTTAAAATGATTTGAGATTGTTTCTTTTCATGATTTCTTTCAACAAAAATTACGTTTTTTTATATGTTTTTATTTAAGTTCAAGGATCGTAGGTATATTTTTTCAGCTCAGATATTGTACATGATCTTTAACTCTTTCAATTATCCGAACGATATTAAATGTTACTTACTGACGCAAATCCGATCCGTAAATATTCACCGAAACTCACATCTATATATTATAGATATGAGTTTCGATGATAAACATTTATACTTATTTCACTGGATAACATAAAATTTCGGATAAGTTTACCGCCAAGAAAAAGTTTCAGATTAGATTACTCAAGATTATGATGGTTGTTTCTTAACTTTTATGTATTTTTCAGCGTTGAATAAAAAATTTTTCTTAATTTCGAACAGTTATGTAAGAAATTTTTTACATGTTATAAACTGCCTAAGTAAAAAAATGCCAAAAATCTGATACTAAAGATAGATCAAAAGGATATAAAATGTAAAATAGATTAAGTAGACAAGTTTTTTAACTTGTGATAACTGATTTTATGCGCTTTTTAACATTGAATCTGAAAATGACCTTGATTTTTAACCATCAAGTTAAAATTTTTATGCAAATCGTAAGTGTCAAAGTTGAAATTTACTGGAAATCTTATTCTATAAAATAAATATAAAACATTTTTATTTAACTTAATTTTATTTATTTTAGTAATTTACTCTTTTATTATTATTTTATTGGGATTCTTACAGCTAAACAGCTAAGGTAGTCGATAAGATAGAGGAGGAGCTTTAACTTTAACTTTGAACATTTTGATTTAAAAATTTACAGTTTGCAAACAATCCATACATGATAGTTAAAACTGAAGGTAACTTTTGGATTCAACGGTAAATACTAATTAAAATCAATTATCAAAAGTTCAAAAATCGGTTATCAGTTATCAACACAACAATTACATCTATTTTATAGTATCAAATTTTCGCCATTATTCTTTTTTTTAAACTTTAAAATTTACGATTTGCAAAAAAAATCTTTATATGATGGTAAAAATGAAGGTTGAATTTCGGACTCAGCAGCACAAAATATATGAGAATCAATTATCTAAAGTAAAAAATCATGACATAACACAAGTTTTCCAGTCTAGTGTAACTTAATAACATTTTAAAATATGTATAATTTTTTAAAGAATTGAGAATGTTAATTTTCATCATTTTATTTAACAAAAATTCTGCTTTTTTCTCCTTATATATTTATTATAAATTGCATTAATTTACATTAATATTTTGCATTAATATATCAGAATGATTAATGATTTCAAATTTATACTACAATATTAATTTTGCTTTCAAGCATTTTTAATACACCTAACAAAATATGAATCAATTAAAATTGTGATTGACCTCTAATTTGCCGCAAAACATAGGCTCCATTTTTAAACAGCTATTACTGGGTCAATTTTAGTTGCAGAAAAGCGGAAGTTTCGTTGTCTTACTTTGTCAGTGGAATAGGAAAAATACTAAATGTAACGTATCGGACCGAGGGAGCGTATAAAACTTTAGATTTCGTAAGTTTTTAAGAAATGTTTTTATTGACCCAAATCGCTTTTAAAATAATTTTGTACCTCATTTAAAACATTTTTATAACTGGAACTATATATATGTATGACTAACGGCTTAGGAATTAGCAATTGTCCACAGTTGAGAGTGGACACACTGTATATTTATAGAGAAAATATTCAAAACTATCATGTTATTACATGAATTTTTAAAAAATGGAGTTAATCGAATAGACTTCTGAATTCCTCATATATGTGTATAAATTTGTGTGTGCGTGTTTTTTTTTTTTTTTTTGTTTTTTTTTAAAAAACGTTATTTTATTTATTTTGAAAAACATATGTAATATTACACTTTTACCGCAATTATTTAATTGATAATTAAAGCATAATAGTTGCAATGTTTTATGTGAGGATAAAACTTTCGGGTAAAGATTATTTTAAAAAGTATTATTAAAATTCATACTGACAGGAAGCGCACAATTCAGCATACTGAAATGTAAAAAACTTGATATCAAAACTACAAGTTGCCTGTTAAATATGTCTTTTATTTCTTTGTCTTTTTTAAGCTGTGTGAAAAGTATATTACCTTTTTTGTTTTGAATCGAATTCTTTGACAAATTTCTCTTACTTATCTTTAATTGAGATATCAAGATATGGTAATAATCATGTGATATTTTATTCTTCTGAAAAGTAAAAATTTCTCAAACTAAGGAGGTAGAAATTTCTATTTATTTTTCTTGACTTTCATCAATGACAACAATGCTTTCATGCATAAAATAAACAAATATCCTCTTGGGATGTAGTTCCAGCATTGAAAAAAAACCAATGCCGGTAATAACGGCAATGATAACGCCGCGTTATTACCCCTGATATAGTTATTGCACAGTATATTTTAAATAACAAACTACCTCGCAAGCGCATCTAAAATTTCCCACGACATTTTGAATGTACATGAAATACACTACAAATATTTGCAATAAACATCGTTCATCAATAAATCTATAGTCTTCGGATCACAGACCTTGTTTTGCAAATTTTACATCGGGATTGATTCTTACCTTTTTCATACTACAATAAGGTCTACAAATGGAACAATTTTTTTAATTAACTTTTTATTTGTGATTCCGATGACCCAGAGTATCGCTGCGTCGAACCCGTCGGTCAGAATCCTTTATAATTTACGCGTAATATTAGCACTTACGCTTAATTACTCACTCCGCCGTTGTTATTGTTGTTATATTGCAGTATTCTTGCCGATATCGAAGTCATTATGGTGTGAGTGTGTTATGTCTGTTAGGAATTAATAAACTATTATTTCATTTTATTTCACAGAATTTGCAAATTTGCAATTATGATATTTAATTTATTTATGAAACGCGACACGTTGTTATGGCAGCAAAGCTGTTTTTTTAATTGCTTTACTTTTACATTTGTTTTATCTTACGAGATAAAGTAAAAGTTTAGATAAAAAAAAAGTTGGCATCAATTTTTGATGGAAGAAAATAGAATTTTTTAGAGAGAATGTTTATATTTTTTGTTTGTCGTGTGCGTCTTAAGTTTTATTGAAGAATTATGTTATTTTTATGAAAAGGCACGCAGAAATGTATATAGGATCATCTTTCCCGGTATTAAGTACGATGATCTGCAATTTCTGAGGTAAAATTAATTTATATTTTGTATATATGTAAATACTTTGAATTCAATATTTCTTCATATTTTCCATTCATACTATAATTCTATATGTATACAATAAAATTTATTAAAAAGAAAATTCAAGTATAATTAGAGTATTTTTGAACCCAATAATGAAGTTTTGATTGCATACAAAATATATGGCGCCCGAACAGGGACATTTGAATAATAATGTTGAGATATTGAATTGTTTTTCTAGCGTATAGTGTTTTCATAGGCTGTGCATTACTACTTATTTTTTCTACGATCAATAAGCTAAAGAAAAAGCGTACACCGCTACGTTAGTCAATTACCAGAACTTTAAATGTTTTGAATGAAAAAATTAACAGCGAGTCATTAAATAAGGGTAAATCTTCAGACGGTTTTAATAAATTAGAAAATTTGATTCATGAAATTAAGTCTATCGACGAAGCTATAATTGAACTCCTGTTAGATGATGATAAATGTGACGAAGATGCTATTGGTAATGAAGTAGTGGAAAATGAAAGTTATTCAGATCAATTTATTACCATTAAGCGTAAAGTTAGTGAAGCATTGGGTACAAATAAACGTAATCAAGATGATAGTGAAAAAATCACAGATTATGTTTATTCCAAATCAAAGCATTATAAATTACCTAAACTAAATATTAAGCAATTCGATTTGCAGTTAATATATTATCTTTCGTTTTGGTCCCAGTTTCAGAAAATTCATGAAGACATAGGTTTGGATAATAGTGACAAATTTCAGTATCTTATCCAATCGGTAGAACCTGGAACCAGTGCCAGGCATTTGTTAGAGAGCTATCCAATGACCGCAGTTAATTACTCCAAAGCTGTCGCCATTCAAGAGCATTTTGGGAATAAAGATTTACTAACAGAAGTGTACTTAAGAGAATTCCTGAAATTGGTTGTAGCTAATGTACAGGCGCATGGCAAAGATAAATTTCCGTTATCAGATTTATCCAAGAAAGTCGAGGCACAATTATGGTTTTTAGAATCAACGGGTTTAAGTTTAGAAAGCAATTCGGGGTGGCTCTATCCCATGACAGAATCTAGCTTATCGGAAGATGTATTAAAATCATGGCAGCGATATATTTTAAACACATCAAACGTTGTTAGTAATAATAATGCATTGTCAATGAAAGCAAATACAATAAGTTTGCTGGAATTTCTGAAACAAGAATTACAAACAGGGAAAGATTCAAATTAGCCAAATCGAGTTTTATATAGAACTGGGCTCTAAAGATAAATCTAAAGAAAAATTAAGAAAAGCAGAAAGTAAAATACCTACGGCGGTAGGGCTATTTAGCGCAAAAGAACGCCTTTGTTTATTTTGCAGTAAACCTCATGAAATTAAGGACTGTGTTAGAGCTAGATCTCTTTTCTTAAATGAACGGAAGGCCATAATTAAGAATAAAAATTGCTGCTTAAAATGTGTTCGTTTTGGCCACCACGCTAAAGTTTGCAAAGTTTTTATTCGTTGCCATGTTTGCTCTAAACCCCATACCAAGTTATTATGCCCTAAAATTTCAATGTGTAAAGAACCAGAAAATACAGCTAAGACCCCAGAAGTAATTCAAATCACCATAGCAAATAAGCAGTGTTCTGCTGAAGTAGCCATTATGACTTTGGAAATAGTTATTAAAGGTCGGATAACAAAAAACGTACGAGCGTAACTTGATTGTGGGTCGCAAAAGAGCCATATTTTAAAAGGTACAGCTGAAGAGCTAGGTTTACATCTCATTTCTTCTGAAGCTATTGTACAAACTTTTTTTGGAGGTACGCAAACAGAAGCTAAATCTCACAATAAATTTCAAGTTGAGTTAAGTTCTTCTGATAGACAGAAACAAACGAAAAAAGTCTTAGAACTTTTGAATTAAGATATAACTTGTGATAATATTCCTCGGGTACCGAAAGAATCAGTAATTAAAGAGCTTAGACAAAAAATACAATGGATCACAGATTCGTTGTGAGACAATCGGTATAACAGATCCCTGTCAAACTTTGTCTAAGCATAAGAAGAAGAACACGCTCATGATAATTTTATAAAAGAAGTTGATAGAAATATAGAAGGTCGCTATATTGTAGGTCTTTCTTGGATTAACGGCAAACGTGAGATTCCTTCAAATAGACACATAGCTGAACGAAGATTGATAAATTCAACAAAGAAATTAAAATCGATGAAAAAGTTTGAAGAATATGCTAAAGTTTTCTATAACTGGGAAGAAGAAGGCACTATCAGTAAATTTCCAAATGAAACACTCAATGTTCCAGGACATTTTTTACCTCATCATCCCGTCATCAAACCAGATAGTCTTATTACCAGTGTTCGACCAGTTTTTGATGCATCGTGTAAGGTAGGGAGGTCTCCTTCTTTAAATGATTCTTTCTTTAAAGGACCAAATAGCACTGAACAAATTCCTGCTGTGTTGATAAGATTTCGTGAGAAAGCTTTTGGGATAGTAGCTGATATAGGAAGAACATTTCTTCAAATTGAAGTCAAAGAATCAGATCGGCATTCCTTGCGGTTTTTATGGTTTTAGGAATAAGATTGACTAACTTTATTTTGAAAGCCTTTAATAGTATTTCCATACCAGTAAAGTATTTGACCGACTCTTCGATTGTTCTCGCTTGGATTCGAAGAAATGATCAATGGAGAACGTTTGTAGGCAATAGAGTTAGAGAAATTTGTAAATTTTCCGAATCTCAATAATGGAACTTCGTACCTGGTTATCTCAACCCTGCTGATCTACCTTTTCGCGGATGTAGTCCTAAACAGCTGCTGAAGATGAGATGGTGGGAGGGTCCAGAATAGTTGAAGTTATCAGAAGAAAATTGGTCACATTGAAAAGCAAGCCCCAACGAAGAATTAGTAATGATGGAAAAAAGAATATCGCAGTATCTGCGCTTTTATGTTCTAATTCACATGAATTTATGATATATAGTAGAATTTCAAAATCTGGTAGATTTATTAATGTCTTATGTTGGGTGAAGGGATTCAAAATGAAGTGCAGAAATCGAAATATATGTTTTCCATCAGAATTGTGAATTGAAGAAAAGGAAGATGCGGAAAGGTCTGTATGGTCTATAATACAATCTGAAAGTTTTGGTAATACTAGTGATACAATAAAAGGATTAAAGGTTATGAAAGATCAAGAAGGATTGTTGAGAGTGAAAACGAGTTTTCATTCAGATTTCCAAATTTATTACCATCAAAACATCATGTAATTGTCTGATTCAAGAATGTCATTTAAAGAATTGTCATGCTAGACTTCAAACGGTTGGATTCATTTTAAGAGAAAAATATTGGAGAATTTCTTCTAGACGCAACATTCGAAGTCAATTGTCCAAGTGTTACAGATGCAATAGATTCAAATAAACTTCAATCTAGATACAATCACTTTCAAAATATTCGACAACAACTTAGAAACAGATTTAGAAAAGAATATTTAGCAGAATTAGTCCAAAAATCAAAACAGAAAGGACAAGTTGTAAGACTAGGTGAAGTAGTCTTGATAGAATTAAACCAAAAGAGACTCCATTGGCCTATAGGATAAATAGTAAAGATTTTCCCAATTCTAGATGGAGCAGCTAGAGTGGCTCAAGTTAAAACAAGCTCAGAAACCTTGGTACTTCCACTTCGCAAGCTGTACTCATTAGCGATATCAAGTCCCAATGACCTCGTAATCCAGACTGTCAGTAAGAGTAAAACTAGAAGTGGCAGACTAGTAAAGAAACTTGTAAAATGATTTTTTTCTAAAACTCTGAACTTACTTTTCTAAACTCTGAAATGACTTTTCTAGAACTCTAAATGTTTCATTATTATTTTATTATTGTTTAGTTATTATCTTTATTTATTTATATATTCTTTATTTTGAATTAGTGTTTAGTTTGATCAAAAGTGATCTGAAGTTTAATTTGGCTTCGGCCTAAATTAAAGGTAGGAGTATGTTAGGAATAGATGAATTATTATTTCACTTTATTTCACAGAATTTGCAAATTTGCAATTATGATATTTAATTTAGTTATGAAACGCGACTCGTTGCTATGACAGCTGTTTCTTAATTGCTTTAATTTTAAATTTTTTTTATCTTACGAGATAAAGTAAAAGTTTAGGTAAAAAAAGTTGGCATCAATTTTTGATGAAAGACAATAGAATTTTTTAGAGAGAATGTTTATATTTTTTGTTTGTCGTGTGCGTCTTAAGTTTTATTGAAGAATTATGTTATTTTTATGAAAAGGCAGAAATGTATATAGGATCATCTTTCCCAGTATTACGTACGATGATCTGAAATTTCCGAGATAAAATTAATTTATATTTTGTATATATGTAAATACTTTGAATTCAATATTTCTTCATATTCCCAGTCATACTATGATTCTATGTATATAATAAAATTTATTAAAAAGAAAATTCAAGTAGATAGTAGTAGTAGATTCAAGTAGAGTAGTATTCAGACTATTTTTGAACCCAATAATGAAGTTTTGATTGCATACAAAACAATGTCGTCATACTTTGAGCCTTTTGCTGCATAATCACTTTCTCGCTTTTACAGAAGTAGTAGTAGATTCAAGTAGAGTAGTAATTAGACTTTTTTTTAACCCAATAATGAAGTTTTGATTGCATACAAAACAATGTCGTCATACTTTGAGCCTTTTGCTGCATCATCACTTTCTCGCTTTTACAGAATATCTCTCTTTTGACCCATGAGAATGCTCCATAATTGAGTAAAGTAATCGTTTACTATAAAAGCGGTGGAGTGACGATGCAGCAAACGGGTCAATTTTTTGGGCAGTGCATACTGTAAAAAAATTTACCCTTTTGCTGCATCAGCACTCTATAGTTTTTATAGAATATCTCTCTTTTGACCCATGAAAATGCCATGAAAAGGGTTAAGTAATCGTTTTCTATATAAGCGGTGAAGTGACGGTGCAGCAAACAGGTTAAATTTTTTACAGTGTAATCGGCGTCGATGTCTGTTTCATGCCTAGTTAAGATATCGTTGCACTGCAATGTTATTGAACGGTTTTTTTGACGATATGACGTCATTTTTTACGAATTCCACGCATCGAGAGATGAATGCCTGCATTCAAATTTAACTATTGCGTCATTGTACCGATGACGTTCACTAGTTTCTAATTGGTTGGTTTGTATAGCTGCTTGATTCACTGTTACAGGACTGATCAGATGGTATATATTTGAGAGTCTTCATGTTTGTATGGCTCTTTTAACATGTAGAATTCTAAGCATGAATTAAACTTAAAGCTAAAGCTCATTGAATGAGCAATCTATTTTGTTGGCCGAAGTTACGGCCCCATTTTGCTGTTGTATCTAATCATATTTTTAAGTGTTCTTAATAAAATTCTGTTTAAATTATTTACTGACTTTTTTCTGTGTACATGTGTACACCAATCCTTCAAATCTCTGCTTCAAGTAGTTATGGTTCATAAACTTACAAGAAAGTAAAAAAAAATGGCTCAAGTAAAATGGTGAAAAATTAAGTTGGGTGAATTAATCCACGAGATTTATTCGTGCTGTTTTCTGTGAGTAGGACATTTTTGTCTTCAGCTAATGCCCCCCTACTTTGAATTTACAACAATTATCTAGAATAGTTTCAAAAGATTCAAAAAGTACAATTGGCAATCTAATACATTCAAATTAATAATAGCAGTACAATATTCCATCATCTTCATAGAATGTTTAGATTTTAATTATAAGCACTAAGGTAATTATCATCATGAACTATTTTAATCAATTTACTGAAGAAAATATTTTTCAACATCTGTAATAGCTAACTCATAAATTCATTGGTTACATGATTAAGTATTCATCGCAATATACATTATTTATTTAGTAAATTGGTTAAGTTGCAGTCTTATACAATTATAAACATAGACTCCAGTAAATGCGATTATCTGTCTTAAATCTTCTCTTGCAAATTATGAAGAAGAGCTATTAAATTTACTTCGGTAATTGTAGTTTATACAATTACATGTAAATACATACATATTATTGAATAATAAAATAACAAATGATATTTACTAAAAAAACTGATGTAGAATTTGTGTTATATTTATTAATAATAAGCTTATTAATGCAGCTACATTTGGTTGGTTTTTGACGTTGTTATAGTAATTATAATTTCTGTAACTTATACTGTGAAATTGAGAATAATTATAAAAAATAAAGCATGAATTTTGTTTTAAATTGTATAAAACAGTTTTAGATAATTTTGTATATAAAAATATGATTCAATTAAAGGTAATGTTTGACAAAAATGATTACATAAGATATATCATGCGAAAGGAAATGCAATTTTCATTCCTAAAGCATGTTAAAGCAATGTGGAAAAATTTCATTCAAAACAATTTTATTGATTATTGTTTAAGACCGATAAACATTATAAAATGGATTTTCCTGCACAACTTTTCTTTATAATTATTTTAATCTGTTTTTTAGATATTAAAAACACATAAATAAATAAAATTAATACATGGAATAAATTTCAACTATATATTAATCATTTTAAGAACCAGCGATTATAATATGAGACATTGGCATGCTAATATTAATCTTGTGTATTAAATCCATTCAAATTATTTAGCTGTCTTTCAATATTTTGGAACAATATTGTTTCATAAAACTACACGAGGCTCGTTGCAAACATTCTTATTGAAGTCTTTTTTCATGCAAGTTTTCCCTCTAAAAACTCTTTCACTTCTATAACAGTTTTAGAAACTGAAAATGCTCTTCAAAACCAAAAATTTTAACAGAAATCGAAAAAATGCGAAACATCACTTTTTAGCTTGGACAAGTATCCTATACAGGAAAATAACTCAGATTATTAGAAGCTATTGTGGCACTCTACATCATAATGAGGTTGATTGCTGTTTTACTGTGAACCAGGTCCACTTAAAAATTTTCATAGTTTTATACTGTGAACTAATCAAGTATGTTCTTATACTTGTAATTCATCTTTATTTTAAAAAAGGTTCTTTAATTCTTCAATAAATAGCATTTGTCACTTTTTTCTTAATGATAACAAATGCGATTTATTATACATAGTTAGATTTGTTACATATAACTTTCATTTATTACACGCAGTTAAACTTATATTGATTATTTGATTTGTGATTTAAGTTATAATGATTTTAATCCAAACAACTTAAAATTGTCCGTTGGTTTTAAATAAATAAGTATATATGCCACACTAAAAATATCTCTATTTATCCAAAATAAAAATTGCGTAAAGTTTCATATAACTTTTATCGACTTAATTTTTATCATCGTAAAAGACATATTTTTATAGAAATGATTCTATGAAGTGCAGTTCTAGAAAAGTAAAGGTTACTTACGTGGGTCGGGAACACAAACATCCTTAAATTTTCTAAAAAATATTAGTTTATTAAAATATTCTTTGCTTTTTATGTTTAAAATGACGTTTAAATCATGTTACTATTTTAATTAGGAGAGAAAGTATTATTTTTTTCCGTTTTTGTTTTTTATTTTAAATCCAGCTTTCAAAAAATGGATGTCATGGAAATGACTTCTTGTGAAAATGCGTTTTTTTCTCATGATGGTTTTTTCACCATTTATCCTATTTAAGTTATTATAACTTAAGAACCGTTAAAGATCAATTCTCCATACTTGGAACATGCCTTTTTTATTGGTTTATTTTAACGTTGATTCAGCAAATTTGAAGAAAAAGAAATGTTTACTTTTAATAATATGATTTTTTAAATAATAGTTACATAATTTTTTTATTTTTTATTTAAGTATTTTTTAATTAATATTTTTAAAAATGCTGAATCGAAATTAAAATTAAGCTATTTTTGTTCATTAATTGTAAAAACACTGAAATTCTACGAATATTATTCTAAGTTATAACGATTTTAAGCTATCCCACTTTTTTTAATAAATTTTCAATTTTGAATTTAAGAAAAACATGAGAAGTTTTATCGTGTGATTTCGTTTACAAATAATGTGATTATACATCACAAAAAAATCAAGATTTTAACTTATGACAAATTTCCTGGAAAATTATACTGTAAATCATATAAGAACAGTTCCAGTTGGACAGTTGCGATAAATCAGATAATTAAAAATATATATATTCTTAAATATCGGGTAATCCAGAAATTAAGTTCCGTTCCAAATTTTTAAGGCGGAAATGCTGTAATCGTGATTTCACGCATGCGCAACCACTTCTGTAGCTCAATAGCAGACATGTGAAGTTTTTTTTTATGTAGCTGAGTATTGCGTCGGCAATATGTTAACCATTTTAAATGTTTAAAAAATTATATCCAGCCGTATGCAAGTTATAGTCTGCCATGCGCTATTTGAATGCTCGGAACACTAAAACTAGCAGGAAGACCCAGATAAATTTGCGATGTTTATGAGCAAAATACAATGAGCGATTCGATGGAATGGAAAAGCGTGAGAATTTCAATGAAGGACGTGAAAACATTCACGATGAGAAATGAAGTGGACTCTGATTGCCCACGATATGCTGACAAAAGCTGATAAGTACATTGTTTCAAATTTGAAACTTTTGCTGCATCGTCACTCCACTACTTTAAAGAATATTGCTATTTTGACCAATGAGAATGCTCCATAATACCGCCCAATCCAAAGTTGCGGGTGTGACATTTACACAAATTACATTAGTCACCAGCAAAAATCTTTTTGAGCATTGGTTTCAATTTGTATGAATTTCAATGTAGACCACTTACATATACATTTATCCAAATCTGAAAATTGTCCGATGTATCATTTATTTATATAAAAAAAAATAATTTCTACCTGTTGCGGGTGTGACACAAAAAGGACATGCATTTTCATCTTTCAGTGCAAAAACGCAAAACTCTGTGAATTATGACAACTGAGTGAATTGATTGTTTAAAAATATTAAACAGTAATACTTAAATAATTATTCTATGAAAAAATTAAATTACTTACTCAAATTCTTGCTTTTGTAGAAAATATTCAAAATTTTCGTTGCGGGTGTTACGCCCTGTTGCGGGTGTGACTTGTACAGCCAATAAAATAATGACATACATAAATATTTTCAAGGCAGATTTTTTTAATTGAAGAATTAATCAATGTTACAATTATAATATCTAGAGAGGAAAATATCAAACAAATTTCATTTCCAATCTTGAATTTATAATTTCTGGTGGTGGTAGCTTTTTTTACAAAAATGCTCTTTTTTTCCCTAGGATACATCTGACTGACTGGGCCAAATATACACATTTTCTTAAATTATTTTTCAAACATTCTAATTCTATATCATCACCGTCCATTTGTCTTATTTGCCCATCAAAGTTTTCACTTTTTTAATGTCGAGAACAAAAGAACTTGTACAAAATCTTCAGCTGCACATTCATTGTTGGATATTATATCTGTAATGGGAAAGTGTGTGAATAAAGCCGCCCTTTTGAGATTGGCCGGATCGTATTGCAATATCGTAGAGAGACCCAAGTTCATGTTTTACTTTTTTTTCTGGAACGAAGTGTTTAAGGCATTATTTTGATGAAGAAAACTCAATTCACAAAAATCAGGACTAAATTGGCTTTATTATGCTGAAGACTTGAAATATGAGCATTTTCAAACATCCGGAATACAGCATAATTATTCAAATGTGCACTCGTACTAGAAAGAACGTCTTGAATTCTCAACGACCACAATTTGTACATGATGAATTGTCAGCGACAAAAAAACACAAATCTAAATATATTTTCACATAAGCATGTAGCACTCTAACATAACTGTACTCGAAAATAATTAAGAATTATTAGTCACCCTTGACCACAACGAGCGTGCGTGTTTATTTCACCATGTCAAAACATAAACTGACAAAATTATCACATTTCAGAAACGCCAAAAAATTGTTATGTCACAGAATAGATTCCCAATCCGAGCAAAAAAATGTACAGGTAAAAAGGACCGTTACATGATAAGCAAAGGGGAAATTTTAAAAATGAGTGTTGTCAAGAATATAGCATTTATCGCGCGAGGCGAGAACGTACAACACTCGGCAACCCTAACGAAATTACACAACAGGTAACAAATTAAGTTCTTTATACAAGACAAAATGAAATGATTGGGAAATAAAAATAGCAGTTACTTAAAACAGTCGTTTGATATTTAATCAACTGAAGAACAAGAAAGAAAAATCTAGAAATGGAATGATATTTTAAAACTAATTTGTTACTTGTTTTTTTTTATTTATTATTATTATTTTATATGCACTTGGAGGCGAACACACAATAAAAATACGTATTAAAAATGCTTTTCTTTTAAAATTAAATTTTTAATGAGGGGGGGGGGGACTAACATTTGAAAAATTAATAGAAATATATAAAATAGAATATGTGTTACATCACATATTATCATTCGAAGGACCACCAAAAAATATTTTTTTTTGGCGAAGGAAAAAAAATATTTTTTCTTATAAAAAAATAAAGTGTTGGGAATCTATGTACAAAGCACTAGCAAAAGTACACTTATAAAATAAGAATAACTATATGTTTATAAAAATTACAAGTTATATATGATATATATAAAACACAATACGATATACAAAATGTTACTAAAAAAAAAATAAATAAACTTCAACTTATGCCTAGGCCTTTATATACATGCATATATGCTAGTCATTGCTTTTAATATCCAGCAATTTGATGTGTATACACAACCTATTTTTTATATTCATCGTTTCATTATTCAAGTGTAAGCGCTTACATAAAACAGTTCTGCTGTAAAAGCAAATTTTTAAATGACATTTTTATTTGTAGAAATTGTCTTTTATGTTGCTGCTGCTTGAAGATACTTGCAACTTGTTAAATCAATTATCATAACAGTTTACATACACTGTTTAAAACACACATTTATATAAATGCTGAAAAAGAATTTTTTTTAATAAAAAAAATTCTAAATACTGACTTAATACAATGTTTATAGTTGAATTAAATTTACACAAATATAATACCTTTATTAAAATGTAAGAATCAAAATATGCATAATATGTAAATAAAAAAATCAACACTGATCATTATTTAAAAAAATTTTGGAAATGTAAAATACCATTCCAATAGAGTGTAGAGCAAATTTACTTAAGTACCTTATGAAATAAACTTGTCAAAATATTAAAGTACACAAATATCAAAATAGTAGTATGAAAATAAAATATAAAACCAAATTTTACACTGCACAGAGAATCTAATACACAATGAACTGAACCAGCAGTAGACCAGTAAAAGATTCAGTACATAGTACACAACTAAACATAATTCTGTGTCCTGGCCAGTTAATACAAAACATGTGGCATTACATTTATTTTCTTGGTCTAAGATTATATCTTGAAATAATGTTTTGAGGAGAATTATTGCTATTGTACTGCTGATAATTATTATTGTTGATATTAATATTAGAGCTTGTATTTTTATTAAAGTTAGAATTAAGGTATGCATTTCTAGGTGGAGCAAGTAAAAGTCTATCTATATGCACTCTAAAAGAAGGAGCATGTGAATACTGATATTTCCTTATAGTAAATGAAACAGGTAAATGTTTCATAATAATTTCATAAGGACCAGTATATTTTGGTTTATATTTATCTCGAGATTTTAGATAAACAATATCATGGACAGTTAATGGACGTAGTTTTGAAAATTCTGAAAATTTTAAGTTTCTTTGATGTTGAGCAGACACAATGTTTTCATAAGCTTTTTGGTACACTGCATCCAGTTCTTTTAATAATTTATAAGTATCAACATTATCAAGAAATGGTTGATTTGCATGAGTGTCATATGTATCAAATATTAATGATAACTCACGCCCAAAATGTAAAAGATTTGGTGAGAATTTTGTAGATGAGTGTGTGGAGCCATTGTATAAGCATTTGTGAATCAACAATGCATGTTCAAAAGAGTGTCCTTCAAGTAATAAAGTATTAACTGAGGTTTTAATTGAAGAATTGATTCTTTCAGCAGTCGAGTTCGATTGGGGGTGTGAGACTGAAGAATGAGATAGTTTATACCTAATGTTTCATTAAAAATGTTGTAAACACTGGAAATAAATTGGGAACCTAGATCAGATAAAATTACGCAAGGTCTCCCAAAGCATGTGAAATATTTAAACAGTGATTCAACAACTTTATTAGCAGAAGTCTCCTTTAAAGGATATAATTCCATATGTCTAGAAAAGTGATCTGTTACTGTTAATACTGAATAACCATTTCTAAAAGGACCTACAATGTCAATTGCTACAGTATGGCCTGCTTGTTTTGGAGTGTACGTTGCTTGCAAAGGTGCAGACTGTGTTTTGTGATGTTTATGTTGCAAACATTTAATACATGACGCAACATAATTTAATGTGTCTGTGTAAATACCCTTCCAAAAATATCTTTTACTTACAAATTCATAGGTTTTCTTTAGACCGAAATGTGAAAGATGTGAAATTGCTAAAACCTTAGCTTTTAACGAGTGTGGTACCTAGAGATAGGAATGCTCGGGAAAAAACCGGAAAAATTGGGAAAAAAACTGTTTTTTTTTCGGGTTTTTTTCCGAAGGCTTATTTTTCAATTTTTCCGAACTGGAAAAATTGAAATTTCATTTATGAAATAATATAGTGAAAATTTTGTAATAGCTACATTCTCATACTTTTATTTTATTTATTTTTATGTTGAGTGTGCCACATGAAAACTTTAATGTAGGTAATCTGATCTCTGAGCAGAAATCTGTTTGAGAAGACTTGAAATGATCCTTCACATTTTTTTTCTTGTTTGAAACACAAGACCGTTCGCAAAATTTCTCTTGAAAATAGACATTTAAGAAAAAAGTTTAATCTACAAATTAATCTTTCGCAAATGCAGTGATTGAAGAAAAAAAATCTCATGCCATATAGCAGCTTAATCTTATCAAGTTGTACATATGCATAAATAACCTTATTAAAAATGTGTAAATAGGACTCTAAAAATAGTAATAATTTCTTATTTACAAATTCTGAATATATTTGTATAAGTATATATACAAGAAATTCACAATTTCACAAAAACAGGATTACATGAAAAAAATCTAGATATATAATTAAATGCAATTTATCTTTTTAAAAATTAATTCATGTGCAAAATTAATTCAATAAAATGTCAATTAATAGAAATGGTAAAATTAAAAATTTAACATAAAATTTGAAGCATGCATTTATTATTTGTTTCTATCTTTTCAAGAAGTAATTGACAGTTTTTTGGTGTATTTAAACGTTTTAGAAGGTCCTGTACACGATTTGATAGTTTTTGGAAAATATCTGCCACTCTGTGAGTCTCTATGGGACAAAAATTTTATGGGCACTCGATCTCAAGAACTTATGCACATAATTTCACAAAACTTTAGATTCAGTTACACCTTGATATAAACTCGAGTTGTATAGTTATCAGCATATATTGCCCAACTGATGGCACTGCAATGCTGCATTATTCATAATTTCCACAATAGTTCTAAGAATTAATGAATAGTTCTCAAGAATTAATGTATGTATTTTCATAAAACTTCAGATTAAGTTAATCTTTGATATAACTTTGTGCACATTACTTTTAGGTGTAAATCGCTCAACAGATGACACTGTTATGCTGCATTATTCATGATTATCGCAATAGCTCTATCTCAAGGACTAAAGGACGATATTTTATCAAACTACAGATTCAGACAGTTCCTGATATATATTAATGTTGTTTAGTTTTTGGTGTAAATTGCCCTATAGGTGGCACTACTATGAAGCATGTTTCAAGATTTTGTTATAGCTGATTAATTGAATGTTTTTTCAAGGTAATGAATCTAAAATTGATCTCCATTTTACCTCCAAAATGTACAATAATATTGCAAAAACATGAGCAGTTTGCATTAGAAAAGTACAACTGCAATGAAAAAAAAATATATATATTTTATTACAAGTAACTATGTTCCAAATTATACATTCCCTCTTGATTAAACTTTGAATTTTTGTAGTTTTTTAAAGCACACTAGAAGTTTATCTCTGTATATAACTGATTTTGTTAATTCCTCATATAGAGAGCATTATCTATTTGTAGTGTTCTGTTTTCATAACTTTTGAGTTCCATTCTTAGAAATATGAAATTATCACATTATTGAATATGGTTTCTTACTCAAGAATAGAATACCAGATTTAAGGATAAAAAGAAAAAAATTATGTTTAATTAAACTTAAACAAAAATATTTTTCTGGTTTCAGTGAGTAAAAATCTAGCAGTCAATAAATCCTATGCTATTTTTTAGTTGCAGACCTGAGTAAGCCAAACTAAAACTTAGTTTTGTTTGAATTTAGATTATAAAACTAAATCAAAACTTTGAGTTGAGATTAGAAAGCTATACCAAAACTAAACATATTTTTTAAAGGAAATAAAATTATAATTGTAAGAAAAAGGTGTAATAATGTAAAAATATACATTTTTTTTAAACAAACAGTGGAATTTTTTTTAATACTGATAGTTATAATAATTACAAAACTGCAACAATTTCTTTAAACTAGTATCATTTACTTAAAAACTATACTTATGTAAATGGACTGCATAATTTATTTCATTCCAAACTGCAGACATATTGGCTCAGGTTTCTACATTAGGTCAACTGGTAGTTAAACATGTAACTGAAAAATCATTTCAACAGAGATATTATATAACAAACAATAGTGTTTTAAAAATTCTTAGGCTGTGGGAAAAAAAAGCTAAATTTTTAAAAGCAGGCTTTGCTTTTTTATTTTTATTTTGTAATATAAAATGAAAATAATTTTCATTTAATGCAAATAAATGGGAAAAAATATTTATTATTTAATTTTCTCTAAGAAAATGTAATTTATTTGGGAGAAACAGTCATGAAAAATCAATTTTTCTAATTTTTCCGTTTTTTTCCGAAAAAAACTCGTAAAAAACCAGTTTTTTTCCGCCACTTATATTTTTCCGGAAAATTTACATCTCTAGTGGTACCACAATATGATAAGAAAATGTTGAGTCATGTGGAATGTTTTTTTTAAACATCAAAACCTTAGTATCACGATGAATAAAATACATGTCATATTTATTTGAACTACCATTGTTTAATATTTCATTATATATGTTACAGGCCAAACCCGATTTTAGGCCAAACTAGATTGGCCTAGGCCAAACTAGTTTATCCTAACGCCCATCGGATAGACTAGTTTTTCCTAGGCCAAACCGGTCTATCCTAACGCCCATCGGATAAACTAGTTTTTCCTAGGCCAAACCGGTCTATCCTAAGGCCCATCGGATAAAGTAGTTTTTCCTAGGCCAAACTAGTCTATCCTAAGGCCCATAGGACAATCTAGTTTTTCCTAGGCCAAACTAGTTTGGCCTAACTCTTATAGGATAAACTAGTTTAGCCTGCTGTTTATTGGTCTGAACTAGTTTCTCCTAGGCCGATCTAGTTTATCCTAGGCCATTTCAATTTGGCGTGATTTTATTGAATTCAATGACCGCCACAGCGCCAACATTCTAGTTTGTAATAGGCTGATCTAGTTTATCCTAGGCCAATTTAATTTTACGTGTTTTTAGCTCGCAAGCGTCAAAGCCTGAGAAATAATGGGCTCGCAGGCTCTGTATGTATGAATGTACGTATGTTTGTACGAATGTACGTACTTAAGTACGTGCGTATGTACGTAACACGATAACTCGTGATAGAAATATCCGATTTGCTTCAAATTTTGGATGTACGTTCATTGATATAAGGTGTTCTGTAAACAATCAAAACTTATTTGGGTTCAAAAATCTTCTAAATATTCTTGAATTTTCTTTTAAAAATTTTATTACATACTTAGAATTATAGAATAAAGAAATATTGAATTCAAATTATTTACATACTATGTACAAAATGTATAATATGTACAAAATATAAATGCTTTTACCTTGATAATTTTTGATCATCATACTAAAAACTGGAAAGATGATCCTTTATGCATTTCTGCGTGCCTTTTCATAAAATTAACATAATTCTTCAATAAAACTCAAGACACGCACGACAAACAAAAAATATAAACATTCTCTCTAAAAAAAAATTCTTTTACATTCCATCAAAAATTGATGCCAACTTTTTTATCTAAACTTTTAATTCATCTCGTAAGATAAAAAATATAAAAGCAAAGCAGACGAAAAAACAGCTTCGCTTCCATAGCAACGACTCGCGTCTTATAAATAAATTAAATATCACAATTGCAAATTTGCAAACGATTTTCTGTGAATAAACTGATATATTAATTTATCAATTCCTAACATACTCCCACCTTTAATTTAGGCGGAAGCCAAATTAAACTTAAGATCACTTTTGATCAAATTAAGCCCTAATTCAAAATAAAAAATATGTAAATAAATAAAGATAATAACTAAACAATAATAAAATAATAATGAAACATTTAGAGTTCTAGAAAAGTCAGTTCAGAGTTCTAGAAAAAGTCAGTTCAGCTTTCTAGAAAAAGTCATTTCACAAGTCTCTTACCATTCACCTTACCAAGCTGCTGCTGGAGGGATGAACTTCCATTTAATAGGAGACAGTTCTTTTGAGGAAACTATTGCCTTCCAATCCAATGATTTTAAAAGGTTGTTGGTTCTTCTAAAATTTGAGCCATTATCAGAGTATAGTAGTCGGCCTTCCTCTCCTGCATATAAATCTTCGAAGTGACTGAATGAATCCTTCTGTTGAGAGACTGGATACAAGTTCCAAATGTATTGCCCTATATACTGCACATGTAAAAAGTACAACCCAAACTTTGGATCTTTGCTTTACGAAAAGAGGGCCAAAAAGATCAGCTCCAACAACTTCAAAAACTTTGGAATCTCTGACTCGATCTAGAAATAGGTGGATTGGAGGTGTAGTATATGGCTTTGCAGAGTATCTTTTGTATCTGTAACACTTAGACAATTGACTTCTAATGATGCGTCTAGAAGAAATTATCCAATATTTTTCTCTCAAAATGGATCCAACTGTTTGAAGTCCAGCATGACAATTCTTTAAATGACATTCTTGAATCAGACAATTCACTACATGATGTTTCGATGGTAATAAAATTGGATATCTGAAAGAAAACTCGTCATCTCGCTCTAATATCTTTGTTTTTACTCTTAACAAACCTTCTTGATCTTTCATAACCTTTAATCCTTTTATTGCATCAGTAGTATTACCAAAACTTTCAGATTGTATTATTGACCAGAGCGACCTTTCCGCATCTTCTTTTTCTTCAATTGACAATTCTGATGGAAAACATATATTTCTGTTTCTGCACTTCATTATGAATCTCTTCACCCAACATACGACATTAATAAATCTACCAAATTTTGAAATTCTACTATATATCATAAATTCATGTGAATTAGAACATAAAAGAGTAGGTACTGAAGTTTTCTTCTTTTCCATCATTACTAATTCTTCGTTGGGGCTTGTTTCTGAATGTGGCCAATTTTCTTCTGATAACTTCAACCATTCTGGTCCCTCCCACCATCTCATCTTCAGCAGCTGTTTAGGACTACATCCGCGAGAAGGTAGATCAGCAGGGTTGAGATGACCAGGTACGAAGTTCCATTGTTGAGATTCGGAAAATTTACAAATTTCTCTAACTCTATTGCCTACAAACGTTCCCCATTGATCATTTCTTCGAATCCAAGCGAGAACTGTCGAAGAGTCGGTCCAATACTTTACTGGTATGGAAATACAATTAAAGGCTTTCAAAACAAATTTAGTCAACCTTATTCCTAAAATACAAGCAAGAAGCTCTAAACGTGGTATGGTTACATTTTTCTTTGGTGCAAGACGAGACTTAGCTCCTAAAAGTTGTACAAAGACTGCGTCTTTATCTTCACAACGTAAGAAAACTGCTGTTGCATAAGCTCTGGTACTTGCATCACAAAATGTATGAATAGACCATTTTTCTTTACAACCATATCCTACACGTCTATTTATCTTCACGTCATTTAAATACTTGAGTTCGCTATACCATTTTTGAAAATTATTCCGGATTTCTTCTGGAAGTGGAGCATCCCAATCTAACTTCGTCGACCAGGCGTCTTGAATTATCAGTTTGGCTGGCAACAATGCTGGGGCTAAAAATCCTATTGGATCGAAGATCCCTTGGGTTACAGCTAATATCTTTCTTTTCGACAGATTTTCTATCTCATCACTAAATTTATAAGCGATCTTCAAACTATCTTCCATTGTGTCCCACTTCAACCCTAAAACCGGAACTATCGTTGTTACATTTTTGCTGAGCACCTTCTTTTCGTTAAGGAAACTGCTGTCTTCACTTTTAATTGGTCCGAATTCCCACATTCTTAATTCCATTTTCGCATCAGCCATGATTTCTGTAGATTTTGAAATAAAATTTTCTAGTTCAGGCACATTGTCGACTGAAGTAACGCAGTTATCTATATAGTATGATTTCATAAGCTTCTCAGCTATCTGTTTGTTTTCTTCATCAACATTACTCAAATGATATCTTATAACTGCACCTAGCAAAAATGGGCTACAAGTTGCTCCAAAAACTACTCTATTGTGTTGATAAACTTGAAATTCGTCAGGACTCTTCCACCATAAAAATCGCAAGAAATGCCGATCTGATTCTTTGACTTCAATTTGAAGAAATGCTCTTCTTATATCGGCTACTACCCCAATAGCTTTCTCACGAAATCTTATTAACACAGCAGGAATTTGTTCGATGAGGTTTGGTCCTTTAAAGAGGCAATCATTTAAAGAAGGAGACCTCCCTACCTTACACGATGCATCAAAAACTGGTCGAACACTTGTAGTAAGACTATCTGGTTTGATGACGGGATGATGAGGTAAAAAATGTCCTGGAATCTTGAGTGCTTCATCTGGTACTTTACTTATAACGCCTTCTTCTTCCCATTCATAGAAAACTTTAGCATATTCTTCAAACATTTTCATTGATTTTAATTTCTTTGTTGAATTTATCAATCTTCGTTCAGCTATGTGTCTATTTGAGGGAATCTCACGTTTGCCGTTAATCCAAGGAAGACCTACAATATAGCGACCTTCTATATTTCTATCAACTTCTTTTATAAAATTATCATGAGCGAGTTCTTCTTCTTCTGCTTTAGACAAAGTTTGACAGGGATCTGTTATACCAATTGTCTCTAACTTCCATAATTCTGGAATCTTCATATCTTTTAAAGCTAGGTTCGTGATAAACATATTTCCATAATTTAGGCAAGACTGTGATGTACTTTCTAAACGACCACAAAGTGTCCATCCAAACTTTGTCTCTATTGCTGTAAGACCGCTCTTTAACTGTTTTACTCGACCTGTAAGAAGTTGTCCGTAGTAATCGCTTCCAATCAAAATTTCAATTTTTGGACTTCCTGCTCCTAAATCTGTGATCCATAGTTTTTTTTGTTTAAGCTCTTTAATTACTGATTCTTTTGGTATCCGAGGAATATAGTTACAAATTATATCTGGATCCAAAAGTTCTAAGACTTCTTTCGTTTGTTTCTGTCTATCAGAAGAACTTAACTCAACTTGGAATTTATTGTGAGATTTAGCTTCTGTTTGCGTACCACCAAACAAAGTGTGTACAATAGCTTCAGAAGAAATGGGATGTAAACCTAACTCTTCAGCTGTACCTTTTAAAATATAGCTCTTTTGCGACCCACAATCAAGTAACGCTCGTACTTTCTTTGTTATTCGACCTTTAATAACTATTTCTAAAGTCATAAGGGCTACTTCAGCAGAACACTGCTTACTTGCTATGGTGCTTTGAATAACTTCTGGGGTCTTAACTGTATTTTCTGGTTCTTTACACATTGAAATTTCAGGGCATAATAACTCGGTATGGGGTTTAGAACAAACGTGGCAACGAATAAAAACTTTGCAAACTTTAGCGTGGTGACCAAAACGAAGACATTTTAAACAGCAATTTTTATTCTTAATTTTGGCCATCCGTTCATTAAAGGAAAGAGATCTAGCCCTAACACAGTCCTTGCTTTCATGAGATTTACTGCAAAATAAACAAAGGCGTTCTTTTGCGCTAAATAGCCCTGCCGCAGTAGGTATTTTACTTTCTGCTTTTCTTAACTTTTCTTTAGGTTTGTCTTTAAAGCCCAGCTCTATAAAACTCGATTTGGCTAATTTGAATCTTTCCTCGTTTGCAACTTCTTGTTTCAGAAATTCCATCAAACTTACTATATTTGCTTTTGTTGACAATGCATTATTATTACTAACAGTGTTTGATGTGATTGAAATATTATATCGCTGCCATGCTTTTAATACATCTTCCGATAAGCTAGATTCTATCATGGGATAGAGCCACGCCGAATTGCTTTCTAAACTTAAACCCATTGATTCTAACGATCTTAAATATGCCTCGACTTTCGTGAATAAATCTGATAAGGGAAGTTTATCTTTGCCGTGCGCCTGTACATTAGCTACAATCAATTTTAGGAATTCTCTAACGTACACTTCTATTAGTAAATCTTTATTTCCAAAACGCTCTTGAAATGCCTCGACAGCTTTGGGGTAATTAACTGCGGTCATTGGATAGCTCTCTAACAAGCGCCTGGCACTGGTTCCAGGTTCTACCGATTGGATAAGATACTGAAATTTGTCACTATTATCCAAATCTATGTCTTCATGAATTTTCTGAAACTGAGACCAAAATCAAAGATAATTTATTAACTGCGAATCGAATGGCTTAATATTTAGTTTAGGTAATTTATAATGCTTTGATTTGGAATAACCGTGATCTGTGCTTTTTTCACTATCATCTTGATTACGTTTATTTGTACCCAATGCTTCGCTAACTTTACGCTTAATGGTAATAAATTGATCTGAATAACTTTCATTTTCCACTACTTCATTTTCAATAGCCTCTTCATCGCATTTATCATCATCTAACATGAGTTCAATTATAGCTTCATCAATAGCTTTAATTTCATGAATCAAATTTTCTAATTTACTAAAACCGTCTAAAATTTTGTCCTTATCTAATGACTCGCTGTTAATTTCTTCATTCAAAACATTTAAAGTTCTGGTAAATGACGAACGTAGTGGTGTACGCTTTTTCTTTAGCTTATTCATCTTAGAAAAATTAAGTAGTAATGCACAGCTTATGAAAACACTATACGCTATAAAAACAATTCAATATCTCAACAGTATTATTCAAATGTCCCTGTTCGGGCGCCAGATTTGTTCTGTAAACAATCAAAACTTATTTGGGTTCAAAAATCTTCTAAATATTCTTGAATTTTCTTTTAAAAATTTTATTACATACTTAGAATTATAGAATAAAGAAATATTGAATTCAAATTATTTACATACTATGTACAAAATGTATAATATGTACAAAATATAAATGCTTTTACCTTGATAATTTTTGATCATCATACTAAAAACTGGAAAGATGATCCTTTATGCATTTCTGCGTGCCTTTTCATAAAATTAACATAATTCTTCAATAAAACTCAAGACACGCACGACAAACAAAAAATATAAACATTCTCTCTAAAAAAAAATTCTTTTACATTCCATCAAAAATTGATGCCAACTTTTTTATCTAAACTTTTAATTCATCTCGTAAGATAAAAAATATAAAAGCAAAGCAGACGAAAAAACAGCTTCGCTTCCATAGCAACGACTCGCGTCTTATAAATAAATTAAATATCACAATTGCAAATTTGCAAACGATTTTCTGTGAATAAACTGATATATTAATTTATCAATTCCTAACATAAGGTACTTTTCTGATTAATTTTGGGAATTCATTGGATAATAATAAAGGGAAGCGGAAGGGAGCCTAATCCCCCAACGTTAATTTAGAGAAATGGATTTTTGATGCAGAATTATCAGTTTTCATTTAAAATTTTAGATATAGGATCATTCTGACTAGACGCCTCCATGATTAGTTGTGTATGTTTATTATTTAAGTGTAAAAAAGGGCAATGTAGGTTACCCCCCCCCCCCATAATTTAGATAAATGGTTTTTGACGCAGAATTTACGGATATGCTTCACAATTATATATAGGTTCTTTCTGATACGGCGATTCCCTAAATAGTTTTGGTGGTTTAATGGTTAAGTATGAAGGGAAAAATGAACGATTACCCTCTTACATAGAAAAAACTAGTTTATCCTATGGGCTTTTAGATAAATAAGTTTGGTGTAGAAAAAAACTAATTTATCCAATTGGCATAAGGATAAAATAGTTTGGTCGAGGCTAATCTAATTTAGCTCGAAAACGGGTTTGGCCAGTAAAAAACATATCTTTCACTAGAAAAAGTATAAATGTGTGTCAAGAGTCATTGCTTATAACACCAATACAGAAATTTAACATGTTCATCTTAGAGACATGATGCATTGGACATGGTGTTTTCTTATTCAAGTAAATTATTATTATTTACTTTAATGTTATTTACTTTTGTACAGGCAAATCTGTCTGTACAAAAATCAGTGAAAAAAGACTCAGTCCGGCTCGATCTGGCCCTACTCAATTTCTGCAAAAAAATTCAGGTTTTACTTCATATAAATACTGCTTATATACTTATTGGATAAATTTACAATGTAATTTTAAATTATGTTGTGTTCACAGAATGGGAAATACACAATGTATTAATGATTAGAGTTTCAATATTCAAATACGGATTCATTAAATAATCAATGTAGTTTAGAACAAAAGAAAAAAATATGAGAGTTATAAATATCATAACTTTTGAATCCGTTCAGTAAAAAGTAGATTTGTGAATATATTTCCCTATAATTCCTTAAGGCTTTTCTCAAATCCTAAAAGACATCCTAACACATTTATGAACTACTTCCTTTTCGAAAATGTCTAAGGTTAACAGATTCACATAATATATAATCGAATGGCGTAAACCATTTTTTCATAAAAGCGATGTATCTTTGAGAAAATAATAAAGCTACGTTTTGAATCAAATTTTCGGTTACGACTTCACAAAAGAAAAAAAAATGACGCCGTGACAAGAATAGCTTATATGTCGACAGGTAATTAATTTCTCAAAAATGGAAAACGCTGCTCGATTGCAAATTTTGTTCTGCTTCATTCTGGCTTGAATATGCAATAATAATAATAATAATAAATGCAAGTCAGATCTCAGTTGGCACGAGTATGCAGAAAAAAAGCAAATACCATGTCCAATGAATCATGTCTCTAAGGTGAACATGTTAAATTTCTGTATTGGTGTCATAAGCAATGACTCTTGACACACATTTATACTTTTTCTAGTGAAAGATATGTTTTTTACTGTCCAGACCCGTTTTCCAGCTAAATTAGATTAGCTTCGGCCAAACTATTTTATCCTTATACCAATTGGATAAACTATTTTTTTCTACACCAAACTTGTTTATCTAAATGCCCACAGGATAAACTAGTTTTTTCTATGTAAGAGATGTCATTTTTCCCTTCATACTTAACTATTAATCCCCAAAACTATTCAGAGAATCGCCTTTTCAGAAAGAACCTACATACAAATGTGAAGCAAATCCGTAAATTCTGCGTCAAAAACCATTCATCTAAATCATGGGGAGGGGTTAACCTATATTGCCCTTTTTTTACACTTAAACAATAAACATCTACAACTAATCATGGAGGCGCCTTGTCAGAATGATCCTATATCTAAAATTTTAAATGAAAACTGATAATTCTGCATCAAAAATCCATTTCTCTAAATTAACGGTGGGGGACTAGCCTCCCGTTCGCTCCCCTTTATTCTTATCCAATGAATTCCCAAAATTAATCAGAAAAGTACCTTATATCAATGAACGTGCATCCAAAATTTGAAGCAAATCGGATATTTCTATCACGAGTTATCGCGTTACGTACATACGCACGTACATACATACGTACATACGTACGTACATTCGTACATACATACGTACATTCATACATACAGAGCCTGCGAGCCCATTATTTCTCAGGCTTTGACGCTTGCGAGCTAAAAACACGTAAAATTAAATTGGCCTAGGATAAACTAGATCAGCCTAGGACAAACTAGAATGTTGGCGCTGTGGCGGTCATTGAATTCAATAAAATCACGCCAAATTGAAATGGCCTAGGATAAACTAGATCGGCCTAGGAGAAACTAGTTCAGACCAATAAACAGCAGGCTAAACTAGTTTATCCTATAAGAGTTAGGCCAAACTAGTTTGGCCTAGGAAAAACTAGATTGTCCTATGGGCCTTAGGATAGACTAGTTTGGCCTAGGAAAAACTAGTTTATCCGATGGGCCTTAGGATAGACCGGTTTGGCCTAGGAAAAACTAGTTTATCCGATGGGCGTTAGGATAGACCGGTTTGGCCTAGGAAAAACTAGTCTATCCGATGGGCGTTAGGATGAACTAGTTTGGCCTAGGCCAATCTAGTTTGGCCTAGGCCAATCTAGTTTGGCCTAAAATCGGGTTTGGCCTGTAACATATATAACAGATAATTCTGTATCTTTTAACTGTTCGTTAACAAATGTTTGGTTTGATATTTCAAGCAAAGGATCTTTATGATTTTCGGAATTACCAACAATCAAATAATTAATTGAATGTGACTCAGAGATAGTATTTTCATGCTCATCATTCTCAATGATAGGAAGAATGTGAGTGGTATCATATACTAATTCAGGATTTGTGTCTAATGTTTCTTGATTATTTTTGAAATTATTTCTAGAAAGATAGTCAGCAAGTACGTTTGACGAATCTGGAATGTATTGAAAGTTGAATGAATATTCAGATAACTCGGTGAGCCATCTAGTTATGATATCCGCAGGGTTACTAACTTTCTTATAGTGTTTTAATGGAGCACTGTCAGACAAAACAGTAAAATTTCTGTTATAAAGGTAATACTTAAAAGCAACAACTGCTTTGTAAATAGCCATTAATTCTAGCTTAATCGCAGGGAATTTTTTTTCAGAAGGGGATAATGCTTTAGAAAAATATGCAACTGGTAGTAAGTTATTATCAAATTCTTGAAGTAAGACAGCTGAAATAGCAATTTTTGACTTATCTGTATTTAAGAAAAATGGTTTGTCCCAATCTGGTAATTGAACAATTGGTTCAGAAAAAAACATTTTTTGAATATTATTAAAAATTTTGTCGTGTTGAGAAGTCCAGCGAAATTTTTCTTTAGGCCTGGTAAGCTGAATTAATGTATGTATGATTTCAGAAAATTTGGGTATTAAACTTCTATAAAAGGTCGCTAAACCAATAAAACCTTTTAGTTCGCGTTTAGTTGTTGGTACAGGAAAAGATGTTATTCACAAAATATTACTTTGAATGGGACTTATTGCATGATTTTCAATGTGAAAACCTAGATAGTTTGTGGAAGTCTGATGAAAAGTACATTTGTTGGGGGCAAGAGTCAAGTTATACTTTGATAAAACCTGTAAAATTTTCTCAAGTTTTTGTAATGTTTCTTGAAATGTGTTTGAACCAAATATAAAATCATCTTGATATGTAAATATACCTTCCAAATTTATTTCATCTAAAATCATGTCCATTAGTGCTTGAAACACTAAGGCAGAATTTTTTAAGCCAAAACTAAACGTTTATACTTATAAGAGCCATACTCAGATGTAAATGTCAATTTATCTTGCAATTCTGGTGGTAAGTCAATTTGATGGTAAGCTTGTTTTAAATCTAAGCTAGTGAAATATTTATAAGAGGATAAGCTAGCAATACTATTTTGAATTTTGGGAAGAGGATAAGAAGATCCCTGAATAACTGAATTAAGCATTCTTAAATCCAACGCTAAAAGATATTTTTGTTTACCTGAACCGTCAGACTTTTTCTTTACAATTAAGATAGGGCAAGACCATTCAGAGCAATGCCTCTCTATTATTCCTGCTTCAACAAGATTATCTATTTGCTCTTTAGCATCTGCCTGAAGTGCTTGGAGAATGCTAAACGGTAAAGTTTTTATTGGGAAGTCATTAATAAATTTGATATTAGGTACAATGCGATCAGTATGACCAAGTGTCTTAAGAGATTTTGAAAAAGCAGAATAATATTTTAAGAGAAGGTCAGAGATTTCCTTCTTTTCATTTGCTTCTAAATGATCCAATTTAAAATCATTTATAGAAAGATCTTTTTTTCTTTGAGAAAGTACCTGATCAGATGCAGTAATAAAATTACAATAATTTTCATTTATTGAAGGATTTAAATTACTTTCCAGTTCATTTTGATCAACAATTTCATCTGGTATACACAGATAACCTACTTCCATATTTTTATTTAAATGAACAACATGATCAGATAAATTTTCAATGTAAACATGCATGATTTTGGGATATGAGATATTTTGAACTTTAGAATCTAATTTTATAAGTGCATCATGACATAACACATTATTAGAGGAAATATTACTACAAAATAGCATCTCATCTTGATCTGGTGAGATGTCAGTTTTAATTTTTACAAATTTGTGTTCATATGGATTTAAGTTAACTTTGTGTGCAAGATATGCACAGATCTGATCATGCGATTCATTACTGTTAACTTTATGCACAACATCACTTGAACTACTGTCATTATTATTTACCTCACTTTCAGAACTTTCATCAATACACATTGCATTTATTTGACTTTTTTTACATTTATTTTTTAATGGTACTTCAACACCATTTATTGAGGCAGTATTATCACTGGGATTAATAACAATATTATTTTTCACAATAAAATCATAGCCTAAAATTCCAACAAATTCTGAAGAAGTTGCAATTTCAACAATATAAAAGGTATGTCGAAAGAATATTTTACCAATTTTGATAGATACAGAAATGCCAGAAAAGAATTTAACCGCATAATTAACAGTTGAAATAGTTACTGAAGAAGCTAAATATTTGTAAGAAATATCTTTTTTTATTTCATTAAAGAAATTAAGTGATAAAATTGAAATTGAACTTCCTGTATCCAGTAATAAAAATGCCTCAAATTTGCCAAACTTACTGGAAATAATAGGTAAAAACGAACACTTATCATATACATTATAAATGACTACTTTTTCGTCACTCTGTGTTGACTGATTGTTGCAAATCTGAATTTCCTTAGAAGTTTGTGAATAAGTGGATTTAACTTGTCTTTCATTAGACAATTTAAATTTACTTACTGATGACCCAAGACAGTTTTGAGACAACAGCTCATCAGCTGTACTGCGTCTCACTGGTCGTTTAAAGGCTGAAATTGGTTATATCCAGAATTATCAAAATTAGTATTTCTGTATTGTCTATAATAATTCTGATCATAAGATTTCTTTCTCTTACACAAATTCTTGTATTTAAAACACTGGAGGGCCAAATGACTTCGCTTAGAACAAATTTGACAAATATTTACCTTTCTGTTATTTTTATTTTGAAACTTAAAATCAAAATTTCTAGAGTTTTTTGATTTGTACAACTCACGAGTGTCCTTCTTAAAACTGGAACGTGTTTGGGTTTGTTTAGTGTCATATTTCTGTGTATTGTTTACAAATGACAAAGCACTTATTTTCTTTGATAATTCAGATATCTGTTTAGAAAAATCAATATGATTAGAATATTCATTATGAATATTAATTAATTTTTCATTTGACAAAATACTTTGCAAAAACTCTGCTCTTTCTACTGCTTTGTCATAGTCATCAATTTTTTCCTCCTTAATTTTGATTCGAATATCAGTTGATAAACACTGCAAAAGTTTCTTATATTTTATTTCGTTAAGAAATTCAGGATCTTTCGTTTTAAAAGCCTTATTGGCCAAAGTGTTCAATCTATGGGAAAAATTACTGATACTTTCATTAGGTAAGAGTTTTATGTTATCAAATTCGATATCTACAACTGTTTGAGATTCTTTAGAGAAAAATCGTGAAAGTCCCTGTTTAATTAGCTTCACACTATTTGAATTTCTAATTTTGTCATTTTCAAGAAAAAAATTTAGGGCAGGTCCTGCTAATTTTGTTTTGAGAAACAAGACCTCCTGATCGTCTGACCATTTTTGTATTTTTGCATAATTACTAACTACATCAAAGAAAAAAATAGCAAAGTACAGAAATGTTAAAATTATTTTTTGATGATGTCATATTCAAAAAAATATATATAATTATAAATACTTAAGCTTGTTCCAACATATCATAATCAATTACAAATAATTATAACATAAAAGCAAATATGTAATATGAAACACAAAAAGAAAATAAAGAAAAAGAATCTGTACATTACCTTTCTTCTAAGCTGAAAACAACATTATAAGAAAAAAATAAATACCTTTCCTTTTTTTATTGAAAAAATAACGAGAAACAAAAAAAAAAGATGTTTCTTTCTGAGACTATTATTTAAATCATAAGTAAATATTTTTTTTTATTTGCAGGACACTAACACATCATTGTAGAATCACTTTGTAGAATAACAAATTTGTAGGATTGACATTCCATTTGAAACATTACAAGATTGTATGTCTAATTTTTTGTTGTCATCGAACTAGCATATTTCACCTTCTGATACATTTGAATTAGCACACGTAGATATTATAAAGGTGGAAATCATCATTTCTTCGAAAACACTTCTTAACCGTACTATCCGGAATTCCAAACAACATGCGGTGCATATACAAATCATATTTTCGTCTCATTGTTTTGCATATACTTGGACAACTTCTCCAGAAAAAAACCCTTCTTTACGGCACCATAGTTCTGTAATGGGAAAGTTTGTGAATAAAGCCGCCCTTTTGAGATTGGCCGGATCGTATTGCAATATCATAGAGAGACCCAAGTTCATGTTTTACTTTTTTTTCTGGAACGAAGTGTTTAAGGCATTATTTTGATGAAGAAAATTCAATTCACTCAGGATTAAATTGGCTTTATTATGCTGAAGACTTGAAACATGAGCATTTTCAAACATCCGGAATACAGTATATTTATTCAAATGTACACTCGTACTAGAAAGAACGTCTTGAGTTCTCAACGACCACAATTTGCACATGATGAATTGTCAGCGACAAAAAATCACATATCTAAATATATTTTCCCATAAGCATGTAGCACGCTAACATAACTGTACTCGAAAGTAATTAAGAATTATTAGTCACCCTTGACCACAACGAGCGTGCGTGTTTATTTCACCATGTCAAAACATAAACTGACAAAATTTTCACATTTCAGAAACGCCAAAAAATTGTTTTGTCACAGAATAGATTCCCAATCCGAGCAAAAAAATGTACAGGTAAAAAGGACCGTTACATGATAAGCAAAGGGGAAATTTTAAAAATGAGTGTTGTCAAGAATATAGCATTTATCGCGCGAGGCGAGAACGTACAACACTCGGCAACCCTAACGAAAATACACAACAGGTAACAAATTAAGTTCTTTATACAAGACAAAATGAAATGATTGGGAAATAAAAATAGCAGTTACTTAAAACAGTCGTTTGATATTTAATCAACTGAAGAACAAGAAAGAAAAATCTAGAAATGGAATGATATTTTAAAACTAATTTGTTACTTGTTTTTTTTTATTTATTTTTATTATTTTATATGCACTTGGAGGCGAACACACAATAAAAATACGTATTAAAAATGCTTTACTTTTAAAATTAAATTTTAAATGAGGGGGGGGGGAACTAACATTTGAAAAATTAATAGAAATATATAAAATAGAGTATGTGTTACATCACAATATCCTTGTCAAAGTATGAATACATCTGACTGCCTGAGCCAAATATACACATTTTCTTGATTATTTTTTCAGATACTCTTATTCTATATCATCTCCATTTATTTGTCTTTTTTGTCCATCAAAATTTTTACCTCTTTTTTTTTAATGTGAAGAAAAAAACAACTTCTACAAAATCTCCAACTGCACTCTTATCGTTGGATATTATATTTTTGACAAAATATGATAACAAACAAATTCTCTTGTGATCACTTTCTGAAGTTATTGCGACATTAATTGTTCCTACGTCAATTGAAACAAACATGATGTATCGATTGAAGGTTGAGCTCCGATTGTGCTTGGTGCAATCATGCATGAAGCATTTTCACAATATCTTCTAAAATTTCATATTCAGCAGAGTTATTTTATATTTTTTAGGACTTTTTCTATACACATAGCAAAATCTGAAGCTGAATTTATAGTTGCAGAGTGTTGCTAGCGTCACCAATTTCTTGGCAACTGCACTAACCACGTCGACAACTCCTTTACCATGAGATGAAAAGGATTGCCATCCTTTGCCATGATTTTTTTAAATAGTCTTTTCTTTTCTCTCCTTCCTTTGTCTCTTTCCTTCTCTTTTTGTAGCTATGCTTCATATTTAAAAGGATTTCCTTTAACCTTTTTTCGATGATATCGTGATCTTTCTGTACTCTTCATTCTCTGCAAAAGAGAAGAAATTGTGTAAACTTAATAAATATAGCACTTCCAGTCCGAAAATACATGCTTAACAAAATGTTAATATTTATACCTTGAAATTTCCAATCTTACATAAAGTTAATTACGTTAAATTTTGGTTAATTTCAAACTGACTATATACATTTTATGCTAACTTAATAAACATTTTAACAGTTTCTATTATTCTTACTTCTATTTTGTATTTAATTTAAATTAAAAGAGAAAAAAAAATCTTCCCCTAATATTTCTTTACTTATTTTAAAAAACTAAAACTATATATATTAGATAAATACTATCAAATAACAAAATAAAAAAAATATATATATAAGAAAGAAAACAAAATTGACAAATTTAAAGAAAATTGCTAAAATATTGTTCCGTAATTTTCTTTTTTTTTTAATTTCTATAAAAATTTTACCTTTTAAATTAATTTCTTAATTATATATCACTAATAAAATTATTTTCTTATAGTAAAGCAACAATTTTATCAATCCAAACTGAATAAATTAACTGCACACAGTGTCACATGCTCAGATGATGCAGAATTTTATTTATTAACAGGGATTCACTCTATTAAATCAAAGGATGTAGTTAAAGCTGCCAAGTAATATTTTCCAACATATTATTCTTACATAAATTTACATATAATTTTTTCAAGTATACATTTGTAATCAATTTTAAAAGACGATGAGGGTGTGACTTTAATTAAATGTCACACCCGCAACAGGGACATGTCACGCCCGCAACACTCAGTAATTATAATTAAAATATTAATTAAATTTTTTGTGTCTGTAATTCAAGGTATCTTAATAAACTATTTTTGAATATAAAGTTTCATAACTTTAAGTCACAATTTTTTTTCTGTAGAGATATAAATGTAACTTTTTGTGGCGGGTGTGACACAATAATTAAGAGTAATTAAATATGCTTACCTTTTGTAATGAAGATTAGTGAACACTTCTCTACAGACAATACCTCTCAATAATATCTGTCAGATCATATGTATCCAAGTTTGGAGATTTTCAGAATGTTTGTTCAGCTGTACGAGACCATGAAATGTAAAGATAGGAAGCAGGACGTTTCGGTCCCAAGACATTTCGGTCCCTAGCCGTTTCGTTCCCAAGACATTTCGGTCCCGAGCCATTTCGGTCCCAAGACATTTCGGTCCCTTCTCCTGCACACTGAAATTTTATGAAATAAGACATAATTTTAAAGGGAACATTGCAGAGTTTTTAAATTGAAGGCCATAAAATTTTAGTATAATGCGATTATAAGTGCCGAAAACCGCAAATATGTATAACTCTTATCCAAAATATTATAATTCACAAAAATTTTGCATGGTAATCCTAATGATAATTGGTAATCCTAATTCTCAAAACAGTTTGTAATTTTAATATAAAAATTAAATTAATATTTTATTAAATATATTTATTAATTAATAACATTATCAATTTACATAATGATTTTTACTTTAAAATAAACTCAATACACAATTAATTTTATATTCAATACATCATTATATTTCCTAGTAGTTGTAAACTGAAATTTATCTTTTATTTGCTTATTTATTGTATATTTAAAACTACAGAAATTTAAAACAATTGGTATAGTTAAAAATAAAAATAAGTATTATTATTTTTTTTCTGAGAAAGTAGGGGCGAAAAGGTGATACAAATAAATAAATAAATAAAACCTTAGTTTTGACACTTAAAAATTGAAAATAAAATTATTTAAAATAACAATATATTACATTTTAATATATTTTATTAAATCATGCACTATATTTTATATATAATATTTATATTATTATATTTTAAAATATTATTATATTTTATGTAAATAAAAATAAAAAATAATCATCTGTATAGAATGAAATAGGCCCAGTTTCAATAAAATTAACACAGAAAAATTGTCTTCATGGCGTGAGAAGACTGTTAAACAATACAATCATTAAATACTATTATTATTAGAAAAAAAGGTGGTGGAAGCAAATTTCTAAAAACAAATTTTTTTCATAGCATTCTCCGTTACTAGATCACTATTGCTTTCGCGATGATGATAATGAAAAGTAACTTATGAAAAACAAATTTATAAGATGCAACATTGTATTATAAAAATAATAAAAAAATATAAAAAATTTGTTCTTCAATAAATATATCCCATTTCTGAAGTATCAAAGGAGAGGGTGTAGATGGGTGATTTGAGGAACTACGTATATATTATAACTTATAACTGTCTAATTGAATTATTAAAGACATTTATTATTAAAATAATTGGAAAAAAATAAGCACTGTTTTTTATTATTATTTAATTAATACTAATTTAAAGGTTCTAAAAAATATACGTAAACAGCCAAAAAAATATTTATGGCAGTTTATATAAAATACGTTTTAGTTTATAGTAGTTTATAGAAGTTTATATAAAATACTGATACTAATAATTAATAATAAAATTTAAAATAATAGTTCTGATTAATAATAATACTACTAAAAGCAAAAGACAATATCCTTTAAACTTATATCACATTGCTTAATCAAAGAAAATTTTCAGAACGCTGTGATTTCATTATCACGAGTTATAAAAGCTTAAATTTATCGGACTCTTATATTCAACTTTTTATAAAACTTGGGGGGAGAGAGAGAATTAAAAAAGGCCGAATAATGTTGAACTTATACCATTTTGCAGGCACACAACAATTAGAATCTGACTTATCAGGTAAGGAGCAAAGAAACAACAAGGGACCAAAGTTGCTGTGGACCGAAATATCTTGGGACCGAATTGTCTCAGGACCGAAATGTCTTGGGACCAAATTGTCTCGGGACCGAAATGTCTCGGGACCGAAAGGCAAAGGACCGAAATGTCTCGGGACCGAAATGGCGGGACCGAAATGGCGGGACCGAAGTGGCGGGACCGAAATGTCGTGTACCCTTAAAGATATTTGCCGCAGTCTATTTTACAAAGTCATAGTGTCACTTTATTAATTAAAATATGTATGTTAATGACAAAAATGTAATTATTTTTTGATAAAATATGAAATAGTACACTCTTAACAGTTAATATGCAAAATTTCAATCATATTTTAAGAAATTTAAATTTTCATCCTCATGTCCATTTTTTTTTGTGGATTGGGCGATACAGTGAAATAATCGTATTTTTTATCAAAGCAGTGGCGTGACGAAGCAAGAACAGTTTAAAATTTTAACAGTGTAGGCAAGAGTACGGAGAATCGAATATTCACATTACGACAAATGGAGTTGTGAATAAAAGGTGGTGACATATAATGTATTGTCTATCAGTTTCGAGTGAAATAAATGAGGTGGCTGTCAGACGATGGCTACTGTTTTTTCTTAATCGGATCCAAAATTTCTCATTACCGGATATGAACACTTCCATCAGAAAGCTTAAATAGAAAATTTCTTTTTATTTTAGAGCCTTTTTGATGGGAAATTTACTCTCAGAATAACGGTAAAAAATTCTGTTTATTCTTACTGGTATCAGTTTGGTCCATGTATTATAATCGTTTTACTGACACTGACCAGAAGCTTTTTTGCCGATTTCACCGAAGCTAGCACAGGGAAGCAAATAGGGGCTTCTGATTGGTTGAAAATTTAAAGAGCAATTGTTGTCTGTAAATAAAATATTCTGAATGTGGATGTACGTATTAGGGGCGTATATGGGTATATAGCGTTAAAATAAGAATAAAAGTTAATTAGAAGATTAATAATAAGATTTTTTAAAAAATAATATAGGACAATTGGGTTTATAAATATCCATAATTGACGACATAAAAATGAAATGTGATTATCGTTTGTAAATAAATTGTTCTATCATGTTAAAATAATTAAGAAGAAATTTCACTTTTATTTTTAATATTTTTTTTTATAAGTAATACACAATAATTGAGAAACATTATCATTAATTTCTTTAATTTTAAATTCCAGAAAAATTTTCTTTTTATCTCTCAATAAGTATTAATCAAAGTAAATAATACATCTCAATAAGTTTTAAGAAAATTAATCAAAATCCATCTTTCGAAAGCTTTTCAAACAGAAATTGACGATTAAATAAAAACTCAAAAATCAATCCAAACAAAATGTTTTGGAAGCTTAATGCAAAGTTCTGTGTTGAAATCCCGACTCAGACATTTTTTCATACTGAGAGAAATATGTCTACCGCATTTTTTCTGCAAGCTCTAGTATGAGGAGTTTTTGAAGCTTAATGCAAAGTTGTGTGTTGAAATCCCGACCCAGACATTTTTTCACACTGGTGGAAATATTAAAGTTGCATTGCTTTTTTTGTTATTTCCTGAAAACTCTAAGAGTGTAATAATAGAGAAGATAATAATGGTAATAAATAATAAAATAAAAAAAAATTGTATTGATTACAAATATTTATTTTAATAATTTTCCCATTATAAAAAATATTTTGAATGTAATGCATTTGTAACTTTATTTAGCATTTATTAATTTAGAGCTAAAACATGGGATATTCCATTTTGTAGTTTTTATGATACATTAAAATAAGTAACATTTCTAAAGTTAAAAATTGTTTATTATGGAGAAAAGAAAAATAGCATCTATTAGAGACATAATTTATCTACATATTCTTGTGCAATATCAGGAACTGAAATAGAAAACATGTTTAAAAAATATTAAAAAATAGATTTATTTCAGCAATACTGTTTCATTTTGATAATGGATATTAAATTAATATAATAAAAGATGCAATAAGATAATAATCCAACAGGATCATTTTCTGCTTATTTCAATTCAAGAGCTTTTATTGTAATTAACTTCTGAAATTGTAGTCAGCTTAATGTAACATGTAGAAAAGAAATGCTAAAATGCGTTTTATAAGCTTATTTATACATTTATTTATTTATTTATTTATTTAGTCAACTAAAATTTAAAAATAATTGATGCAGCATTTATTCTATAATAAACAAAAATAAAATAAAATAAAATAAAATATTTTCTGTCTACTGTAATTTATTCATGTGTTCTTTATTGTTAGTGCAATGCAAATATATTATATATTAGGTGAAGGTATTGTTTCTTTTAAAGCATAATTAAATCAGCAGAAAAGGATATATGATGAAACTTGCGGAGAAATGCACAATATATATAAATTTCAATGAAAATATTATTAAAATTCATACATATGTGCATACTTTTTTTCAGCTTAATTTCTTTCTTAAGTCATATGTAAAGTCATAATTTTTAAATTGCTTACTCGTATACAAGAATAATAAAAAATATGCATAGCGATATGTTTTTGATAACAATAGTACTTTTTAAAATTTCTTACAACTTAATTATAAGTTAATAGAAAACTTTATGTTAGTCTGCTGCAGGTGATACTTTCGAAAAGTACATTACGGTTAACAATAAACATCAGATGCAATATCAATGGATTTAATTATATTGCAAAACACAATTGCTTAAACACGCAAACTTTCTGTGAAATTGTTACAAATTTTAACACAAAAATATATATCATAAAAACAATAAACAAAAAAAAGTTTAATATATTTTATAAAAAAATACTTTTTCATTAATTGATTTTTCATTTTAATTTAAATATGAGCATACGTAGAGGTGTTATATATTGATACAACAATAGAAACAGCTACAAAAAAATTTATTAAATTATGCTCTTTTTCTGTCGTGTTGTGAGATTTTCAAAATTGAACAAAGGAAATGTTACATATTTTTAATAGTTTCCTTAATATGCGCTTTTTTTCAAGCAAAAAAAAGTGGCTATTCCATTATTCAGTTCGGTTCTTAAATCAAATATTTACATATTTTAATTTATTTGAATTGGGGAAAAATCCGAAGTAGTACACGTAAAATAAATATAAAATTGAGTAAAAAAATCCACACATATTTGAGAAAATCTCAGTTTTGACACTGAAAATCAATGTCTGATAAGTCACGAAAAATAAGTTTTCTAGTTATTTATTTATTTATTTACTTTTAATGGGGGTGGATGCCAAGGTGGGAAGGAATTTTTAATCGTGAGAAAAAGAAAATTCAAGATTTTCAAGTACATCAATTGGGGTATTAAAATTTAAAAACTGATTCATAATTTAAAAATACAAAATAAACAATATTCCAAATGACATAATTAAAATAACTTCGATTTTCTTCACAACTCCCCCCGAAATCACCTTTGTCTTCAAATCATAGTAAAACATTTCTTATTTTCAGCGACTCACCGAATCTTCATCTTTAGTGACAAAACAATGTTCTTTAAATTTGTTTGTTAAGGGCCATTAGCTGTTACTTTAAAAAATATTTTTTAAATTGCATGAAACATAGCTGCCAACGTTTTACGCATTTTTCCTGCTGCAAAAATTTTATTGTAAATATTGTCTTATTTAATCGTCGAAATCTCAAGATTAAACAAATGGTGACCAATCCAATGCTTAGGAATTTCATGATATTCCATATCTCTTGCATAATATCTACGCAATATGTCACTAGACTCTTTCTTTCTAACCGATGGCCAGGCCCCTACCTGCCGAGTTATCTCAGCTTAACGGGTTAGATACCTGGTATCGGGGCGGTCAACCGCCTAATTGCCGCGTAGCGCCAATAAACCTGATTTCTTTGCTACGCATGCCATCATTTCTGCAGTACTTGCTTGTCGTTGAACATACTTTGTTTCGCCTGTTTGTTGTTTGAACTGTAATTGGCTTCGCAAGATGGTCTCGTAATTTAGAGCCTTGATCAGATGACGAGACCTTCACCTGGCAAGGCACCTCCAGAGGTATAATTCACAGGTAACTTGGAGGACTTTGCACCCACGACGGATTTTACATGCACCAGGCGCCATTAGCGTACATGATGTAATTTTTGCCAGCAAAGTGGCGAACCACTAAGACAAGTACCCGGGTCGACTGTTTAGGTTAAGTGCTTTGTTGGTAATCTTTGTGGTTTATTGCACATTGGGTTAACTTTGTGATTTGTTGCCGCACACCTTGTACTCATCTTACCAGACGAAATGGGACTGGATGTTTTTGAGCCTAAACAATGGTACTGAACTTAGCTGAATGTTGGGAAAATTTTCAGGGAATAAAAAAAAAATAAAAACACTAGATAAATGTCACTAGACTCATCGACTTCGATGGAAGGTGAACTGGAGCACAGCGACTCCAGTAGGAACTTATACTAATACTACACTGGTTCACTGGTTCAAACAAATGGAAAATCTCTGTACAATTTTAGTGGTAGCAAAAATGCGTAAAAGTTGGGAAACATGGATAATTTTCGATTTTGTATTTATAAAACATGCATATATACACTGGTGTCCAAAAGTTAAGCATAATTGGTAATTAAGTAAGTAATGAAAGAAATGTAAATCGGAATGTGGTGAAACGTGATATGCGAGTGCAAAACAGCTTTAAAGTAAGGAAACAATTCAAAAGAACGATAACATTCACTTTTATTATCTAAAGTAGCAGTTAGAAAGAAAACTGCTCATAGTAAGGGTTCACACTTTAAAGAAAAAATGAAAGAAAACATTAAATAAAATAGGATGCCTCAGTTTAATAAGGTATGTGGTCACCTCTGACAGTCAGGCACGCTGCACAGCGATTTTCCATACCTGCTATGAGATTATGAATGAGAGGGGAGCTCAAACAGTTCCAAGCTTCTTTGAGAGCTCCTTTCAGTTCTGGAACGGAGCGTGGTGGGTGCGAAAGGGCTGCCGTTCGATAGGACGGCTACATATTCTACATGTTCGATAGGATTTAAACCCAGAGAGTTCGCAGGCCTCGACATGCGCTGGATGTTTTCCGTTTCAAGGAAATCGTCAAGCTTTAATGCACGGTGAAAAGGCGCATTATCATCGATTAATATAAATTCAGGACCAACAGTACTCCGAAACAAGTGAACATTAGGCTCAAGAACTTCGTCTCTGTATCTTTTATCAGTCACAGACCCCGTATCAAAAATATGGAGGTCTATGCGGTCGTCCAATATGATGCCTGGCCATATCATTACCCCCTTAATGGAGAAAGATGTATTTCCATTATCATTCTTGGTTCAAAATGTGCTCCATGTTCTCTCCATATCTTTAGCCGATGAGAATTCCTACTCAGACTAAATCGAGACTCGTCACTGACCATCACATTGGCGTACTCTCCCTCACTCCAATGTTGATGTTTCAAACTCCAGTTTAAACGAGCACGTTTATGCGCAAACGTGAGGGGAATGCAAACTGCTAGTTTTCTGGTATACATGCCAGCATGACTGAGTCTCTTGTAAACAGTTTCTCTAGAAATTACCAAACTGCCACTGAAAAATTATTTAGTAAACCCTATTCATTTTTTATACAGTTTTGATTATTTTTTAATTCTGATTACAGGGTATTGTGTACAATATGTTTTTTCATTTTTTCAGGAAAGAATGTTACTTTATATTAAGAACTCTGCAAATTTTACGCAAAAAACTTGGCAAAATTTGAGACCATTTTTATAAAAACCTTAATTTCTCTGTGAGTATGCATGCTATTTGCATAAAAATGAACACAGTTTATTACAATATGGCACTTAATCATAATCTAGAGTTTGAGCGCTTTTGCTACATTAGTTTTGACAGGGTTATTCAAAAGATATTCATTCTTTTTTAATTTGTTGACGGTCCTTTATGGAGTTTTGGGAAAAAATCTTCATGGAACTGTATGACTTGCACTATTATATTTACAAGGTAGAACCCGTCAAATTTTAACGAAAGAAAATGTTTAAGAAGGAACTGTTTCATTAACTTATAATAAAACTACAAAATTAATTACAGAAAAAAATGCATTTTATATTGGTACATCTATCTCTTAAACAAAAGATATTTATCGTCATATTTACAAAATACTATTTCTATAAAACGCAGTGTAGAAGCTGTTAAAATTAAGCCTTAATCGTATATGTAAGCAATAAAAAATAATAAAGATATATTATTATGATAAAAGATAAAAAGCAAAATTTATTCAACTTTGACTCAATCATGGAATTTTTTTTCTCGTGAAATCTAAACCCGGCTTCATTTTCATCATATCAAAATTTACAAATGTACATTTCACATATGTATTTACGTTTAAAAAAATTTCGCATTTTAATTTGATAATTTTGATTCAAAACTTGAAATCTCAATCAGCAGGCATGTTATAGTCGCAGGTATATGTTAATGAGAAAATGGTAACATAAAGATACAGCACTCAATTTTTAATCCTTTTTTCCTTTGCTTTTAATAGAAATGGAGATTCCTGTTACCAATATTTGAAAAGAGGTATTAAAAGCTACAAAAAAAATTAATATTTCAGAAACAAATTAAGATACAGCTTTCAAACATATTTCATTTAAAAGTACATTTTTTTTCTACACGATGGTGTAAAAAATGAAAATATGTGACATTAAGAAGTTTATAAACATTTAGTAGCAAAAATTGCAATATCGAAATTCATTTAAGTGTTGTCATACGCAAAATGACGTATGCGTTACACACAGATACGTTTGGCCTTTATAATATAGACACACTAAGAGTTTCGGGATAATATCTCATGTATTTTTCTAGATATTTAACAAAATGTCTAAAATCAAAAGTGGACGATCATCAATGGCCATGTAGTGTATATGTTTATATACGTTTTAGATCGAATTAGTGTTGGTTTTATGTTGTGAAAATCACAATTTTTGCGATCTCGAGAAGGAATTTAATTTTGTCAAATTTTGGTTGTAATTTTTTTATATATTAGAAAATTCGTTGACGAGCACAATATGTTAGTTTCTTAATCATGGATGTTTGATTATCTGTTAAATTTAAAACCATACATTCTATAGGAAATATAATTATTAGAATTTTGCTCTGTCACTTCCTTTTTATTTCAATTTATAATTTCTTTTAATGAAATAAAAATCTTTTATTCTTTTGTATTAAAATGAATATAAGAATATACTTCTTTTATACTGTTTTCTTAGAAAATTTCTTCTTTTATAATGTGATTTTAAAATGTACTTAAATATATTAGAAATTTAAATATTTTAACAACATCACACTAATAATATTAATCTGCTATGTAAATTATCATTTATTATGTGAAGCATCGTTTGCTTCTACCATATTGAATGATGGTAATTTTTCACTCTTTTTGAATGAACACTTTAAATACTTTGCTTTGCATTGGTTCTTAATTGTTTACTTCAATTCACCGATACAAAGAAGCTTTTAAAATTGAGGAATAAGATTAGCTGTAAAAATTACGCCTTCATATATTAAATCGAAATTAGTACTGTTATAAAGATTTTGAAGATATTCTGAAACATACTAGTTTCAAACTTTACCTAAAGTCAGAAGTTCAGATTATTAAGAGGGAGGGATGTTCTTTCGGAATGAATACCTTAAGATTTTGAAGATATTCTGAATTTATACATTCATGAACTTTGTGACAATTTAAGATATTCTTAATGACTAATTTTATACTTCGATTCGAAAGATTAAATGTGGGTGGAGTTACATGAAAATTGTAAAGCCTTGTTATTGTATTCAGGGAGAAGATTAAATAAGAATGCTGAACACATTGAAATATTCTGTTCATGCTTTTCAAACTCATGAATTGGATTAAGGTGAAAACTATTTGAGCTTTCTAATCTCATACTTCAGTGCGTTGTAGATAAATATAATATTTTTAAAAAGAAACATTTCATAAATACATCGCAAGACAGCTGTATGTTTTCGCGAATGCTTATTTTAATAAAACACTCTCCACTTAAACTTGTACTGTTTATATTTTAAATATTTATATTTTAAATTAATACTTTTAAATATTTATATTTTTAAAAAATGCTTTTAAATATTTATATTTTAAATTAATACTTTTAAATATTTATATTTTAAATTAATACTTTTAAATATTTATATTTTAAATTAGGACTTTAAAATACAGTCTGTAAATGTAATTGTCATTTGAAATATTACAAAATTTTTCTGCATATTAAAGAGTTATTTGTCTCTAATTTTTCGTTTAAAATAACCATTTACAAATTGTTGTCGAATTAGAAAGACAAATTCAGAGAGGTGTTAGAGTGTCAAAACATACCATTTAACATGCAAGGCTGCCACGGGTAGCTATTTTTCTATTCAAACTGGCGCCATTTTCTCAAAAGAGAAAATTATAAAAAATAGTTTTACAGCATCTGCAACAGATGTAAACTTTAAAATTTATATATAAAAAAATTACTGGTGTTAGCAGAGTACAAAAATAATCGTCTGTAGCATCTTTGAACGTGGGGTCGCACGCCACTTATTTAACCACTTAATAGTCGCGCCCGAGACATTCACGGGCTGCAAGTTTCACCTCTTTCATTCAGAATTGTTTGATTTCCACCAGTTTTATAAAACAGTGTAATTGGTTTTATTCTGGTATCATTTTACTTGTCATTAAATGAATATTATATTAAATTAAATTGACATTAATGAATGTTAATGAATTAAGATGAATATTTTTTTTTCAAAAAAGTGGTGGCAATTCTGAATTTAAACAGTAATTTAATGCGACGCCATTAAGTGGTTAATAACAAATACAGGGTGCTTCGTTCTAACTGAGCTTTAGTTGACGGTAATAATGTTAAGAAAAAAATTAAAGAAAACACTTCAAAATTTCTATTAAAAAACTACTGGTACAAAAAAAATCGCCGGTGGCATCCTTGATTATAGGGTCACAAAACACTTATTTAGTAATAAATGCAGAATATTTAATTTCAACTGAGTTTTTTTTAACGTGACTGTTGCCAGATTGGGGACAAAAAAGTCCTCATATTGTTAGATTGTTACTGCTTTTTGAAATAGAAATATTCGGCCAATATAAAAATTGATGAAAAATCCTGAAAAGTAAGGCAAATTATGTTATTTAAAAAAGGGTGACAGTCAAATAATATAAATTAAAAAAAGAGTCAGAAAAAATTGGTTGACGTTAGTAATTTTGAGAAAAATAAAAACATTTCAATGAAAAGGAAACGATATGAACATCGTTTTGTGTGAAATTTTATAACTTCGCGAAAAGTTATAAAAAACAGCGTGTGAAATTTTTCGAAGACACCATGTGTGATATGGTATTCGTGTTCCTAAATCAGGAGTGTCATTGGGATACAATGGAGTTATGAATAAACAGGGAAAGACATTTAGAGTATTGTCTAGTAATTGCGAGTAAAAAAAGCACTTAAAATAAGATATATTAACAGTTCTGATTACCGCCGGCTAAACATTCCAGCAATAAAGTTGAATAGAAATATCCTGAGCGAAAAATCCCAGCCGGCTATCACCCAGATAGCTTAACAGGTAAAGTATTGGTCTTGTAAACCAAGTATCCGGGTTCGATTCCCGGCCTGGGCAATTTTTCGCTCAGCTGGAAATAATCAATTCGTAGAAATTTCCATGTTATTCAAGCGCATTATTCGGAAAATAACATTTACAAATATTTTAAAAGTACTCTGTTTCTTTTTACTACCCTCATAGCATGCATGGTCACATCACATCTGTGATCAAATTGCCACCACTCAGTGACGTCACATTGTGACTCAGATGTAACTTTCTTAAAAAAATTTTAGAAAATTACAAATATTCTTATAAACAAGTTATTTACTTTAAAAAACATGTTTCTGGCAATTTAAATATCGTTGCTTTTGCCACAGTTTCGTCACAATGTTAATGTCAAATTAGTCACAAATGACACACTTTTCACATTTTGGACGCACCGTGACTTCACAAAGTTGTCACAATGTCACGTCACAAAAAAGTTTTAAAATAACCATAAAGACTTCACATTTTAGTCACTGTGACTCCACATCGACGTCACGTGACGTCACATCGACAATTGATGGTCACAAAGTCACAATGTTACTTGACAACGACGTCGCAATACTTTACGGATAGTAACAGTCCCAAGAGTTAAATACATACTTTTTATTAGTGACACTCACAGGAGATTAATTACATTTTTTACACAATCAAACTTATTGGTAAAGTTATCATACGAATTAAATATTTCCAACTGAGTGAAAAATTGCCCAGGCCGGGAATCGAACCCATATACTTGGCTTTCAAGCCCAATGCTTTACCGTTTAAGCTAACTGGGTACGGCAACCGATGAGCATTTCTCGCTCAGATAACTTTGTAGATCATAACATCTGCTCTGTCATTTTTTAGACAGCTCAACAGAATAGACCGCAGGTAAAAAAACTTCATAGTACGATGGGTACGTAGATAAATTACATATTTTTAATGTAATTTTTCGTGTGTTTTTTAATGTAATTTATTTATTGTGTTTTTTTAATGTAATATATCTACGTACCCATCCTACTATGGAGTTCTTTTACCTGCGGTCTGTTCTGTTAAGCTGTTTAAATGAGAGACCAGATGTTATGACCTACAAGGTTATCTGAGCGAGAAATGCTCACCGGTTGTCGTACCTAGTTAGCTTAAAAGGTAAAGCATTGGCCTTGTAAACCCAGTATCTGGTTTCGATACCCGGCCTGGGCAATTTTGGTTCACTTGGAGATATTTAATTCGTATGACAACATATTGTATTTGTTGTTAAAATATGGCGAGGTTACTACCGGGGAAATAAACTATTTTCCGTTAAGATGAATATAAGTTTCTGTCATTAGTTTTGGATGAAATTTTCCATTAATAATACGTTTAAATAAATAAAAAAAATATGCCTAAATTTATACTAGTGGAAGTTTTCTCGCTGGTTAATGAATTCCTGCGAAACCAGTTACTGATGAAGCTTCATTATTTAAAATATATGTTAGTTTCTTTTTCTTAATTGTTCTTCAGCTGATACTACTGACGCATATAAAAAAAAACTTTCACTCTTTTATTTCGAAGTTAGTATATTTATAACAAAGTTGCGTATATCTGTTATAAAGTTTTATTAAAATATACTTCAGTTTTATGAAAGTTATTACCGTTAACAAAAATTCAATTATTGTAGAACAACCTGTCTTTTTTCATTAAATCTGTGGTTAGAGACGGAATGTTATATGGTAATGTTTGATCTTCTCGATGCCTAAAATTGCACCCTAAATTTGTCAATGGAATTTGGCAACGTTCTGTATTATAGTAATAATTCTAAAGAATATTATTTAAATGTCATCTAATTTTGCCAAACTAAAAATGCGACATTCTTATTAAACTTTAAATAACAATTTACTTTTCTATATATTGAAGTTTTACTCTTAAATTCTTTGAATTTTACAAACACAATGAAATGCACGACAAAAAAATTATTTAAAAATATTTTAAAAATACAATTGAAAAATCAGAATTGAAACGATTAATTAATAACGTCTTTTAAAACAATTTTTAACCAATAACATTACTGACATATCTACATATTTTTGTATGGTGTAAAAAAAGAACGGTAGTGTGCTAAAATAAAACCTAACTAGTTTTAGTATTATTCAAAATCATCCGTTGTTTTTCTAACTTAAATCTGAGAATTCAAATTGAAGCCTAACAGTAGATTTCGTTTCAATGATAGAAGATAACATTTGGAAACTGTTTGAAAATTAAAGAAGAATTTAATCAGAGAGTTGCTAAAATTAAATCGGAATTAGTAACCAAAATGTTGAAATGCAAAGTATGTTCCAAAAGTTGTTTAGCTTATTAAGTTTCACGTACTGATATCATAAAGCCATGCAACTCAGATAATTCTGATAATAAAGTTAGTAGTAAAGATTATGCAGTTAGATACATTTAATGACATTTCGTATCTAAATAAAGATTTTGATGATATTCTACGGTGACAAACTAGGGAATTGGGTTGTTGATCTAAGACGTTCGAGTTTGCTAATCTCATGATTCAATTAGAAGCACATAAGTACAGTAGGAATCCCTTTATAATTGAGAAATATTTACTAAATGTGACCAAATGTAACTATATTGCAATAAGAAAGTTGAGATTTCGTAAAACTTTCTTCACTATGAGCTTGTGATATTTAAATAATAATATTTTAAGTGAGGGCTTTGCAGTATATTATGTGAATGGTATTGTGAGTTAGAATGCATCCAAGTAAAAGCTTAAATATTTGTAAATATTTAAGAAATGGAAAGCACAGTCGGTATTGTTTAACATAACGATAATAAATTTCGAACAATGTTTAAGGAGACATAGAAAATAAAATGGATCAAATTTTTGAGTTTTTAATTTGAGGCCTAAAAAATAGAGATAAAATATTATGGTGCTAAATTATTTTGGCTAAAAATGTTATGATGCAGGGAGGTTTTAATTACTATATTTTAAACACTGTGAATGTGTAAATATTTATTTTTTTGCCTTTTTTTTCGATTTTTTTTCATATGTGTGTTTGTTTTGGTACATTTTTCTAAAATTCTATAGTAGGTAAACATTTGAAGCTTTCAAAAACTGTGTAACTAGCTAGTTTTTTTAAAAATATCTAAGGCTGTAGGTCTTAGTTTTAAAAAAAATAATGAAATGTATGTTCTGAAAATTTTTAAGAGTTTTAAATTTTTTTAGTAAAATATTTCGATTCTTAACTCTTTTAAGCCAAAATGAAAGTTGTTTCTTATTATTCCCATATATTTCAACTGTTTTAACTTTTTTTCAATTTTTTCAAAGCATATTTCTCATTTCTATATTTTTTGATACCACAAGAAATTTTAAGATGATACATTTAACAGCGTTTTAGTACCAAACTGACATATTGTTCAAAAATTTCATACCGACATACCAAAGGTTAATTAATTCTTAAAAGCCAAATTCTGTATGAAATTATTATTTTTTTATAGTCATATTGGCTATAAAGTATATATTAACTATAAAAAAATCATTCCTAACCCTATTTTTATGTAAAATACATGGTTTAAAATACTTTGCAACAAATGCTTCATTTTGCTGGTCAAGATGCTCCACGTGTCCTTAAGTACACAGTGTATTCGTGAATTCTTATACTTTTTTTTAATTAAAAGATGCGAGATTATCTCTGAATTTCATTACTTCTAGGAATACATTACTAGAGTTTTGTCTTGGTGCTTCTTTTTACATCGAATTACAGTTATGTTAAACTGAAAAATAGATCTAATTTTATAATGTGGCTTTTAAAATGTACTTAAATATATTCTAAATTTAATGCTTCTAGTGATATTATACTAATGATTTATTTTTATCATTTAGTTTAGGAAAACACTGGTCAACAGCTGTTTTGGTGCCGGGGTATTTTTAGCTGATTTTATATGAATTTGATGTCCTGAATTCAAATATGGCATTAGTTTTTCTCTATCAGCTCAGTTTTTTAAGATAAACAACTTTTTGTGAAATACATGTTTCATTATTTTAGGTAAATCCATGTATTAAAAAATGTATGTAAAAATAAAATAAATACAGGATTTTTATTTTTTATAATACACAAATGTTAGTTTTTATTATTATGATATACACATATTCAAATAATAATTTTTTAATTATATTATACAAATATTTTTTCTCACAAAAATAGAGAAAAACGTCACTGATGAAACTGATACTGATTGAATGCTTCGGAAGCTTCTTTTCCGTGACATTCTGGAATATATTTTAGAACAGTGTCTTTTTAAACTCAAACTGTAATCTGAAACCCTTTGCATATCTCATCTTTTTTGGCAGCGGTCCTCCATAGTCTTATTATTGTGGTGAAATCTTTCGGGCTGTTTATCACTTGTGCCTTCTTTATTTTCAAGAAAATGCTCTAAGTGGCAATGTAAATAGTGCACTTTAAAGTGCACTAGAGAAACTAAAAGTGCTAGAGTGCACTAAAAACTAGAGTGCACTAAAGTGCTTCTAGTACACCCAAGAGATTTAAAACTATTATACTTTTCATTTACCAGTTCTACATAGATTTCTCCTTTGCATTTGCACGGAATGTTTTTGTGAACTGCCACAAAAGAAGTCCAGGCTTTTTATTCAGCCTCATTCGTCGAATTTACGAAAGTAGGATCCTTAATCAGTTGTCTTATTTGTTGTCCGTTAAATATTCCTGCTTTAATATCTTCATAACTCAATTCGGGTATTTTTACCTTATATATGCAAATCATGACCCGTTCTTATGGAGAATTTACACAAACTGCTTCATAGGACAGAGCTTGATATGCAGTGCAGAAAGTATGATTTTTTTTTCGCCCAACTAAAGTGTTATTAATGACATTCCTTTCTGCAACATCCATGTTTTCTTTCTTAGGCCTCTCTTTTCTAATCTAGTGGTGTGTTTTATCCCTGCTATCCCCAAAATATAAAAACAATAGTATTTTGTGTAACTTCTTTGCTGTCCAAGGACAATCATCCGGAAAATATTTAGGAAGAACCAATTTTTCTAACAGTCCTCTAAATTCATGACAAAATACAAGATTATTTTTTTGAGAGAAGAAGGGTAGTAGACAATTTTGTCTTGTGTGATAAAATGTAAGTTTGGCTCTTTGTTCTAATAAATTTTTGTCTTTTAATCTTGAAACCAAACAGTAATTTAGAAGATTCTTTTAAAACATTGAAATCTCTTTTGAAATAATTTAAATCAACCTGGTTGAAAAATTTAGGCATTGCTGACGTCTTCTCATAATCACTGTTACCTTCACAGCTATCTAAAAGATGATCAGAAGGACAATATTCATCCTCACTAAGCTCTGGTAGCTGATGAAACGTTGGGATCGGTAGTTCCTCTGAGTGAGGAAGTGGGGGTCTTGAAGACTCTAAATCAGGATAAGTTTTCTTATTACAATTTTTTCGATTAATTCAAATAGTATTCCAGTGCTAAGTAGAAATAATAGTCATAGAAATGGTTTTCGAGTTCTCTCCAAACCATTGGTAAGGCGAATTTGAGACTTATTCTTTTCCGTCAGCTCACTGTCATAAATGTTCTGTACAAGTTTTACAGACCTGTTGCGGTGCGCAGATTTTATCCTGATCACCAAGTCTAACCCCAAAGTATCCAAGATAAGCTCTCTTTACAAAGTCAGTAACATATTTTCTGTGTTCTTTCAACTTTTATTCTCCGCATATGTAGCAAAACTTATCTGGATGATTTATACAATTTTTTCTACTTGAACTCATTTAAATTCCATTCTACAACGCAAACACAACAATCTGCAACACTACGAGTTTCACGTTATATTGATACGAATTCTACCTTAAACACAAATATCATGGAAGTTCAAACCTTCAGAAAGTCAAAGAATGCCAGTTTTGTTTCCATGGAGCGAATTCTGAAACTAAACTTATCTCTTGGAGGCTTTTACATTTGGCTTTATGGATGAGCGTCGCGAAATCATAAGCATGCGCAGATCGTCAGTTTTGCTTGCACATTTGTTTATTTCAAGATCTTGTGGTATTTCAACGTCCTTCTAATCGCATTGAGCGTCGTTACAGGGCTATGTATCATAAGGTCAGTTTAAGTGTTCAAGGTCACTTTAGTTCTAAAAAATCTTTAGTTCGCTTTGCATATCTAAAAAAGTGGAGCTGATAGAGAAAAACTGATTGCATATTTGGAATCAGCGTCCCAAAAATATCCAAAATCAGTTGTAAAATATCAGGCACCAAAAAAAAAAAAATTTTTTTTTGTAGGCCTGTGAAATCTTTTCAATTATATAATGTATTACTTCTTCCTTCCGAATTAATTAATTTTAATTCCATTTTAATCAGCGGTTTTAGTACTTCGCTTCATATAAACTTTTAAGAGTTTTTTAACTTTTTGGAAAAAATAGTTGTTGTTCTCGGTAGTGAATTGGGAAATCTAAAGCGTATCTGAATCTTTTTATTGGTTGAATTCCGCAACTTTCTTAATTTTTTTCTTTTTTTTTTTTATTGTCCGATTTTAATGTCCGAAAATGGAATACTTCTGTCCCCACGATAACAAAAAGAGTAAATAAAACTTTTTAAAAAATGAATAATTTAAAAACAAATTCTGATAGAAATTTAAAAAAAATTCATTAAAAAGTGCATTTGTTTCTCAACATAATGCTGTAAAAATTTAATAAGTGTGATATTTTGAAGTTGAAACTTTTGCAGTTCTAAAAATTGTAAAACTGAAATTTCATTTAAAATTTGTTTGTGATGGGTCAAGAAATATTAATGTTTAATCCATGTCGTACGTAATATGAGGCATTCAGAAGTCAGTGTGATTAATTCCATCAAATAAAAATGCACATTTTAAACTGCTAAAGTTGTCTATCTTTAATCTACTGTTTTTTTAATATAATTCAACTAGGAATATTAATGTTTAATGCATGTCGTACGTAATATATGACTCGTTATAATCATCCTTAAAATTATGTTTATTATTATTATTAATTTAAATATAGAATTTATTTATAAGTATTTAAAATTTCAGTTTTTGAAAATATAATTTCCAAATAGTCGTTGTAATTTATTAGATTATAATTTTGTTATTTATAACTGTTTATTTTATATTGTTATTATTTTTTGTGATTGGGGTGGGAGTTAGTGATACAAGAGTTCAAGATAGAATAAGAAAGTTTGGAAGTGAAGATTATGCAGACAGATATTCATTAAAAACACGAAACTCGATGAAGATTTTGGGGATATTCTGGAGTGGCAAATGCATCAGATGATTTCAGTTAAAGAAATTCAATCTTCCTAATCTCACATTTCAATGCAAAGAAGAAAAATTTACTAGGAGTAATTTGACAAATAAAAATATTTAATAAATGTATTAATAGATTGCTATAAGATGTTGCGAATATATGTTTTATTGAACATTATTTCACTGTAAGCATACGATACTTAAATATTAATATTTTGGGTAATATATTAAAACATATTCTGTGAATGACATGGTAATTTGTAATATATTAAAATATATTCTGTGAATGATATGGTGATTTGTAATATATTTAAATTGAAGCATACATTTTTGAAACAAGAAAACACAAGACACAAGACATTTTTTGACACAAGAAATAAATTACAAGGGCAGTAATGTTTAAAAAAACTATGGCAAACTCTACGACGACACACAATGCAGTAATGTATTTTTTTCAATTTGATAGATGGTAAATGATTTCTTAAATCCATTTTTGATTAAATATTATTGTGGATTTTAGTATTGTTACTTTTTTTACTTCAAGCTACAGTTTTTGTGAAAAAAATTATTAAATTAACCGAAATTTTCTTTTAAACTAAATTTTCTACGGAACATCCACATGTAAATTAATTTCCATATTTGGAAACATACATCCTATATGAAAAAAATATTCTGTTTTCGTTAGTCGACAAATTTCAAACGGAGAGGATTTATTACTCTGGTTGTATAAAGTTATTTCCTCTATTTTAGAAAAGTAAATTGATAATCAATTTGAAAAATGATTGTTACTTGTTGAGAATATATTAAAAACTATGCCTATGTAACGGTTGCGCCACACAAGGATTTTTATTTAATATCGTTTTATCAAATTAGTTCATCATATTATATAAGAGATCAATAATAATAAGGCAAGATAATCTTATCTTTTATTCTTCTGGTTCTCCAGAATATTCCATCCTTCATGGCCGCCATGTTTACTAACCTTCGATGGGAGTTCAGCCTTTTATAACTTATTAATTAATTAAAGATTGCTGAAATGGCAAATATTTGATTAATACTTGTTCTTAATAAACAATGGCCTCAACTCGTTTTAAATTGAATAATAATATTATATTATACACAAATTACATAGCTGCTTTTAGCAGCGAAAAAATAGACGTATTACATGACTATATCAACACAGAGAACTAAACAGACACTGAAAAATTAATATGTCAAAAAAAGTCTTTCGAAATGTTCTTTTTCATTTTTTTTTGTCATCACGTGACTTCACTGCAGTAGAAAAGGGATAAGCGTCCTTGAATGAATCAGTTTATTTCGTTGTTGAGTTGTTCCGAAATAGGGGAAAAATAATTACTTTTCTTTTTTTTATGATATGCTAAAAAATGAAATATTTTTATTGTGAATAGATCTAACTTGATTTTATTCAGCTCAAATAGTGATTAGTTTATTTCAACTTTACTTTCGGTTTCGAGATACCCGAGGCATATCTGAATATTTATGATGTTGGGGTTTTATTCGTTTTCTCATTAGTCCATGTTTACCCACATAGCATACATGGTCACAGTGACGTCACAGTGACGTCACTGTGAGTCACTGTGGTCACGTAACATCTGTGACCAAAATGCCACCCCTCAGTGACGTCACATTGTGACTGAAATGTGACTTCACACCTGTGACCAAAATGCCACCCCTCAGTGACGACACATTGTGACTGAAATGTGACGTCACATCTGTGACCAAAATGCCACCCCTCAGTGACGTCACAATGTGACTGAAATGTGACCTTCTTAGAAAATTAAAAAATATATACAAAAATTCTTCAAAAGATGTTATTTAATGGAAAAAATATTTTTCTGTCAATTGAAAAAGGTTTTGTGACGTCACTGTACCAAAAGGCCACCACTCAGTGAAGTCACATTGTGACTGAAATGTGACCTTCTTAGATAATTTAAAAAAAAATACAAAAATTCTTCAAAAGATCTTATTTAATGGAAAAAATATTTTTCTGTCAATTGAAAAAGTTTTTGTGACGTCACTGTAATGCCACTGCAAATAACGACCTCATAGCATGCATAGTCACAGTGGTCACGTCTTACCTGTGACCAAAATGCAACAACTTAGTGACGTCACATTGTGACTGAGTGGTGACCTTCTTAGAAAACTTCCAAAATCTGTTATTTATTGTAAAATTACACTTTTTTGACAATTAAAAAATATATTGTGACATCATTGCTATGTCACTGCATGTAATGCACGTCATGTCACATTTGTGACAAAAAAACACCATATTGTAAAGCTGCAGTGTAACAAAAATATGAGCTTAAAAAATCTCAATAATCTTAAAAAATTTCAACATATAAAGAGAGAAATAATTTGAACTGTAGTTTAAATAGGCCGTGTAAATGTATTTCGAGCTTGAATGAGATTGAAAATCTTACAATTTTTTTTATTTAATATTTAGTAATTTCTTTTTCGACATTTTAGAAAATGATTAAATTTTTTCCTGTAATAACAAACCTACAAAGAATCACTTACGCTAGGGCAATCCATTTTCTGTACCAAATATGCAAAACTTGTTTTTCTTGTCACAAATCTTGTAAAAAACGAGCTATGAAATGTCATTAAAATATACAGTTATATATTACATAACGTTTTTATCATTTCAAAACATTTAAATTATTTTAAACACTAATGTATGGATGTGTATCTAACATTTCAAATCAAATGAGTAATTTGTTATCCTTGACAGTGAAAATGTGTGCGTAAATATAGAAAAATATTTGTATTAAAAAATGGATGTATTACACTTAATTATTAATTAGGATAGACTGAAAAAAGATTTTTAGACCGAAATCGAATCGAAAGACACAAATAAAAAGCTTTTATCCTCTATAACCCCCCTTTTTTGTATTAAGAAGATGCTATGTATGTTCACATGTGATACAAACTTTATTTTAAAACAAGTTTTTTTTTTTATTATTATTAGCGTTAAATCTATTATTTTAAATCTTTAAAAACTTAAACAAAATTTTATCTAATAAACTTTAATTTTGATTATTATTAACTATTATTTACAAAAAAAAAGAAAAAAATGGTTTTACAATTCATTTTAACTTGAATTGTTTTGAAAATAATAAAAATAAAAAATAAAAATAAATTAAAAAAATTTTCAAATAAAAAAAAAAAATTGATCAGAATCACTCTCATAAAATTATTGCGTATTTAAACTTCTAAAATATTGCATAAGAAAAGAAACAAGTTGGAAATTGCACGTGAACGTAGCAAATGAGGTGCGTTCGTACGATAACGAAGTTTTAAAAATATTCAGATCTTGCTGATATAGTAGAGCGTACTCCGGATACAGTATAGTGGTCGAAATCTTTACGTTTCTGTAAATATGCAGGAAGTAATTTTTATTACATCTCAGCAACGTATATCTTATTCATAAAATGTGAAATAGTTGAATATAATTAAAACGCGTACCAAACCATGTTTCCCCGTATAGCATTATATAGTGGAATACTTTTGTGTGGCCCTGTAATTTAATAATAAAAATTCTTTGCATCACAGATTGTACAGAATGCTTATTTTAGTATATATTTCATAGATTCATGCCAATTCTATTATGTTCGAATGAGTGTAACATCATTAAAATGCATTTGAAACTTTTTCCCCGTTGACCGTAATGTAACGGAATCCATTTGATTGTCCTTGTAATTGATCTAGGCATCCGATTTTCATAAAATTTGAAATGACTCGACAAAATTACGTAATAATTATATGTTTTAAATTTCAAACGATTAAAATGCATTTAAAACTTTTTTCCCTATTGACCGTAATGTAACGGAATCCTTTTGAATGTCCCTGTAATTGATCTATCCATCCGATTTTCATAAAATTTGAAATGACTCGACAAAATTATGCTATAATTATGTATTTTAAATTTCAAACGATTCGGTTGGGTAGTTTTTGCGTTGTTATATGCGGAGAGACAGACGGACAGACGGACGGAGTGAGCGACAATAGGTGCTACGTATTTACATAATTACGAACGCACCTAAAAAGAAAACGGTCATGCGCATGGCAAATGAAAATCGTCTGCAAGACAAGACTCTAGCGGGAGTCCTTGCAGGCTACTCTCGTAACCAGAGATGAAACAGCTCCGGTTAAGAAAAATAAAACCATATGAGAAATGACGTAACAGGAATGTCACATGCGAGAAATATTTATTTTTATTTATTTTTATTTTTCGTTTGTTTATTTATTTGTTTATTTTGTTAAACATTTTTTTAACATGTAATTTTGATACTTTATTATTTTTTAACACCTTTTAAGAAATTTTACCGAAATAAACAACCTACACTTCTGTTTACTATCACAACAACAGCTGACTAGCGCAAGGCACACTGGGAAAATAAAATATCGCTGATGTTGACAAACCCTGGTAACGAGAGTGCCTTGCACGATAGTTAGGACTCTCACTAGAGTTTGTTTGTTTATTGAACAACATACATCCAACCTGTGTGCTCGACATGAAGCCTGCTTATAAGCCATCGTCAATATACAGGGACGAGATAGCACACAAGGAAATATTACAACACACGAGAATTACAACCAGGAGCTCCACACAAAGAGTGTGTGCAATGGAGCTAGTGGGATTCGAACCCACAACCTCACGATCAGCGGTGTGATGTGTTGACTACTCAGCCACGGAGGCCCCTCTCGCTAGAGTCTATAGTCTGCAAGCGAAAGAATAAATAAACGTAAACAAAAATATTTTAAATTGATGATAGAAGACGCGAGAAGTTAGTTGACTGGAATTTATGGCGGATGTGACTTGTGAGGAGATGCGTATTGACACGGATTTACAATTTAAACAAGAATGTCTACTACAACTCTTCGAAGCGGCAAAACATAAGTCCGAGAAAATTAAGGGGGCTTTGACTGTTAAAATGATTTTGTCTTTGCCACTTTAATTATTATCGGATTTAGTTTGTGCGGCAAAAAGAATAACTAGACGAATGAATTCGATGGAAAAAAGGTATGGAAAAATATTATTTTTCATGGTTTCATTTATTATCATTATTATTCTGAGAAGGATTTTAATTACCTTCTCAAAAACATGCTATAAAACATTAATGCTTTATTAACTTAATAAAGTCTAATACATCCATTATTTATTTTGTTGGCATAAAAAACTTGATTATTAATAATTTGGATTAGGTTGTCAAAGGTAGTGATTTTAATTGCATTTTAATCTGCGTTGTTTCCCTTTTTAAAATAATTGGTTAAAATGTTTCCATAAACATAAAATCATATGAAAATGTATTATAATAAATTGTTAATATAATTATTAAACATTTAAAGATAATTATATTTTGTGTTAAAGAAGCTTTTTTACAGAATAAAATTATTAACAAACATCCTTTTTTAATTTTTGTATTAAGTAATCTTCGGAAACATTGCATAATGTTATTTTTAAAAATGCATCCGCTCCGAAGAGGAATTTATAAGAGAACGAGAAGAACTATTAAAAGAAATCGTATATGTTTGATATTTAAAAAAAAAACAATAACGTTAATGACTATTTAATGTATTTTTTAACCTGTGAAATGTTATAAAATTTTTTAATAGAAATTTATAGTGGGTGAAAACGTTTCAGTTGTAAATATTCTTATTGGAATGTTTTCAAATGGAATTTGGAAGTTAAGATAATCAATAAGAATTTAAACATGATTGTATTTAAAACAAATAACGTAAATACTTGAAAGGTATGAAGCTAAAAAGTAATAATTGTATTTTATTATTAATTTTTCATTCCAGACACTTTTATTATTTCCTTTAATGAATCATTTTACAGAGGTAAATTTCAAAATATCCATTATATGTAGTATCAGTATACATCGTGATTAAAGTGGGTATTATAAATGCTCTCTAATATTATAAATAAAATATTAATAATTATAATTAACGTATTTGTTGTTCTATTTTATATTTATCGTCGGAATTTTTATTAGGTAGATATGTCTATGATGGACAGCCTTCCAGTTATGGATATCCCCTTAATGTTTTTTTGTTTATTAATATATTTATTAATAATATATTTATTAATATATTAATTAATATAATAATTTTGTTTATTAATAAATATTTAGCTTTATTTTTTTTTATAATTCTTCTTTGCATGTTTTAATAATATTTTAATATTCATAGAAGACAGTATGTGAAGACAATTTGCGAATATTTTTTGATTTATGACAAATTTGTCACTAGCTTTGTGACGGTGACAGCATTGTCAGTATTGTGAAGTCCCACTAGGACACAATTATACCGTTATGAATATTGTTATGTAGTGTAAAATCACTTACATCTATAATTTTATTATACTTTGGTGATACATCTCATTTAAAACTTATGAGCTGCTATAAAAAAAAGAACCAAGAGAAAGTTACTGAATCAAAATGTAATGCTATGCAGACTTTAATCTTTATTACATATTTTTTTCTGTTGCAATAAATGAGAATATTTAGGACAATTGAATATTCGATCTATTACAATTATTTCAAATTTAGCAATTTGTTTTTTCTAATAAGCATTAAAATTAAAAAGAAAAAAACTCTTCCTTTAAGTTGCAACACTAGCCACAGAAAAAGACCCGGATGATAATGTAAATTCTGTGGGAAAGTTCTTTTCAAATATCTCGCTCAAACTTTAATATTTTTACATGATTATTTTTCATAGGATAGCTGAAGGCGATCCACAACCAGCCTAGTTTTTACTTTTTCAATTTTGGTTTCAGATTAAAAAAAATATTTTAAATTTCAAAACCGGTTTAAACCGGTTCTGATATTGAAACATTCATAACATAAAAAAATATATAAGCAAAATTGAAAAAGTAAAAAATAGGCTGGTTCTAGATCGTCCTCAGCTATCCTATGCAAATAATCATGCAAAAATATTAAAATTTGAGCGAGAAATTTGAAAAGAACGCTCCCACAGACTTTACATTATCATCCGGGTCTTTTTCTGTGACTAGTGACCTTAAAGGAAGTGTTTTTATGATAATTTTAATGCTTATTAGAAAAACAAGTTGCTAAATTTCAAATAATTGTGATAGATCGAATATTCAATTGTCTTAAATATTCTCATTTATTGCAACAGAAAAAAAAATGTATCAAAGATTAAAGTCTGCATGGCATTACATTTTGATTCAGTGACGTTATTTTGGTACATTCTTTTTATAGCAGCTCCCAAGTTTTAATTGAGATGTATCGCTAAAGTATAATAAAATTATAGATGTAAGGGATTTTACTCTGTATAACATTGTTCATAACTGTATAATTGTGTCCCAGTGCAACTTCACAACATTGACAATGTTGCCACCGTCACAAAGTTAGTGACAAATTTGTCACAAATCAAAAAATATTCGCAAACTGTCTTCACAACCTTGTCACTATCGTCACAGAATAGTCACAGTTTTAATGACAATTTTGACAATAATGACAATAACACATTTTTCACATTTTGGTCACATCGTGACGTCACAAAGGGGTCACATTGTGACGTCACAAACGAGCTCTAAAACGGCCATAACGATTTCACATTTTAGTCACAGTGACTTCACATCGACGTCACGTGACGTCACATCGACGGTCACAAAGTCACAATGTGACTTCACAACGACGTCACCTTGACGTCACCATGTCTTACGGGTAATGTGCCAGAGATAGAAGATTTCTCTGGCCACGATGATAGAAGAAGTATTAGAAACTAAATAAATAATAATAATAACTCAGAAAAAGATTGCGATACAGATTTCAAACAAATTACATTTAAATATACTTTTTTTTCCCATTTACGAAGGTGTAAAAGCAGAAAATGTGCGTTTAAAAATTCGCAGTACCTAAAATTGTAAAACTCAAATTCTGTTTAAAATTTGTTCAAGATAGTTCCAGTAATATTAATGTTTAATCCATGGCGTGCGTAATATATGATTCTGTTATTATGCAAGCCAAGTTTAATAATAATTATAAATATACTAAAATGTTTATTATTATTATTATTATAAATATAAAATTTATTTATAAGTCTTAAATTTTAATTTTTCAAAATATCAGTGGCCGCTGTAATTTTTTAAATTACATTTTTTTAAAATTATTTAATCGTTTCTATTATTTTTAGTACTAAACAAAGCAACTTTATTTCTATGATAAACATTTGCAACCACTACTCTCCAACACAGACATTTTGGAGCCGACATTGATGGGAAGCTTTTGATTCAATAAGAAGAGGATACGAGTTTCACGGAAATGTTACAGATGAATTGTTCGAATTCAAGAAGTTTGAAAAGAACAGTGTATTTTTTTTCAGAAATCTGCACAAAAAACACAGTGAAGACAACTTTAAAAATTAAAGATATGAAATATTGAGAAAAAAAGGAAAAGCTGCGCTACGCTTCTGTTGCTTCTTTATCTCTCTTTATTACATGTCTTTTAAATGTTATTCTAATTACTTTTTCTCATATCGGTGCATTGCAATAAAATGTATTACATCTCGATTTAAAATACAGTTATTTCAATATTTACAGTATATATACCGTAATTTCGGGTGTATAAGCCGCGGCTCAAACAATTCTTTTTGGACCCAGAAATCTTATTTAATGATTAAACACAAATATTTACGGCGATCTAAGTAGTAACTTTCATTTAAAAAAAATTTCTGGGTCGAAAAAGAATTGTTTGAGCCGCGGCTTATACACCCGAAATTACGGTATATATTTTATTTTATATGCATTTTATTGTACACATTTTAAGAATGTACGTTGATTTCTTTTTAGAGAAATTTCTTCATAATGAAGTGTACAGGTGTAACAAAAAGACTTTGTTATACGTGAATTTCAATGAACTTAGCATTTATAAATAATTTATATAAATAATTTTTTTCATAATGTGACTTAAACCCTTTATCTACCGGCGGCGTTACTTATAAATACCATTAAAATAACTTATTATAAAATTATTTTAATAAGTCAGTTTGTAATACTTTTTAGAATGAACTACAGACACATTACTTTATCTTGTTCCAAAAGCATTATTGGTTACAGAAAACAAAAATATTTTTTAGAAGGATGATTTCTTTTTCTTTTCCATCTTTTCAGGTTTCTTGGATCTGAGGAAGGGGAATGGAGATTTTTCAATGCGGAAATATTTCTATGTTTATATTGTAAGGACATAATATTTGTATATTTTATAATACTACAAAATACAAAGAAAATAATTAAAATTAAAAAAAATTGAGTGGGGTTATAAAAATTGCACAAAATCCATGTAAAGTCAAATTTAATTAATACTTCTAAATCTTCGAATTCTTTAAAAAAACTCTTAAATATTTAATAAGTGACTATGTAAATATTTTAATTTAGTTTAAACAATTTGCGTAAAATGCTTTAGAATGAAAAATTTTGATGAATTCATAACGCGGTAGATAAAGGGTTAAGAATGTCCATAAAAATACTGAAAATTTAATAGTTCTAACAGAATTATATTAATGAATTAGAAATATCATTTAATTCTAAAAATTGTCATGAAATATTTGAACTATGCAAAATTGAAAATGATTTTTTTACCATTAAATTTTAAATAACACTTTATACACGTGATTTGACACTTAAGTGTTTTATTTGGTCCGGTGATACAAGTCTTATTTCCGAATGTTCTTAATAAACTTAGTAGTGACTATTATGCAAGCATATATTTAATCAAAATTCATATTTTTATCAAGATATTAAGCATATCTCGGGTTTCAAGTTCAAGTACTGAATTGCAAAGATGTTCGAAGTCTCTAATGTCGTATTTCAATGCGATTCAGATAAACATACTAAGAGTAGAACTGTACTTTTAATTTTTTTTAAAATGTGTACAGAAATCAATGTTAGATATTGTGAATGCTAATTTTTGTAAACATTTCTTCTTCTTCAAGAAAATAAAAACTTGTAATAGTTAAATAATTATAACTTTACTGATGAATTTACAATATGCACACATTCTGTAAATTGTATTGTTATTTTTAATAATGCAAATTTTTTCAAAGTCTCGAATTTCACCTTAATTATAAACATATATATTCATAATAATAATGAATATGGCATTTTAATATTGCAAAATTATGAAAATATTCAAGGAATGATATTGTGATCTGTAATACGTTGGTGGTTCAATTATTATTAGGGTTATTCAAATGAAAAAGTACGAAACGTCGTAAAAACGAAATCAGTTGAAGTTTAAATATGCCTCTATGGGATTAAGTAGTCAGACATCGAGGGGCACGATTATAATATCCGTCGTGGTTGTGCGCACGCGTGGGAGCCCGCTCATGAAAGACGAAAAGAAATAACCAGTTATATGTTCCGTCCAATAAACGCGGCAGTGTGTGTAAGGACATCATGGCTATCCTATTTCAAAACTTAATGATTGAGTGGCACGAGCTGTCTCGTCAAACCTGGTGCATCGAAAAATATGATAACACCTCACTACTCCTTAAACGTCAAATTTTGCAATGGGAAAGCCATGGCGTGCTCACACGCACTACCATATCAATCGGACGGAACACAAAACTGCCTGCTTCGCCAACTGCTTCATGTGACGGCGCAAAAATATGTCGGATATTCCAATCGCGTCTCATGATATAATTCCAAAACGGCATATTTAATTATTTACCGGTTTCGTTTTTATGACGCTTCGTACCTTTTACTGAGATAATTGATATGATATGTCGAAATCTAGTACGTTAGATGCCTATATACTCTATTTCAGAACCATGGCTGTCTCATTAATATATTTTGGAGGGAGGGGTGAAGGCCTATTTTTTTAAGGTTTTAAAGAGCTGGGGGGGGGGAGAAAGGCTGGTTTGGCTGGGGCTAGATTTCAAATAGTGGATGAAGCGTGAGAACATCACTATAATCCCGAGCACAAACAGTAATAGCCACGTCTCATTTATTGTCCCAAATCTAGCACCATAACTTTCATACCAGTCTGTCACCCGCATCAACCCTTTTTCGCTCCTCCCTCCAAAAATATAATAATACAGCAGCTACTGTTCTTAAATTTACCTTTTATGTATATAAAACATTGAGCTTCAATATTTTACTTCAACCATCGAATTATAATCTATATAATAAAGGCCAAACGTATCTGTGCGTAACGCATACGTCATGTTTTGAATGGCAACACTTTCCGATGAAAATTCGGTTTTGCAATTTTCGCTATTGTAAATTTTTCAACTTCTAGACATTGCACGTTTTCAATTTTTATACCATCTTTTAGAGAAAAAAATGCACTTTTAAATGCCATTTGTTAGAAAACTGTATCTCAATTTGTTTTTGAGATATTAATTTTTTTGTAGTTTTTGGTTCAATTTCTCTAATGGTGGCAACTTGAGTATCGCATTTATGTGAGAAAAAGAGAAAAAATAGCCATAGAGTAAAAAAGAAAAAAAAATAGAGATGCAGTTTAGTGGCTGGAGGTGACGCCAAAAATGTAACTCTAAAATTCACTGCATTGCATCAAACACAACGGCGTGCTTTCACAAAAAAGAAAAACTTTTAGCGATGCAATTTTAATTCATAATACAATGAAATGCTATTTTATAATGCTAAACTATGTTCAGATCTTTTTCATTTAGAAAAAAAATGATGTTAAAAAATTCGGTCTCTGTTCCATGTGATTGTTTTGTTTGGGCCGAATGAGAGACTTATATTGGAAGAGTAACGCCCATCAAACCGTTTTAATCGTATACTGCACATCCGTCTATCTCTTTTCTCCATGGAAAATAAAAGATCACTGTATATTTTAGATGTCATTTTTTCATAGCAACTGAAAAAAATAGTAATTAAAAACCTGTTATGTCAATATATCGTCGGCTATAAAACCCGGTGAATGTTGTTGGTTTTATTTCGTTTTTATCTATGAATTTAGTGACTTTTAGTTCTTTGTAAACTTACTTTACAAAAGATACATCAATTAACCTTTACAAAAATGTATTTTAAAGAATATCTGGGTGTCATATTTTCTTAGTTGTTTTTAAAAACTGAGAATGCAATTTTATTCTTTGGCGAAATCTTTGGCTAATAACTGCTATCTTGCGTCTAATACGCAGGACCGTAGTGAACAATAGGGAGGGCTCAAGAGAATGTAGGGGGGGCTCATAGTTTTTTTTTCTCTCTCTCTGACGCAGAAAGATAAATTAGTGCATATTCATATTGTAGGTACTCTGTTTCTTATTAAACTGTTAAAATAATTTCATTTTATGCTTAGAAAAGTATATGATGATGAAGTTTTGAGAGTATAACTGGTGCAAAATAGCCCATCATGTTAGCTTCATATGTACAAATAGGATGAGGGAGTGTGAATCACTTATTTTAGATACAATTTAGTAACTTTGCAAAACTGTGAAAAGGTTTCAAAACTAAATTAGATTTTTAAACAATATTTCATTTGAATTTTCGGAACAGAAATTCATTGAGTGACCATGGAATCTTTTCCGGGAGGGGGATCAAAATATTTTAGGGGGGGGTGAGTCACCCATAGCGCCCCCTTAGTTACGGCCCGCTAATACGGAAGTACCGATAATTTTTAAAGCTTTATATGATTACATAAATAATATGTTTCATATAAAATTGCTATTTGGAATTAGTTGGCAGTTTAAAAAGCCTATTACGCAGAAAAATTTATTAGACTTTCCAATTTTAAATTTTAAAAAAGTTTTCACCTTTACTTTGTGACCCGGGAACCCCGGGTTCGGTGTACTAGTAACTTTAAATTCACTAGCGTCATCGTATGATAAATCGTATAATACAGGGTGTCACAAAAGGTCGTTTACAAACTTAACATGCTAATCTGACATATCATGATGAACAATATTAAATAGGAAACTAAGGGTCCCAAACGTCTTCCAAAGGAGATATCCGCCATTAAAGTTTAGGGTCCAAAAATTAAAATGATTATAAAAAAAACAGAAAAATTGGTCAATTCGTTTGCGGTTTTCACAAAAACTATTCTTTATGTCAGTATTTTCTTGAAAATAAATTATAAAGATAAATTTTAAAAAAATGTCGATAGAGGGCGCTTTAGACTTTGGAGTAACGATAAACTAGTTTTTACCATTAGTTTTTGCATCTCATTAAATTTTTTTAGAATCTTAGACATAAACTTAAATTTTGAACTTAAAATCTAAATCGTTGGAAATGGTTAAGTAGCGCAAACTGAATTGCGGGGGGAGGTTAAAATTTCAAATGATTATAAAAAACGGAAAAATTGGTCAATTGATTTGCGATTTTCAATAAAATTATTCTTTATGTCAGTATTATCTTGAAAATATTAGACTTTGGAGTAACGTACAACTATTTTTTTCCGTTATTTCTTGCATCTCATAAAAATTTTTTAGAAGCTTAGACATAAACTTAAATTTTGAGATAAAAATCTGAATCGTTGGGAGTGGTTAAGTAGCACAAACTGAACTGTGTTCAATGTGGGTGGGGAGGTTCAAATTTCAAAGGATTATAAGAAATGGAAAAATTGGTCGGTTTTCGCTAAAACTATTCTTTATATCAATATTTTCTTGAAAATAAATTTTACAGACATCTTAAAAAACTCCGTCAGAGAGCGCCTTAAATTTTATAGTAACCAACAACTATTTTTAACCGTTATTTTTTGTATCTAATAAAATGCTTGTAAATGTTCAAACTTAAATTTTGTCCTCAAAATCTGCATCGTTGTGAGTAATTAAGTGTCCAAAAATTGAATTGCGTTCGAGGGGTGGGGAAGGTAACATTTCAACTCCTGAACACAGTTCAGTTTGCGCTTCTTAACCCCTCCTATCGATTTAGATTTTGAGCACAAAATTTAAGTCTTAACTTTTGCAAGCATTTGATTAGATTTAATAATAATAGTAAAAAAAAAGGTTAAAAATAATTGTTGGTTATTTAAAGTTTAAGGCGCCCTGTAACGGATTTTTTAAAATTTATCTTTAAAATTTATTTTTAAGGAAATATTGACATAAAGAATAATTTTAGCGAAAACTGACCAATTTTTCCGTTTTTTATAATCATTTAAAATTTGAACCTCCCCACCCCCATTGAACACAGTTCAGTTTGCGCTACTTAACCACTCCCAACGATTCAGATTTTCATCTCAAAATTTAAGTTTATGTCTAAGCTTCTAAAAAACTTTTATGATGTGCAAAAAATAACGGAAAAAATAGTTGTACGTTACTCCAAAGTCTAAAGCGCCCTCTATCGGCATTTTTTGAATTTTATCTTTATAAATTATTTTCAAGATAATACTGACATAAAGAATAATTTTAATGAAAATCGCAAATCAATTGACCAATTTTTCCGTTTTTTATAACCATTTGAAATTTGAACTTCCCCCCGCAATTCAGTTTGCGCTACTTAACCACTTCCAACGATTTAGATTTTGAGCTCAAAATTTAAGTTTATGTCTAGGCTTCTAAAAATATTTAATGAGATGCAAAAAATAATGGTAAAAACTAGTTTACCATTACTCCAAAGTCTAAAGCGCCCTCTATCGACATTTTTTGAAATTTATCTTTATAATTTATTTTCAAGAAAATACTGACTTAAAGAATAGTTTTAGTGACAACCGCAAACGAATCGACCAATTTTTCTGTTTTTTATAATCATTTGAATTTTTGGACCCTAAACTTTAATGACGCATATCTCCTTGGGAAGACGTTTGGGACCCTTAGTTTCCTATTTAATATTGTTCATCATGATATGGCAGACCAGCATGTTAAGTTTGTAAACGACCTTTTGGGACACCCTGTATAATCGTATAATAATTTTTCCTCGTATAATAAAGTTTTAAATAGCTACAGTTCTTTCTAATATTTTTACTTTTAGTATGATCATACATAACTATATAATAACACAATACCAATTCTATAAAATATGTTTTTAAATACCATGTAATCTAGTGAAATCCATAAAGTTACAGTTTTTAATGAAATTCAATCAACATTTTAAATACTTTATTTTTCTGTTTAAATATTTCTTTTCGCTCAGTGATATAAGATCTCTTTAAAAATTAATAATATACCTATCTGTGAATATCATTCATACAGATATCCAATCGAAATTCGTATCTCAATCAAGATTTTGAAGATATTCTGGAGTGTTCAGTTCATGAATTGGATGCTCAAAGATGTTCGAGCTTTCTAATCTCATACTTTCTTAGCGAATCAGCTAAACATAACAGGAGGCTATTTATAATTATTTTCAAATATTGAATAAATGTGTCCAGAGATCGTTATAAGACGTTGTAAATATCGATTTTAGTAAACATATTTTCGTTAAAATCTTCCGATATCTACTACATATTTCTATCAGTAATAAGGACGTTATAATAGATTATGTGGATTTTATTGTATTTTGTTATATATATAATATACTTATATATGCTATGTAATAAAAGTTTACATACTTTCTTAACTATAGAGAATGCTCAAAAAGATCCGTACGACTTCAAACTTTATTAAGCGATAAAAAAAAAGAAAAAAAAAGAATCGACCTATAGCAAAACTAGTTACAACAATAGAAAAAGCTTATTTTCACTACCTTTGTAAATTAAATATGAAATCTTTCATAGTACGAAGAATATAAAAAATATTCCAATTCAATCTAAGATTTGATCTTACTAGTGGCCGAAAAGTTATGCTCTTATAACTGGTAGACGCGTAATATTGGGTTCGAACCCATTCGCGCCCATCGGCCTAATCGTTCGGAGTTTTTAGTGGTTTACTTCAAATCTCGGATTTCGTAGCTTTAATATGGATTGGATTGCCTTAGAAAAATACGCACACAGAGCACCCCCCCCCTTAGGACCTATATATCTTGTGTTGATAAATGGGCGTCATAAACACAACCTCCCAAGATCCTTTTTGGATTCGAACGTCAATAGAAGATACAGTTGTTTGGTTCTTTTGTTTCAAATTCATGAATTGATTTTGTAGAGCTTGTAGAATATATTTTACATACACATTCCAGACATTTTTCATTGGTGCGATCATATGCTTTTTCATGTTTCACACTTCCCTTTATCATAAATTTGTGTGTGATCTATGATTAGAAACATACTGTAGAAATAACTGTTTGAATTATTCTATGAATTTATGTAAGACGATTTCCTATAAGCTTATTCTTTTTTATTAATAAAATTTTGAAGTTGTATGAATCTTTTTTAGAACGATCTGTATTATAAATAACACAGTCATAATTCTAAAGTTTCAAATTTAAAATGTCATTTAATTTTGCCAAATTCATAACGAAACGTATTTTATTTTATTTTAGTTAACACCTTTATTCTACTTTACATTAAATGCGAACTGTTTATTTTCCTTCAGTATCATAGGTCGACATTTGAAATTTGCTTGAAGATTGAAATGAAAACTATTCAAGGCAATGTTCTTAATTAAATATTAATTAGTTCCTTAATCAATTTGCTGAATTCCGATATATATTCTGAAGTTCTAAACTGACAAACTCGATTTCAATTAAAGAGGTTTGCACTGTATAATATGATAACCTAATGCAAATCAGATTAATGTTATTATATAGTTAGTAGTAGAAATTATGAAGGCAAATCTTTAATCGAGGTCCGTATGAAAAATAAGATTTCGAGCATATTCTGGAGTTACATCTAGGAACTATATTTCAAAGATGAGATATATTTCAAAGTCAAAGATATTTGATCTCTAAACTTGTACTTCAATGCGAACAAGATAAATTTAATTCAAATCCTTTTGTTAATGCAAATCTTTAATAAATTTGTTCAGAGATAAGTATGAAAGATTGAAAAATTTCGAACTATTTGGTCTTTCGGTTTCGTTTATTTTATGACTGCCGATTATCAACACGAAGGGTATAAGTCCAAAGGGGGGTACAGCCCGTGGGGGTCTTTCTAAAGGAGCCTAACCCGTAATTACGCAAGGAAATCTAAGGTTCCAAGAAAATTACGGAAAATTCCGAATGATTAGGCCGAATTCCTCGAATGGGTTCGAACCCAGCAACTGCTGTATACCAGCTTCGGAGGCAGAATTTCTCGACTACTGGTGGGAATTTGGTCTTTGGGAAAGTTCTGTCTGTTTGGCAAAATCATTTCGTACCGGTATAATCTGTCCATTAGTTACTAAACATTAGTTATAGGAAACAATATCTAATAATCAAATGACAGAATTTTCGCTGCGAATTAAATTTCCCAAACGGACCTGAAATTTCCGAACGATCTAATAGTAGCATATTTTATTGAACATTTGTGAAATTTAAATATTTATTTTCAGAACGAAGCAAAATTTCGATCAGAATGAAACATTACTTTGGGGCATATATTAAAATGTTTAGTAATAATAATAATAATAATAAAACTTACTTAATTTCGTTATAATTTACTGAGAATGTACCTATGAATGTGGAAACGGGACCCGTTTACTAACCATCTCGGATCTGGTTTACTATTAATAGCACATGTCTTTTCCCCGAATATTACTTTGTTTTAACAATTATTTTGTTACTTTCTAATTATAGAAATGGCAGCATATATCTATGCCTTTCTTATATGATTTCACTTATATTTTGACATTCAGTTATAACAATAATAATAAAAGTTTACTCAATTCTCTATAAGTTCTTCATAAGTTAAAATGGTTTTACCTACAACATGCTTTAAATGATATTTCAGAAATTTAACACCTACCTCCCATAAATCTCCAAAGTGGGGAGTTGATGGGGGGAGGATTAAAGTGCCAAGTAATTCCTTTATTAGTTAAATAATTCTCAATTTCCTTCTCATTTTTACCCTTAAATAATGATATGAGAATAGCTCTTAATTCTTTATTCGCACCAACAAAATTTCGGCCATTATCACTGAAAATATCAGCTGGTTTGCCTCGTCTTGCAATAAAGCGTTTAAGCGCTGCTAAAAATGCTACACTTGTCAAATCATTCACAATTTCAACATGTAAGGCTTTAGTAGTAAAGCATACAAAAATACAAATAAAAACCTTTTTTACCTGTTTACTCTTAACTGTTGAATTTTTTACCTCAAAAAGAGCGCAGTAATCTAATCCAGTACGCATAAATACTCGGGATACTGTCACTCTCGCTGCTGGCAAATCAGCAATCTGTTGTTGTGAAATTTTTGAATTAATTTTTTTTTACAATTCTTACAATTAAAAATAATTTTTCTCACAATATTTCTTGCGGATAAAATCCAAAATTGGTTTCTTATAAGAGACAATGTGGTTTCTGCACCTGCATAAAAATATAAAACATGAAAATAATTAATAACAGAAAAAGAAAAAATATGATTAGGATGGATAATTATGGGATTTTTTTATACTCGGACAAATTACTGTTTTTAAGTCTTCTACCAACACGGATGATACCATTGGCATCTAAAAATGGGCTTAAATTTTTGAGTCTACTATTGTTAGGGATAGAAATACTTTTCTCTAAACAGTGAATTTCTTTCACGAATGAAGTCCCTTGAATATTCTTTACAATGCACAATAAGGTCTGAGATATTTCACTGCTTTATAATGTTCCCATTGTGTGATACAGAGGATTTCTGCAGTTATGTATAAATCGCCTACACCATGTTACGATTCTTTGCAGTTTAATGAACGAAAAACAGTTATTAATAATATCTGAAGGTTTAACAGAGTTCACTAGAGCACATACTTGTGTTACTGATGGCGATTTCAGTTCACTCAAAAATAACTCATGTGTTTCAGCAGGAATGTTGTCAGGACACTCAATCACATCAGGTTGTTGTAGAAATGCAGGACCAGACCAGCACAGTTCACATTGTTGTAATTTGATGGGATCTACTCTTCTAGAAATAAGGTTTGCGGGATTTTGCTTGGAAGGTACGTAATGCAATTGTTCAACTGATGTTAAATTTTGTATTGTCGAAACCCTGTTTGCAACAAAGGTTTTAAGCCCACTAGACTCTTTTTTTAACCATGCAAGTACAATTGTACAATCTGTAAAGAAATATGGTTTCTAAACCTTATTTCTTTAGCCATATTTAAAGCACTTAACTTTATTCTTAACCATATATTCTAAACCATATCACCAGTCTGCACTTAACCATATATTCTAAATAATAATCAGTGTGATCGTAATCATATATTCTAAACCATATTCAAAGCACTTAACTCTTTTTTCATCAACTTAGATAGCAGGACTGTCGCAGAAATTTCCGAACGGGGGATACTGACATGCTTTAGAGGAGCTACTCTAGATTTACTGGTGAGTAGATTAACAGAAGAATCACCATAAGAATTCGTAGATTTTACGTAAATGGCCGCAATTTCTGATGCGTCAGAGAAACCGTGTAATTCTACACAATTCTACAAATCGCCTGCTCAAAAAGGATGCATCTAGGAATATTGATCACATTTACAGTTTTTAAAGAAATAAGAAAGTCATTCCATTCCTTATTTTCCTTCATAGGGAGATAATCGCACCAGTCTATTTTAAGCAGCAACAACTTTTGCAAAAATACCTTGGCCCTTGTAATTATTGGACCTATCAACACCAAAGGGTCGAAAATTCTTGCAATTTGTGATAGCACTGATCATTTGCTGTATAAATCATTTTGTTCGATAATTGAGTTAAAGCCAAAACTATCTGATTTAGGTCTCCACAGTAAACCCAAAGTTTTAGTCTCATTAGAAAAAGAATTTTCCCTTTTTGCACTATCACATAGAAGAGACATTATTTATGGCCCATTTATGGCCCATTTATGGAGATTCATACCGCCTCTATTTAACAAGTATATCAGCTATTGTTGAATTTCTTTAGCTGTGTCCAGATCATCAGCCCCTGTTAATATATCATCCATATATGTATCTTGCAACAATACATTTGCAGCTAAAGGAAACACACTTGCTTCATCTTTTCCTAATTGCATCAAAGTTTTGGTAGCTAAAAAAGGCGCACTAGTCGTGCCGTAAATCACTGTGCATAACCTATACACTTTTACTGGCTCATTCACATCAGACTTAAATAAAATTCGTAATACGTCTCTTTGACTCGGATGTATTAGTATCATACGATACATTTTTTAATGTCTGCTACAAAAACAAATTGGTGTTATGAGAATCGCAACATTATAGAAAATAACTCATCTTGGATTGTTCCTCCATTATACTGAAAACCATTTAATGATTTCCCTGAAGACGTTTGGGAAGTTGCGTTGAAAACTACGCGTAATGGTGTGCTACTTGACTCTTCTCGAAAGACACAATGATGGGGTACGTCATAAGTAACTTCTGGTTCTTCAGATTCTATTACTTCCTCCATATGACCCATACTCAAATATCCTGCCATAAATGTTTTAAAAGAACACTAAATTTAGCTTCTCTAACTAATCGATTCCATAATGAATTTAAAATTTTCATAGCTTTTTGCTTTGATTCGACAAGACAAGACGGATCTTCCTTTAGTGGCATTTTCACCATATATTATCTATTTTCAGTTCTAGAATAATTTTTCAGAAAGCGCTCTTCACAAACGTTTAACTCTTCAGTTTTAGGAATCTCAGACTCTCTCTCTGTTTTCTAATTCCCAAAACTCTTTAATTACCCTTTCTAACTCCAAATTATCTGTTACCAACCCACAATGAATATTACTTTCTCACCTAGCCGGAAGGTTTCCACTAACAATATAACCGAAAATACTGTTTTGTAACATAATTTTAGTATTTAATGTTTCTGAATAATGTTTCTTTTGACCTGGTCTTAAAAACTCTTAGAAATTTTCTGCACCTAAAAGCGAATGAATTGGGCCTGGGATATTAAATTTTTCATCAGGTAATTTGATGTTATTTAACATTAATTTAGGTTAATGGTTATTAAATCGATGTTTAAAAAGGTTTTGTGGTTTTAAATCTGTATTTTTGAAAATAAATTACTAAGCTCCTGAAGGATCATTTTCAGAAAAGGTAATTTACAATGTCATTTTCTTTGAAAGAAACCCCCACTGAATAAGCATTCCTAATATTGTTTTAGCTTCGAAAGGGAAAAGGTAATGGTGTATAATGTGTAACACACATAAGATTGTGGCAAATATGTTTTAAATGGATACAATTCAGTATGTGTAGTGGTCACTTAAGTCCAATCTTGGTCAGGAGCACATTAGATCGGCACATTGCAGCGCATTCAATGTACTTGTTGAGTTCTCAGAGATTTTAATTTAGAAATGTTTGAAGACAGCAACATAACTTCACAAACACTGTCGATAATTACTTCACATCAACGAAAGACCGATATGCTGCAGTCTTAGATTTTCGAGAATGTCAAACATTGTATAAAAATCTTTCCTTTTCATCAAAAACATATTTTTGTAATTTACAGATATTAAATTTTATGTGATCTTCAGAGAATTTCTATATGCGCCGTTTTTCCATACTATCCTTTTCTGTTACCTTTAATGTATTACGTTTACACCACATACTTAAATGTAATGTATCACACATTTGCATTTTATACCCACTGTTTTGAATGCTGTTCTCTGTTTTTATTATTCTCTAATTTGAATTTATCTATGGTATTTTGTAATTTTATCGTTTAATTTGCTAATTTTCATAATTCGAATTTCAATCATTCCTTAAATACTGAGTGATAGCATCTCATTTTCATTATTTGTCTTAGTTTCTTGTATGTATAATATCTATGTCCTCAGTAATTTCTTTCAGATTAATCTCTTTTGGGGAAACGCCAGTATTTTAAGTGAGGACGCTAGAATATTTTTTTATGTGAGAAATATTATAATTTCCAACAATGAAAAATATCCTAAAGTTTAACAGAACCACATTATACCTTTATTTTCTTAACTCTTTTTTAATAAAACCCCATAAAACTATATATTACCGTAGTACTAATTCTAAAGTATATACCTTTAAATGTCATTTAATTTGGCTGCTTTGAATATATGTCATCGTTCATTCAGTTATAATTAGCATTTTAAGTAATATGTCATACAATGATGCTCTACTGTTTATTTTGCCCCAGTGATGCAAAACAACATTCGAAAACTGTTTGAAGATTAAAGCGAAAATTGTTTAGGCGATGTTCTTAAGTAAATTGGAATTTGTAACTTAATCAAGATCTTGAATTCTCATGTATATTCTGAAGGTGTTAAGCTGATTAACTTGATTGCAATTAAAGATGTTTGCACTGACTAATATGATACCGGATGTAAATCAGATTAATGTGTTTCGTAATCTCTTTACGTACTGACGTATAGTTGTTTCATTTGAATCTTACTTAGTTGAAGCCTGTAATACTTAACATGTAGCTTCATGCTTTATAATTATTATTATTGTTTTTAATTATTAATTGCATTAGTTTAGTGCAATATTGGTTATTCGAGCTAATTATGACTGTTTATACTTAGCTTGGATATCGGAAATCTCGGTTAATGGAAACGGTGCATAAAAAATCACCGTGTTCGCGAATTTAGCATCTCCTAGAATAAAATACAGCCGAATATTTTTTAAATGATAACTATAAACATATATAAAGTTATGCTTCACAGCTCAACAGATGAAAAATCATTTCCAAAGATTCTACTAACAGATGTTTAGTATGCTATTAATATTTTTACAAAACATACTGCCTGCCCTACACATCCTGCGTATAATTAACACCAGTTCCGCCCCGGCTCAACTATGTACAAAAAAAAATGCAAGACTAATTTGGATGCGGCACGAGTATGCATGAAAAATCTAACCTAGGGCTCAAACATCATGTAACTGTTTGATATTAATCTCAACACTGGACATCTTACATTTCTGTATAGATGTTGTGAAAGTACCAAAGGCTCGTGACGCACATTTATACTTATACGTGCAGAAGTGATATTACTAGAAAACGGCTCAATTTTATCGCCTTTGTTATTTTTTTATATTGGGGCAGTATATCCGCATAAGTTTTTAATTGGCTTATCTCGGCAGGTCCCGCAAGCCCGTTAATTTTTTTTTCTTCTCGTTGAAAAAAAATTGTCCTAATTCTGCAGGTCCAAGCCCGTGTTGATCTCTAACAGCCTTTAGCACGTGTGCGGACTTTTGCTGGTGGTGGCCATTGGGGAAAAAAACAGAGAAAGCAAAAAAAATGATTTAATATTAGAATTTAATTTTCAATCTGAATACAGGTTATATATTCCACATTTCATTTTACTAAAAACTACATAGTTTATAAAGGAGTAGTAACAAAATGTGTACAGACAAAGATGAAATCGTAATACTGCTCGGTTACAAATCTCTTTGGTAAATTTAAAAGTTGCTTTTTAATATATTCTTAGAAAAAGAAGAAATGTCGTGCTTTTACTATGAATGCAATGAAACATTTAAGGTTAGTTACAGGTCGTTGCTTCATTTATTGATTAGGACAGCAAATTTCGGAACGTTCTACCTCAAAGCCCTGAACAAACATCACACACATTATATTCAATGCAATGTATCATTCTAGTGTGTCTTACACGTGCGCGATCGGTTTTAAGTGTAAACTACATATAATTAATTGCTTTTATTTCAATTATATTCTCCACAAACTGAGCTGTGTTACTTTTATTTCGAATGTAAAAAGCAACATACTATCACCGCTAGTTAAAACGCGTATATCTTCTTAACCCGGGAGAACGCGCGCTATTCAGGGTATGAATAGTTTTAACTTTGACACCAGTAAAATCAAATTAAAACAGTCAGTTTATTTAGACGGAGTCAATTCTTACAAATTTTGAGGTAAAATAAGTTGAAGATTATTTTAAAAAAATTAGTGGTTGCAAATGTAAAAACCATACGCACTCAGGGTCTTTTAGGCCCTGCGCGCGTCCTCACGGGTTAATATTTAATTGGTCAAAGATTCATACAGGAATTAATGAAAAATGAACTTTTAAAAATTAAACAAAATTCGTAGCTACCAAACTAATAAAATAAAAAAAATTATGTAATGGCAGAAGATTATTAATAAATAATATGAATATTCACCCTATGAAAATTGGGGTTTGTAATTTTAACTATTAGTAAATTAGATTTTAGTAAGTTTTAATTATCAGTAAAAACATACCACAGAATGAAACAAAGGTGCAAAGTACACTGAAAAAACAACAAAGATTTCTGAATTTACAAAAGTATATGCTAAACCCAAATCAAATTGTACAACTAGCCTTTCCAAATTACTCACGATTACAAAAAAGCTTCTTTTATCTTTCGAAATCCCAGAAACCAATTGTACTGAACAAAAAAGCACGTGCGAAAACGAAGTGTCACTGTGCACATTGTTTGCGATCCAGTACAGTATAGGTTCGAAAATAGATAAAATAATTAAGGCGAAAGAAGTGGTCTAATGCTTATAAAGAATAACAATATATATATATATATATATATTATATTATTTGTAAGTAACACGGAAGAGGCTATTGTATTATTTTTTCTCGTAGCTATAATGTATTTTCGTAAAAAAAAAAAAAAAAAAAAAAAAAAAAAAAAAAAAAAAGTTGTATTTTTTTACAAAGCACGTTTAAAAACTGTTAAAAATAAATTGTGGAAATAATCTGTTCTAATGTTTCTAAAGATCAATAACGCTTTTTCTGATATCGTACGTTACTCTGAAGCGTTAAGTGTACATTTTCACTCGTGATTATATTATATTTTCCTACATTAAAAAACTATTGTATTTTTTAACAGTGAAGATTTAAACATTGTTAAAATAAATTGTGCGAATTATGTGTTCTATTGATTCTAAAGATAAAGAAAGCATTTTTTGAACTTGAACTTGATTTTTTGAAGTTGATTTTTTGAAGCATTGTGAGTAACTGTGAAATTGTTACTGTACATGTTCACTTGTGATTACATTGTATTTTCCTTGATTAAAAAACTGTTGTAGACTGAAGGTTTAAAGATTGTTAAAAATAAGCAATGGGGATTGTTCTAATATTTCTGAAGATCAAAATCGCTTTTTCCAAATCGTGAATAAGTCGCAAATGGCTACTGTATTATTTAAACTCGAGATTATATTGTATTTTCTTATGCTAAAAATCTGCTATTTTTTTAAGTGCATGCTTAAAGATTGTTAAAATAAATAATGCGAATGATATGATCTTTTTTTTTTTTTTTTTTTTTTTTTTTTTTTTTTTTTTTTTTTTTTTTAAGATCAAGAGCGTTTTTTTCGAAATCGTAAGAAACTCGGAAGCAATACCTGTATTATTTTCCCTCGTGATTATATTATATTTTTAGATTAGAAATCTGTTGTATTTTTCTACAGTGCAAAATTAAAAATTAATAAAATAAATTGCGGAAATGTTGTGTTCTAATGATTCTAGAGATCATCAACGCTTTTTTTATAATCATGACTCGGAAGCGGTTATTGTATTATTTTCATTTATGATTATACTATATTTTCTCAGAATAATAATAAAAAAACTGCAGTATTTTTTTACAGTATAGGTTTAGGGTTTGTTAAAATAGGCAGAACGAAATATCTGTCCAATGTTTTTAAAGGTCAAGAACATTTAGCTTGAAATTGTGACTTTCTCATAAGCTGTTAGTGCATGTTTTCATTCATGAATACATTTTTTATTATATTAAAAATCTCTTTCATTTTTTACGATATAGAGTTAAAGTAGGTTGTAATATTGTTTGTGAATGATGAGTTCAAATTCTTCAGATAAATATAATTTAGGTCCCATGTTTTTAACTTTTCGTGTTACACTTTACTTTAAATAAGACTGTTTTTCTATGAAAATCCTTGTATCGAAATTTCGCAAAACAATATTTTTAAGATATTTTTTCTAAATTATATGCATTATCACATGCCTAATTAGAAAAATTATTTAAATTGCATCTAATTAAATATTTAAGTTAAACAACGCACTCGTTTCGAAATGTACATAAATACATAGTTGATTTAGAATATTATAAGCTTATTTCTTTATCGCAGCATCATATGATTTATACATGCATTGAAATGTCATTTCATTTTATGAAATCTAAAAGACAGTTTTCTACTTTAAATTTTAATTGATGCAATATCCACTTTTCTATATATTGACACATGATTGTTACTTCAACCAGATAATTACACTGTAAAAAAAATTCATGAGGTTACTAAAAATTTTTTTATAAACTTGTATTCAACAGAGTTTGTTAGTAACCATTACTCACAGTGCAAATAGTAACCATTCCAATTTTTTTTGCAAGTGAAACAAACATTTCTTTTGTAAACTGAAAAAAAGAATTTTTTGTATAACAAACTTAAAACTTTTTAGTATGAGTCACCAAACAAATTTTAGTAACAGCTCCAAAATTATGTTTAGTAACCATTACTCACAGATTCTTAGTAACTATTCCAAACGCCATTTTAGCAAGTGAAACAAACATTTATTTTGAAAAAAAATGTGAGTAAGAAGACAGTCTTCTGCAGCGGAAGATTCTCGTCAATGCCTCAATAGATGACAGAATCAAACATTGCCACCTGCTCAATTTTGATATGATTCTGAAGGGAAGGTCCAGAGATCATTACCCATGGTAACTGCGACGACAGGATTTTCATAACCCCTTTATTTAACGAGTACTTACACTGCATACATTCGGTGCGTCTTTGGTGGTGTCGAGCATCGAACCCGAAACCTTTCAGCCTGTCGTTCGGTGCTATTAGCACTTACTTATCATGACCACACCAAGTGAGTTTTAGTAATAGCTATTAAAAATATAAAACTATTAACTCTATTCGTTGCTAGCTTTTTTCTTGTAATTCTTACAGATTTTCTTGTAACTGAATAAGATTACAAAAGATTTTTAAGTAATTGCAAGGATCACTGAGAGAAATTAATTTTTTTAGTAGATCGACCCATTTTTTTAGTGTATCACAAGTTACAAGTGAAGTTCATATATGTAAATGTCCATTTCGATTAAGTATCTGAATAGGAATTTTAAAAGTTTTCGAACATGTAAAGCCGATGAACCGTTTAAGAATTACATACATTCATTATTATCAATTGTTAAGCGTTATTACAAAAAGGTAACAAGTTTTGTTATCAATAAAATTAGTGTGTTCATAGGTTTTTTTTAATTTTTAAAGTATATATTTTAATTGAATATAAATGAAAGCCTATAATACATTTACGTATTCTAAAAGTAAATTAAAATAATATGTGTGAATGATGTCTTAAATTTTGATACTACTTCATTATTCTGTCGCCTTATTTTGCCAGATTATACAAATCGCCAAACTATTCGCCAAATTATACAAACTGAGGTAATTCTCCTTTTAAATTTTGAAAACTCAAATTAGAGAAACATTAATAAAAATACAAATTAAACATCGAATTAAAAATCGCTTGAGGATGTAACAAACATATGTTTCATATTTGATATCAAGTAACTATGATATTTCTGATCATCCATTATTGCCATTTTGCATTTGGAGATAGTTTGGAGGTAGTTTTTTGATTGAAGGGATAATAATGTAGTACCTATTTTTTAAAAGATTTTTAAAGTACCACATTATATTTTAGTTTAAATTAAAATGTTTCAGTAGAAGATTTTAAAATGTGAGATAACCAAAATATATTCGCATAATATTTTTGCAATTTTCTTATGTCAATTTTTAATTATTCATATGTATAAAGCATATAAATCAAACTTTTTGCAATACAATTTTTTTTACTAGTCTAGAGTGTACATCGAGATTGCTAATCAGGTTACAATGCAAAGCATAGTTTTTTCGACCATGGACTCTGACGTACAAGGTAATTCAAAATGAATATAACTCTTACAAACGGCTATAAATAATCATTCGAAAATAATTTATAGATAAGATTTACATAGAATGTAAAAGAAAGTTCGAAATGTTGTTTACAAATTTTATAAATGGTCTATATGTCTCCTATTGTCCACTAGGACGACATCTAAATGTTCTTTTTATTCAAACATTAGATACCATCTGCAAGTGCTGTTGGCATTTTGGAGTATTCTGTGTGTTAAAATTTCACAACAGCCGTTTATGTCATTACGATGTATCCTTACAACATACAGATATGGTATAGGATGCTTTAACAAAAGGATGTTTTGATAATATCCATATGAGTAAGATACACTGTTTAAAAAAAGTGACAAACAGGTTGCATTTGAAAACCAAATGTGAAAAGGAGTTACCATTTGACACACGCGGGCTTGAAAATATGTTTGGGGTGCCATTTGATCTCTCTCTCTGGGTGATTGTAGCTAATTATTGTAGCTAGCTCTCTGGGTGATGTAGCTAAAATTTTCCAACGGTATGCATTGCGTGGCTTTGCCACGCAATGCATACCGTTGGAAAATTTTCAACCCTTAGTCATTTGAGCATGCTCTGTGACTTGTATCCTTCCCCTTCAATTACAGCAATTTCTCGTTACGATGACTGCGCTATCCCAATTTCGTTTAGAACTTCGGATGGCTAACTTTTGGCGAGCTTTTTATATAAAGCAACCTTTGAATTTCAGGACATTTGAACATTTCAGGGAGACTTTGAAGGTGAGCTCAATGGCCGAGAGATTAGATCGCTGAGCTTTCAATCAGAAGTTGTGGGTTCGAATCTTTCGAGGGCCAAAAGTCGGTTTATATATATTTTATTTTTTTATTATAGGGCACTCTGGATTAAGGGTGCCATCTTTTCACTCTAATTAAAGGTGCCATTCTGGCTCTCCTAGGGGTGTCACCAGTGAAACAAGCCTTTAACCTCTAAAAGGTGCAATGTGTCACCATGAACTTTAACAATGTAGCATTGAACTTTTATAAAGTTTACAAACTAAATTTTAAACTTTCTTTAACATTCTGTGCAATTCTTACCTATAAATTTCCTATGATTTAATAGTTATAGCCGTTTGTAATCGTTATATTCATTTTGAATTACCTTGTACTACATTACCATATGTGCCCGTCATCTGAGTCAAACGCGTTAGTTTTAGATTTCCGATCTCAAATATGTTTTCTACTTGTTATATAGATTGGATTAAACGAATGAATGATACTCCGAATGGATGAATGTTTTAGTTACCCTTGTGCAGTCTGCAGTCAGTCACCGAATTGTGAACGTGAAGCGTGGTAGCGCTACGTGCTGACTATTGAACTATTCGATTCACATAAGACTAATAAAATATGCTTTTTTTTAAGTACTAACCGACTTCAAAAAAAGAGTCAATGTTGGCGATAACAATATGCTTATGAACTGAAAATGGCTGCAACAATAAAAGATAATTTGCGACAAATCATTATTTTTTTCATCAAATCCACATTTTTTTATTTAAAAAACATTCTAATCATCAGAATTTAATGAAATTAAAATGGGACCACATGGGTATCTTATACTTTCAAACAAAAAAAAATTATCAAAATTGGTTCATATTTAAAGAATTTATGCGTAAACAAGAAATGCATACAGGTCAAAATCATAACCTTCTCCTTGAAGTCGGTTAAAAAAGGCATGAAATCAAGACTTCATAATAGGACAAAAATCTGTGCATATTTCAAAATGTATCAAATTACATATTTTCAAAAAATTCCGTAAACTATTCTAACTTCTGTTTTCAACAATAGCCTAATAATTACTCTCGCATAATTATAACGTTATAATTTTAATGAAGAAAATTTTGCGTTTATCATTTCAAACTAATGAAGTGATTTTTTTCGTTAAATATTAATTAGCACATTAAATACTTTTTATTATAATGACGTTCCAGTGTTTATCTTGCTTCATGAATATAAGGTTAAATTCAGAAAGTTCAAGTTATAGGTGAAAATTATTTAAGAGGTGTTGAATATGAATTAGTATCTTAATCGATATGTCGAAGATATTTTGAAGTGTTGAGGTGATGTGCTGGATATCCTGTAAAGATGTACGTGATTAACATTCTGTTACTTTGCTCCGAACCTGTTAAATATGGATTGAGAACCTTACAAATTATACATATGTTACTGATGTTCTTGAATATGTATTTAAACTGTTAAGAATGCTGATTTCACTGAAAACGTCTTCAATGATGCATTTTAATATTTAAATATGTATATTTTCTTTCACGCAATTATGTTTTAATAAATAATTTTCTATTGTGAATAATAAAATCTATTAAAATATAAGCCTGGTTTCCAATTAGGTCACTTTTTTTATTTTTAATTGAAGAACGTCTTTGATTGGAGAAGAAATTTGACTTCCGGTTTTCGATGGATTTATGCGTATTAAAAAGTATTGAACACGATTTGATGGATTTTAGAAAATGTGTGTCTGTAAGTCGGTCTGTCACTGTGTCACTCTGTGAGTCTCTATATGACAAATATTTAGTGGGGGCTGTGTCTTAAGAACTAATGCACATAAAAATTCAGAAAACTTTAGATTCAGTTAGACTTTGATACACACTAGCTCTGATTAAATTTGATACAAATCATCTAACCAATGGTGGTGCTATGCTACATTTTTCCGGTTATATTAACGTTTATGCGATAGAAGAAAAATAATTGGGATTGCCACTCCGACTAGTTTTACTTCATTCAATCTGTGCAAGTAGAAAGTATTGGATTCGTGAACAATTTCGACTTCCAGTTTTCGACGAATTTATACATCTGCAATTTATACATCTACAATTTATACATCTACAAAAATGTTTTCGGGATCGGAAATCCCGAAAAGACATACATTTATACAAAATGTATGTCTCTAAGTTTATCACTCTGTGACTTTATCTGTATGGGACATGAATTTTCTAGGCGCTCTCTCTCAAGCTAATAAACAAAAATTGATAAAAGTTTCATTTCGTTAACCCATAATATAAATTCGTGCTGATTACATTTTTTGTGTAAATCTTTCAACAGGAGAGTACACTGTTAATGTTGTGACAATTCTTGCAACTTTCCATAAATAATTCGAATTTTTTTATTTCAAAATACAATTACGACGAACTTTGGTTCAACCAGTTGAAGAACTTTGTACTCCACTTATACAAAATACATCTAATGTATATCAAAGAAGTATATTGATTTTTTGTATAATAAATCAAAATTTTGTTATTTTGTGAGCCGAATGTCACACGTGTAACAAAATTTTGATTTTATATGAAGCGAAGATTTTTTTTGTTATAATTTAGATGTTTGTTATGTCAGTGGAACACGACAGTGGTATTTAACTAGTTTTATTCAATCTATCTTCACTTTCAATCACTTCTATCTTCAATAAGAGAAAGATTTTTTCGACTTCCGGTTTTCGGCTGATTTATATGATTTGGAAGATAGAGATTCCCAAAAACATATTTTTACAAAATGTCTCTGTGTCCGTATGTCGCCATTCTACCATCGGAAAGTGTATGAAGATATGCATAGAATTGGAACAATTTTTTTTTATGTTTTTGGATGTAGCAAGCAGATCCTTCTTAATTTTTTAAATATTCTGCCGGAAGGAGGCGCTGTAATACCGATTTTTGTTGCCATTTTCAATATTGTACCACCGAAAAGTGTATGAGATTATGTATAGAATTGAGCCAATGTTTTGTGTAAATGTTTGACTATAGCTAGTTTGTCCTCCCTGAATTTTAAAAATTAGTCCGCCCGAAGGAGGTGATGCAAAACGATATTTGTGACATTTTTAGTATTGTACTACCAAAAAGTGTATGAATTTATGTACAGAATGTTTTTTTTTTTAACCAAAATTTTTGCTTATGTTTTAGTCTATAGCCAGCAGATCTTCCTTAAATTTCGAAATATGAGAAAAAAGCATTGTGATAGCGTTTCTTTTATCAATTTTAAGGATGTTTGTCTCCCCAATGTCTATCGGTTCGTGCAGAGCCAGGAACTCGCGTCCTGATAACCCGGCTGTTTGCAAGCAGATATAAAAACAGAATAAAGAAAAACTATAGATTTATCGAGATTAACTCGTTTTTACTCCGATTGAATGAAGAGGTAATTTAAGATGAAATTAAACTTAATATAGTACAGAATTAATAATATTTAAGTATTTTACCTACTATTTGAAATATCATGATACATGTATGATATAGAAGAAAGTTTTGTGATACGTACATCCAGATAGTTTTACTTATATTGGGTAATTAAATAATTGCAGTTGTTTATGAAATTGTACTATAATTTTACCAAAATTAACGATTTGACGTTTACATAATAATATGTAGAAAGTGTGGTATACACAGTAAAACCTAAAATACAACTAAGTTAAACACTATAACAGTAAAATGTTTCTAAGTCGAGCTCCCGAGGTTGGAATCCAAAGAATGATGCGCTTTTTGTTACTTGAACGTTTCGTGAATTCCCTGAAATTTTTAGAAAATAACAATTTTGTATTTATCAATACTTTCCCTTTTTAAACTAGTTGGGTCTTCTATTGTTCTCAGCTCACCTCAAGCAGGAGCCCCACTTATGTACATAATTTAAATATGTATATCTATATCTATATCTATCTATCTATCTATCTATCTATATATATATATATATATATATATATGTGTGTGTGTGTGTGTGTGTGTGTGTATACTGGTGTGCAATATTTAAAAACGAGTCCCAAAATGCCAATTTTCAAGAGATTTTCAAGCGATAATTTTCACGCGAATACTCAAAAGGAATTAATATAATTCGAATAATTACTATCCCTGCATAACTGCTAGTCCGTATAACTGCTCATTCAGGTCATACATACATGGTCACAAGAGTTACAGTCACTACGGCGAAACAAAAACTAGGAAATTCCATACGTCTCCTTTATGCGTCTCAAATGATATTATATGTGACTCCATTGACAGATTATTGTGACTGCTTCTTTGTAGCGAGGCACCAGCTGACTTTACAATGTCGTTTCATTGAAACTCCCGTGCGACCTCTCATCCGGAAGCACAATTTCAAAGTTATTGTGAACGTTTCATTATGATAAATTACCAAATAATGTCCCATTAAAGTCACATGGTGACTTCTCACGACTTTTCACAGTGGTTACTTCACAGTAGGGTCTTTGTCACCATTTGACAAAGTCTTGTGACAGAAAGTCACCATGTGAGTCTGCAGAAAGTGAGTCTCCAAATGACACTCACGTGAGAGTCTCAGTAAAACGACATTGTAAAGTCACCTGGTGATTCGATACAAAGCAGCAATCACAATGATCTGTCAATGGAGTCACAGTGATCTGCCGGTGGAGTCAAATATAGTAGTCATTTGAGACTCATAAAAGAGATGTATGGAATTTCTCACTTTTTGTTACACCATTTTGACTGTGACTCTCGTGACCATGAGTGACCTGAATGAGATGTTATATGGACTAGTTGTTATGCAGGGATAGTAATTATTCGAATTGTATTACATACTTTTGAATATTCGCGTGAAAATTATCGCTTGAAAATCCTTTGAAAATTGGCATTTTGAGACTCGTCCTTAAATTTTGCATATCAATGTATATACGTTTTTTTCTTCCTTAAGTGATTTACTTAGTAATTTTAATAAATAACAGCCTATGTACTTCTCTTAATATTTTCAACTCTAAAATTTAAAAAGGTATGTCTTGTAATTGTCAATTCGCAAATAAAACTTTCAATGTTCGTTAATTCCTGTCAATGTATGTACTGATATTATTTCTTATGAGATTCAGAACCAAAACTATCAAATTAAATTTATGTTCACTATGTTATTAACTGTTGAATAATGTTGTAAGGGCTAATTTTTGTTAATGTGTCTAGCCATATGCAGTGTATTTGAGTGTGCCCCTCAGGATTGCATTTATACTCTAAATCGAAATCTGAGTTCCCGGCATGGTCATCCCTATCCCACCTGTATGAACCGAATTAAGCAAATGAAAATGTTTACATGAATTGCACAATTTTTAAACGGAACATTGGAATTTAAGAAACTTGGGTAATGCATTAAAAAACTACTCGAAAACGTTCTTGATAATCAGAAAAAACAAAAGCATATAATATTTTTTTAAAATTACGATAATTTATTTGTCTTATTATTTCCTAATAACGCAATAATGTTTTTCAAAAACGTCGATAGCTCCCCAGCAAACACATAGCTATCGGTAAGCAATCGGACGGTAGCCGCTTGCCAATGCCATCGGTATCGGACCGATGCCAGTTGCTGCTATCGGTTCCGTATCTTTTTTGATACGCCGCGTGAATGCCGCCCGATCCATGAGGCACGCAGACGGTCCTGTATCGGCAAAAAACTATGCCGATAGCTAACCACACGAATACCGGCTGAAGCCCGGCACAAGCAAATAAAAAAACTCTGGTGGCGCCACCTGTTAAACACTCTAGCAAGTATTTTGAGAGCCAATGGGCATACTTCAGCGGGAACAGGAGGGATATGATCGCGCAACCCCCAGCTCAGAAGGTGAACGCTTTAACCACTAGACAAGTCAGAGCTGGTTAGGAGAGGATTATGTGTGGTAATAAGGGTGTGGTTTTTCAGTAAGTGCTACGTGAATGGCAAGTGTTGTTGACGTAAATGACAGATTGGAAAATTGTAATATTAAAGTGTTTTTATTTTATTTTTTGGAATCGTTTACTTGTAATTGTCTTATGCGCCTGATTTTAAAAATCAATTTAATATTTAAATTAATGAATTAGCAAATAATTAAAGCAAACGAATTGCTTTTCTTATAGATTTTAGAATCATTAAACAGTATATCTAAAAAATTAAAAATAATATTTTTTGTTCAGAAGTATTGTTAAATAAATAAAATTTTTTATTAGAAACTATAACATAATTACATGCTTTGCGTTAATTTCTAAAGTGTATGTTTTTAACTTAGAAAAATCTTATTTTAAATAATAATAAATTGGTAATAATTAACTTTTAAATAGAATAAAAAATTATGTTATGCCATTTGATGATTCAAAGTAGTATTTATGTTTTAAACCTATGTTCCAATGTTATTTAGTTGATAATGAATATTTATTAAGTAAAAAATAAAATAAAAGTAACACATATATATATATATATATAATATATTATTGTAAGGATTTAACTGCTGTAAGAATCTAATTTGGCTAATTAAAGCTAGACAATGGACTGGCACATCGAAGTCTGGTAATTGTGTGAGCACTTAAAAGGATTAAGGTCCTTTTCTTCCTGTCGACGGTAAGTCTAGCTCGGCCTTTTTCATGTGACATTAGCATATTAGTTACGGCCACCATTGATTTATCGCTAGAACTCCCAGAAGCCGAGAGACGTAGGAAATAGTTTCATTTATTCCCAGACGGACGATGGCAATCTGGCGCCAAGGCATATCCCAGCCGAACCAATAACTTTGATCTAGGAGGGGCCCGAAGGAGGAGTTGTTCTCCTGATGGGGATGAGAGAGGAAGTTGGATGATGACTCTCGAGGATGCAGCTCGCTGTAAAAGGCGTGTGGTATGTTTTTCATAGAGAACCCTGAGTTCTTAGAAATGTACATAATTTTATCATATCTTGAATAAAGTCATTTAATATGGAAAGGATTTGCATCACTTCATAGCTACCAAATATTTACCTAACCATATATAGTAATGTAAAATCCTCACAGTGGTGGCAGCGGAAGATTATGAAAAATAGCCACTGAAGCCCAGACGCAGCGGACGATGATGAAAATCGCTAGTGGAACCCGGACGCAGGCGACGTGACTCAGAGTTAGGAGAGTCAGACGTACAGCGGGGACCTGAACGGAAGAGCCCAGACGCAAGTGACGTGACTCAGAGCCTAGGACTCCAGACCTGCAGCGGGGACTTGAAGGAATCAACCCAGACGCAAGCGACGTGACTCAGAGCCTAGGACTCCAGACGTGCAGCGGGGACTTGAAGGAATCAACCCAGACGCAAGTGACGTGACTCAGAGCCGAGGACTCCAGACGTGCAGCGGTGACTTGAAGGAATCAACCCAGACGCAAGCGACGTGACTCGGAGCCGAGGAGAGGTCGGACGTGCAGCCGGAGACCTGAGACGAAAAGAAATCAACAGACGTAGCCCGGAGCCCGAGATAATCCAGAAAAGGACGCCCGGGGAAAGTGGACAGTGGATTACCCTAAGTGTGGAAGCTGTAGACATCCGAAAAAGGAATACAGGTCAGTGCTCTTTAATTGTTCATTGCAGAGGTTTTCACTGTAGGTTGTGTGTTCGTTCAAAAAAAAAAAAAAAAATCACCGGCAGTTATCTATGATTATTCAAAATTGAACTAAATTAAATTTGCAAAGTTTAAAATTAAAAAAGTTTTAAGTAGGGTACAAATTGGCATGCAGTAATTTGAATAACTAATTATTTATTGGAAATGCATTTTAATTCTTTTGAATAAATATAATTCTGTGATTTAGGATTTAAATCTTTATGTGTAGTAAAAGTTTAAATATTATACTAGAGTTTTGCGATTAACTAAAGAAATTTCTATCTCTTATTTGCATATTAATCAAAATTAATATTTTTTTAAGAATCAGTTGATTGTTTAACATTGGGTTCGGTAAAATGCTTTAGAAATAATTTCCTGTTTGAGTAATGATAAGAGCTATTTAGCATATTGTTGAGTATTTGTATTGTGAGTGTTTTCATAGTGTATTTTGTATTGTGATTGACATGTCGCGTATTATGATTGTGAATATTTACATTACGGGAAATAATTGAGAGGCATCCATTTACGTAGTTAACTTAGTATAGATTGTTTTTTTTTTCATAATTACGCACCGTTCAGAATGACGTGGTCAGGAAAGAGAAAATCTGATTTAAAGGAATTAGCTGTTGAATTTGGCGCAAATGTAGAGGATTCGGATAATATTCCTAAAATCATAAAAAAACTAATTGAAGCACCTGATTATGATGAGACTTTGGCATTAGCCCAGCTAAAAATCATTGAAAAGGATAGGCTAGACAGGGAAAATGAAGAAAGGGCTGAGAGAGAATTACTAAAGGCTTATGAGAGGGAACAAAAGACTAAAGCGTTGGAAAGGGAGCATGAATTAGCGAAACTAAGGTTAGAACGGGAGACGGATACAATGAGTTTGGCCTCTAGCCAGAGCGAGAGAGAACCAAAAATATCTTTAAAGTCTGTTCTACCTAAATTTGATTCAGAGAACTCCGAGATTTCCATTTATTTGAATTTGTTTGAAAGACAAGCCCGTAAAGCTCAAATCGATAAAAATCAGTGGGTTACTCATTTGTTAGGACTATTGCCTACCGATTTAGGGGAATTGATACTGCGCGAATCTCCCTCTGATTCAGATGATTTCGACCACATTAAAAAAATGCTTCTCGAAAGATTTCAACTTTCAGCAGAAGACTTTCGGCTAAAATTCGTAAATTCTAAAAAGCCCGAGAACAAAACATGGAAAGATTTCGTGTACGAAGCTTCCAATTTCTTTGACCAATGGTTAAGTGGTTTAGAAATAACGACATTCGAACAACTCAGAGATTTGATAATCACTGATCAACTGAAACGGAAAATTAACCCGGAAGCGAAGCAACATTTTATTGATGTTTGGAGCGCGATAATCACACCTTTTGAGTTAGCTAAAAAGTTAGACGCGTACGAGGTGGCGAGGAAAAATATTAGGCGGGAAGGATCCCCTAAAATTCATAGCGCCGCTAAACCTTTTGAGTGTAAGTCTAAAAGCGAAACTAGAGCGGATGAGACCAAAATAAATTGGAGGGATAAAGAAAACTCTAAAAATCGAAATGGGATATTCGATAAGAGAAAAGAAATTACTTGCTTTAATTGTCAGAAATCAGGTCATTATAAAATTAATTGTACGGAATCAAAAACTGAAAATACTGAAACAGTTTATCACATCGCGGGTCTACGAAATCTGGAAGAAGATTTTAGTCCCTATGTCAGTCGAGGGAAAATTAATGGGAAAGAGATGAAAATTTTACGCGATACAGGATCTACATTTGACCTAATTTCTGCTCACGATGTAAATAAGGACCAATTTACTAAAGAAAGGGTTTGGCTAAAACAAGCCTTAGACAACAAACTTCGTTGTTTACCAGTGGTAAATGTTGAAATTAGGCTAAGTGACGGCAGCTTCATACGCACTAAAGCGGCTGCAGTTGATAAAGAAACGGATATGATCCATTATTTATTAGGAAACAAAACCCAAGCGTTAATTGATAAACGGAGGGCAAGCGCGAAATTAGAAGGACATATCACTCCGAAACCACGCGTATGTTCGAATTCCGAAACTAGCAGCGAACGTGAGAAGAGAAAATCTCAATCGTTAGACGAGCGAACCGGTTTCCAGATCTCTGCAGGAGAGGGAATTGTCAGCGCTGAGGGAGGAAGAGCGTCCCCCCATTTCAACCCCCCTGGGTCGAGAGGAGCGATATACCGGCGCGCCAAGATAGTCAGTCCGAAGGAGGGAATTTTCTCGCAGAGCGAAAGAGAAGGTTTAGGAGGAATGATAGCCTCGGGCAATCGGAGCACCGTTAGTGTTTTTAAACCGAAAGCGAAAGTAAAATGTACTAACCTTGAACCTGACGAGAAAATATCGCTCATTGAAGAAAAGGGAGAATTAGGAGAATGCCGCGTTTTAACGGATCAGCGAAAAGGAAAAACTAATCACAGCCCGAAAGACATTGAGAAAAATATCGGATCAGGCAACCGTGATTGTGTAGAAAAACCGGAAATTGTGAAAGAAATTGAGAGCAAAATAGGGGATAAATATTTTTGGCTAAATGCCGAAAAAGAACTGAAAGAATTATATGAACGATGGAAGAAAGGTGAGATTTCCGAAAATACGGTAATTGAATGTGCCTTTGATTTGATGAACCGCATGAAAGGTCATCAGGGATTATTAGGGGAAACGATGACAAAGGCGTCTGAGAATAAGACGGAGCAAAATGATGTAGGTACGGTGGAGGAAAAATTAACCGAGGCGGATGATGTCACTAGTCGGTTGAACCGCAGAGAGCTTTCCCAAAACAATAAGGAAAATTTTCTTAAAATGCGTATTCCAAGGGAGTCAGAAGTTTACTTCATGGGTAAAAAGGCATCGGAATCTGATGTAACGAGGAATGATTTGGGTACTAGACCTTTAATCAGTATCCCGGAAGAAGTTGATTCGGAAAAAAGAGGATCAAATTATAACCAATTGGTATGGCTTCGCCCGAGTCGGAATTCGCAGAGGCGTAAGGAAAATTTGAAAGTTAAGGTTACCAAGGGAAAATCAGCACTGCATACGATTAATGAGTTGAGACGAAGGCTAGGTGACAGAGGTCGTAAGTCAACGGGAGTTAAAACCCGAAATAAAACGGAATTCTCTTCGCCGGAACGTAAGCCAAAATTTAGTCGTTCGAAATTGATGCCCGATCTTATCGAAAATTATGCTTCGGTAATAAAATCTGAGACGCACGATTTAGAGGAAAAAAAGCGGAAAACTAAACTTAATTGGAATCCAGAAAGGGAGGAAACCTTCCTCACATCGAAAGAGGTGATCGAAGATCCGATCTGGGAGATGCCGAATTACGCGAAGAAATTCGAAAATAATTCGAGCTTATCATCACTCTTTCAGGAAAAAGGTTGTAAAGGGAAAGTTACACATTAAAGTTTGAGTAGAGAAGAATGAATGTGAGCTGTAGATAATATTTGTATATAAATTCTTAATTAGCTTGCATTCAAATTATTTCTATATTATATTATTAATTAAAATGTGTATCTGGCTTATAAAAATGTTGCATTGTAGTAAATTGTGCGTTTTATCTTACAAGTTAAATTAATAAAATTAACTGGTGCTAACCTCTGTAGTGAATTAAGTTAAGAGTAACTGTACCTCGACGTAAGATTTTCCACATGTGAAAAATCTCTGTCACAGGAGGGGATGGTTGTAAGGATTTAACTGCTGTAAGAATCTAATTTGGCTAATTAAAGCTAGACAATGGACTGGCACATCGAAGTCTGGTAATTGTGTGAGCACTTAAAAGGATTAAGGTCCTTTTCTTCCTGTCGACGGTAAGTCTAGCTCGGCCTTTTTCATGTGACATTAGCATATTAGTTACGGCCACCATTGATTTATCGCCAGAACTCCCAGAAGCCGAGAGACGTAGGAAATAGTTTCATTTATTCCCAGACGGACGATGGCAATCTGGCGCCAAGGCATATCCCAGCCGAACCAATAACTTTGATCTGGGAGGGGCCCGAAGGAGGAGTTGTTCTCCTGATGGGGATGAGAGAGGAAGTTGGATGATGACTCTCGAGGATGCAGCTCGCTGTAAAAGGCGTGTGGTATGTTTTTCATAGAGAACCCTGAGTTCTTAGAAATGTACATAATTTTATCATATCTTGAATAAAGTCATTTAATATGGAAAGGATTTGCATCACTTCATAGCTACCAAATATTTACCTAACCATATATAGTAATGTAAAATCCTCACATTATTTTTATACAACTTTTTTAATAGGAGATATTTCATATTCCTTTTTATAAATTTAAAAATGCTTAAGTACTGGATATAATGAATGAATTTTAGAGGTTTTTCTGATGCAATTTCCTTTTTCAGAATTATAAAGTAATTAAATGTAATAATAAAGTAAATAATAAAGTAAAAAAAAAAATTAGGAAATATATATTTGTAACATAAAATAACTAATTTAATAAAAAATAAGTTGGTAATTAATCTCTTTTAATTAGAATGAGAATCCAATTTAAGTGATTTCATAATTTAATGCAGAATATTTTTTTTAGCAATATTAATTCCGAATAATTGTTGCAATAATAAATTTTAAATCTTAAAATAAAATAGAAATACTATTTTTTTTCGTTTGTAAGATAATATTTTGGGAAAAAAATCTAATTTTTTATGTAAAAAAAATGGGTAGATTACTTTTATATGTTTTACATTGAAAAATAATGTTAAGCACTTTTTAGTAATTATTTTTTTAAAATAAAATAAGAAAGTGAGTTATTGCTTTTAAAATGAATAGATAAATATAAAATAAATTCTATTACCTTACAAAGTATTTTTCTGTTTTTCTATGATTAAGTTCCTAATAGTGATTAACAATTTAAAGGAGAGAATTTAAAATTATTTTGTGATTAAAATAATTGTAAGTCATTTTAAAATTTAATTCAAAAACAATATTTTTAAATAAATAAATATAGGTTATTTTTGAGATATTTTCTATTTCTCACTGACAGAATTTTTAATGAAATACGTGAAATATACATTTCTTATCAAAAACTCAAACTCGAATAAAATTCAGAAAAAGAAAAAAAAAACGGTTAAGACTAAATATTCTGAATTCGGACCGATGTTGGCAAATCTGATCGGTCCACTATCAGAACTCAGATATCGGTCCTGTGTCACTTGCCGGTATAAGTCGCTTGCCGCTATATAACCAAGTGTGGACCGATTACCGTAACCGGCTGTCAAAATAGCAGTTTCTTAAGTTCTAGCTGCCAATCTGCTACCGACACTTAACCGACATTGCCGGCTCCGGTCCGATCGTATGCCGGAAGTTATGTGCTTGCTGGGTCTGATGAGACTATTATACTTTCTGATTTTGTTTTGATTTTATTTTTCAAAATGTTGGTTTTATAGAGTTATCTAATTCTTTTGATTTGTTAATCTTCACTGAAATGATGGCGCTGCCATGGTGCTTTATTCTTGCATATCGGAATATTTCTACCTCAAGAAATAATTCAGGAAATTTTCCTAAGCTTCAGTTTGGTTAGTCCCTCATAAGGATTAATGTTGTTTAGTTTTTGGTGTAAATTACTCTACCGATACCTCTGTTGTGTTCCATTTTTCACCATTTCGCAATACATGTGTCTCAAGAACTAATGCATGGATTTTCATCAAACTCCAGATTCAGTTAGTACCTGATAAAAAAAAGTTGATCCTTATCAGTTTTGGTGTGCATCATCCAACAAGTAGCGCTGTAATGCAGATTTTTTTTTTAAGATTTTGCAAAAGCTCTATCTAAAAAACTATTGCGCGGATTTTCATCAAACTTCAGATTCAGTTATAAGTTGACGTAAGTTGTTGCTGACTAGATTTTGGTTTAAGCCACTTAACTGGTGGCGCTGCTAAAAAGAAATTGGAAATTACAGTGAAGCGTTGCAATTGAGGTGCGTTCGTACGATAACGAAGTTTTAAAAATACCAATATCATAAAATTGTTAATTACAATTAAAATGAACACCAAACAATGTTCTCCCTATACCATTATGTAATGGAATAATTTTATGTGGCCTTGTAAATCAATAACAAATTTTCTTTTCACAACAGATTATGCAAAATCTATATTATAATATGTACTTTATAGATGCATATCAATTTTATTATGTTCGAATGAGTGTTAAACCATTAAAATGCATTTGAAACATTTTTCCCCATTGACCATAATGTAACGGAATACTTTTGATTGTCCTTGTAATTTATCTATGCATCCGATTTTCATTAAATTTGAAATAACTCGACAAAATTATGCAATAATTATGTATTTCAAATTTCAAACGTGTAAAATGCATTTGAAACTTTTTTCCCCATTGACCATAATGTAATAGAATACTTTTGATTGCCCCTGTAATTGATCTATGCATCCGATTTTCAAAAAAATTGAAATAACTCGACAAAATTATGTAATAATTATGTATTTTAAATTTCAAATGATTAAAATGCATTTGAAAATTTTTTCATTGACCGTAATGTAATGGAATACTTTAGATTGTCCCTGTAATTGATCTATGCATCCGATTTTCATAAAATTTCAAATGACTCGACAAAATTATGTAATAATTACATATTTTAAATTTCAAACGATTCGTTTGGGTAGTTTTTGCGTTGTTATATGCGGACAGACGGACGGACTGAGCGACAACTATAGGTGTTATGTATATACATAATTACGAACGCAACTAAAAAACGCGTTAATGCCGAAAGGGTTTTTTTTGATGTGGTATACATATGATATCATATTTCACAGACAGTTTAAGAAAAAATTATTCGTTTCAGAAAAACAACTCTAAAAATTCGGATGTATCTAAAAAATATGTTAATACTTTAGATTAAAAAGTTTTAATTGCGGAAAAACTGTGTGGATATCATTGAATATGGATTTCAAATTTCATGAAAAGTGTTCGAGTAATTTTCGAGGAAACGAGTATTAAATATCACGTATTTTTCTTAGGATTGACCTTGTCTTATCTTGTCTTAAAATATTACCTTTTTAAAATATTGTACAATTCTATACAGTTAGATTTTGTTTTAAGTTTTAAATTTACAAAAATAGGCAATGTAATTTACATTCAAATTTAATTAGCACTTTAAATTCTTCTATACGGACGCTTACGTGTTTACATTGCTTCAACAATCCCAGATTGTTTTCAAAATCTATCTAAGTTAGAAGTGTAGATTCAGAAGTGTTTCATCTGAATTATTATCTTAATCAAGATTTTGAAAATAAGGTTTTGATGTGTTCATGGAATTGCATAGTAATTAAAGATATTCATACTTACTAATCTTATACTTCGATGCGAAAGCGTTAAGTATGGGTTGAAATCTTTTGAACTTTCGAAATTAGAAATGCGTAATAAATCTGTTCGGCTAAATCCTTAAATATACAAGAATTCGGATTTCACTATAATCTTCTTCTGTTAAGAAGCGTGATACAGAATTGTGTGTATTTTGAAATATGTTTTTAACAATCTTCTGACACTTAAAAGTGATCATATAATATACGCTATATAAGTAATATATCGTGGTAATTCTTTTAATAATATTTAATAAAAGTGCAAAGTACATTAAAAAGGATACTGGTGATTAATTGACAACAATTTTACGTCAAAGTATATATTATCAGATATACTCTGTAAAATATACATATATATACATTTGTACCTCAACAATTATTGTCCCTAGTTTAAGTAAAATATTTCATCTGCGATGGTTAATGTGCAATATCGAAGTCTAATGTTTGTGATGCCTATATTCTCAATTTCTGAATCATAGCTGCTATAATAACATCTTTATAGAGGGAAGGGGGAAGTTTTAAAGCTCTAGTTTAAAAGGGGTTTTTTATGGTAGGAAGAGCGTCAAAAGCTGGTTTGGGAATTCACTGTAATCAAGATTCCAAACGACAGTAACCATGTCTTATCCACTGTCACAAATCTAGCCTAATAAATATTAAACTAGCTTATCATTCCCATACTCCTCTTTCACTCCTCCCTCCAAAAATACCTTAATATAGTAGCTACGGATGTAAAATTGCGCATACAGGTATCTAAAACTTAAGGCATCGATATTCTATATCAATCATTGCAGTACACATATTATATATACACTAGGAACAATAATTTTTGAACAACCCAAGTATATATTACATGTGTGTGTGAGAGAGAGAGCTTGTGTGTAATCTACAAAAAATCTATGTAATCGCGTGCGAAAATATAAAGAATAACCTCGTTTGAGTTGTTATGGATATAAAAAAATATATATTATTTTTAGAAACATAAAAAAGGAGCATAATTTCGAGATTTAAAAAAAGTATTTGTGAAAAACAAAGTTTTCTTCTCTGGAATTGATGTTTTAAAATGTTTATGATTAGATTTATAAATCAATTAATCTGTTTTTTTTAATCATAAAGTTAATTTCTAAGATATCATCAAATCTCAATTAAAGATTTTAAGCTGTAACTAAATGTATACACACAATATAAATGCAAAATAGCATTATTTTTAATATTTATGTTAATACTGTTAATCATGCTTTTGTGTAAAAATGATTGATAAACATGCAAATATTTGCCTTAAAAAATAGGCTTTTTTGATTAAATTTTTTAAGTAATGAAATAAAGTTTGGCTTTGTGCATCGGAAAAGAGAAGTAAAATTAACAGCATTCAGAAATCCGAAAATCAGGTTTAAAATAGACGAATTCAAGTCTTAATGCAGCTGAAGCGCATTGTTTTAATTACTTGATAATTAGCCGATATATCAATTCAAAACATATCAAAAAAGTGCTCTTTTATTTGCAAAAAAATCGGCACATGCGCATGCTCAGGACCCCATTTTCGAACAGAATAAAAGGGTTTTTCGCTTTCAAACATCGAGTTTTTTGGTCTTTTGCCAAATCAGCCACGACACGTAAAAATACAAGTAATATTATTAAATTTCGTATTTCTACTTATCAAATGACGCAATCAATTCAAAAATATGTGGTTCTTTAAAAAAAGTTTTTAAATATTTTTTTAAACATTCTTTGAAACGGGCCATTTTAGAAATAGTAATATTCTTCCTTTCGTCAACATTAATTTAGAGTACAATTTTAGAGGTTATGATGTACAATAAATATTAAAGCGCAAATTTTCTCCAATTCGATTGCGCAATCGGTTTTGAAATATACGAAATTTTATTCTTAGAAAAATTTTACAAACGCAGATTAATTTGCGCCTTCAAGAGGAATTCTTTCTTCTACGCTAAAAGTAATTAAAAGCTTTCGGACAATATTTGGGGGAATCTCCGCAAATAGGTATGCATTAACAAGAAAAATTTCGAGACTTTGAAACGAGTTAGTTTTTAAAAAAATAAAAAAATAAAATAAACTTTCAACAAAAATCTAAAAAGCAAACAGTATTAGCGCATTTTCGTTTGCCTTTCAGTCATGATTTTGTTACTATTTAGATATTTTCCCAAAAACTTTTATAGTGGGATTTACAAAGAAATTTAATATTTAGAACATGTTATAAATTTCGAAAAATCGAACGATAAAAAACAATATTACTGTTATATTAAAACATCAATAAAAAAGCAGAAGCAAACATACTTCTCTCACAAATAGATGTCAGTATAATTCATGAAATTTTTATATGTTACATTTATAGGTATGGGAAATTTCATAAGGATCGCCCAAAAAGAATAATATTTTGTATGTGAAACTATACTACACGGGAAAAATGACTAAGTACACGTTTACTACTAAATACTAATATTTTTCGCGACTATTTCAATTTAGAATATAATTTCACACAAAACAGGGTTAAAGTTATAAAGCCATATAACTTTGAGAATTTTTTAACGTTATTATCACAGAACTCGGGAAAGACTTGCGGGTTAATATACACTGTAAAAAAAATCTGTAAAGTTACAAAGATTTACCTTCCTCGGTTACATGAGTTTTTGCTGTTACCGTTACATGAAAAGTTCTTGTAATACAAATCTACTAGAAAAATCTCAGTAACTTAGAGAGTTTTTTTTACAGTGGAGTATAGTATCGAAGCTACACGAATATGTTTTAAATTATCCGTAGTTTCTAAATAAACATATTTTTATTAATACTGCTTTATAGTTTTATATAATCCGTGGTTGCTACACTGTAAAAAAAAATCTGTGAAGGTACTAAACATTTTCTAGGAAACTGTGATTCCAAGAACTTTTCATGTAACGATAACAGGAAAAATTCATGTAATCGATTCTAAAACTTGAATTTTTGCTGTTACCGTTACAGGAAAAGCTCTTGGAATCCCAGTTTCCCAGAAAAAGTTTAGTACCTTTGCAGATTTTTTTTTTTTTTTTTTTTTTTTTTTTTTTTTTTTTTTTTTTACAGTGTAAATAAATATTTTTCTTTAACTAAAGCTGCTTTAAATTCCGAATATATATTGGTATATGGTATTTATAAAGGTAAAGAAAATTTTTTGTAATCGTAAATATTGTAATACATGTTAATGTATATTTTTGCATCTGTTTATCTTATATTTTTATTGAATAAGACACAGTTCTCATTTTTCATCGTATAGGCTTACAAAAATCCAATCAATCTTTAGTTAGTTCATCCATGTATTATACATTGAGTGCACGACGAAGTAAAAAAAATTACAGATTTCACAGCACTATTTTGAGTATACATTAGGGAACATAAAAACTGCTCCAGCTAACATATGAAAAAGTGTGCAAAAAATATGTTTTATGTTTATGTTTCATGTTAAGTTTATAACATTATATTAAAATAAAATGTTAGTATTAATTTGTCATACAAATTAAATTCTTAAAAGCATAATTATCAACTCCTGATAACGAAAAATGTACTATTTATCAAAATTTGAAACAAAATATTTAAACGGTAATGCAGTAAGTATTAACAAATGTAATATGACTTTAACATGTACATGAATGTTGATGTGGTAATACGTAAAATAATTAATTTGCATTTTTTTAACTCTTCGCGAGCTACCTTGACAGCTTTGCCGGGTTCCGGCATAAAAGAAATTAACTTCTGGATGTAATGGTGTACACTGTAAAAAAAATCTGTAAAGGTACTAAACAGTTTTAGGAAACTGGGATTCCAAGAACTTTTCATGTAACGATAACAGGAAAATTCCTTGTAGCCAATTCTAAAACTTGAGTTTTTGTTGTTACCGTTACAGGAAAAGTTCTTGGAATCCCAGTTTCCTAGATAAAGTGTAGTACCTTTACAGATTTTTTTTACAGTGTATGATTTCATGGAAGAAAACCCTAATAATGTTTTTCTTTAGTCTAATCTTCATAGTTTTTTTTTAATTTTTAGCAATTTTAGTACCTTAAAAATAAAAAACAAATGGTTATACTATTTTAAGAACGTGGTTTCGAGAAATAAACAGGTTTATTATTTTATGATACTTTTTATTTTAACGATCGGAAAAGGAGAACCAGCGAGGAAGATGTAAAAAATAAGAAAATCAAGAAACCGTTTCCGGGTTAAGATTTAGAAATATAGAAATTATGATAAGCGAAAAAAAAAAGACACAGAAAAGTATTAATGCTCTACAATTTTTACTCACTACACTGTAAAAAAAATCTGGAAACCTACGAAACTAGTTTTTGTAAAGCTACAGAAATCTGCAAGCTTACTAAAATTTTATATGTAGCCTGGTATTATTTTTACCACTCGCATAGTTCAAATGCATGAAATATCTTAGCTTCACCTGTCAGCCAATCAGAAAGGGCTTCAGTGGTGACGTAAGGACTATTCACGCAGCCACAGTGCCGAGTAATGCATCCATCTTGAATCTGATATCAATAAAAATATTTCTAGTTAGTAAGTAAATGTTTAGTCTATATGATTTAAATTTTATTATATAATGTTTGATTTTTAGTTATTAGCAAGCTAATCTTCCTAATTATTCGTTAAATCTGTATTTATTACAAGTAAAAAATTTCTAATGTTTTATACAATAAATCAAATTTACCTGCTCTTTTTCTGAATTTCATTTCTCTTTTTTGCCCCCTTTTTCGCAGTACCAAAATTTAAAGTGTTTAAAACTTACTTTAAAAAAATATTATTATTCTATTTGTTTTTTAGCGAATAAATTCCATTAAACATTCGTTAAATCGCATTCATTTCATTAAAACTTCATATGAATTTCACCCTTAAAATTTTGTTCCCGAACTTTCTTCACACAGTAACAGTACTCAATATTTAAAACTCTTTAAAACAGCTTAAATTAAAATAACATAAAATACAATATGTGTTCTATGCGTTATTTTATTGTCATAATAAATTATCAATTAAGGCATTTCTTCCCCCCCAAAAATATCATTTCCCCGTTCATCCACACTCCTTGCGAAACTAAGAACACACAGAAAGTCTTTAAAATTCTTTATAGCCCAGTGGTGGAGGAGGGGGGAAAAGCCGAAATCGGAATTAGTTAATGGAAAGCTGGAAATTATTTAAATTCATTTAGTTTAGGTCTAGAATGAATGTATTAAGTGTTCCCCTCTTACTATGTGCGCGTTAAAATTTAAAATTCTGAGTAAAATGACAACCGATATTTAACATTTTTGTTGAATTTTCCCAATTCAACAATTGGATTCAACTATTAGATTCAAGTATTGCCTACATCACTAAACAAAAGCTTTCAGCGCGAACAAACGAGGTTATCAGTTTATGCGTGATTGCTATTATGTAAATGTAATTTTTAGTTATTGATGGATTATTTAGGATGGATATATTGAGAATTGTGGCTTAACCTCTTGATTGCGGATTATAGACCAGAAATTGTATATGAAAGAAAGGACGAAGTCTGATTTAATTACGGGAAATCCAGAAATTCTTTTAATTTCTAGAATTCATAGAATAGAAATGAATCTACTATGTTTCTTTCTTTTGCTAGATGAGCTACAAACAAATTAACTTAAAGTACATCCTTTTATAATTTTTAGAATATTTCAAAAATGACTCATAAATGATGGCAAATATTGTTTATTATTTCCAATAAGAAATGGGTGTAACTCTTAATATAATGTATATAGAGTGAACAACAGTGCGTGTCTATTAGAATGAAGGAAATTGAAAATAAAGTGCAAGGATGGGAGAGGGAGGGGGGCGGTAGAGCGACAAATGAGTGTGCATAAGACTTTTCCCTAGAGAAGTTCAAAGTCAACGAATAGCGCGATTTTAAACTTCATATTTTGTGTTAAGGACAAAGATCGCTCTAATTAAATGATTTTCGACTAGTATACAAGAATCTTCATTTAAATTCATAAAAGTTTAAACCCTTAGGAATATTGAAAAAAAAAATTGGTTTTTAAGTAAAAAATGTTTCATTTAAACCAATGATTTAAGTCTGGGGGTGTGAGTTGAGAAATGAAACGTAAAACATATATCATTCATGCACCATTTTCTCAATAACTACTAAATTATAATTCTCAAAATAAAATCCTTACATAGTTACAAAAACATCGTGAAGGCAAAAACAATTTAAAAAATGTACACGTATGTAACAAATGGAGACAGAGTGGATGGATAACTTGATCTCTCCTAGTTTAGAGCTTGGATTAGCGATTAAGATAAAATTTTGAAATAGAATTGAGACAAAAATGTTTTTTTGAATTTGAACCTCTAAGAAATTTGTATCCACAATGGTTTCTATAGACTTAGTTGTTTTGGAATATTGTTAAAATAATTTTTAATAAAGTATATTTTCACTATATATACATATTTTCTTATGTTCATCTAGTACGTGGGTAAAAAGTCAGCACATTAATTCTAGACCTAAACTGAAGGGATCAAAATAATTTCAAGTTTTTCCCTAATTATTTTAAGATAAACCTCTTGACTACTGCGGTTAAACTTTGAAATAGAATTGTGCCATTAATGTTCAGCAAAAATATTAGATGTAAGTGCTCATTTTACTCAGAATTTTAAGCTTTACAACACTTATATTAATAGTGTTTTTAATAGTTAGTTCTTTTGAGATATTATTGTGGCATTAAACTGTAAATCTAATGTATTTCTAACGCTCCGCTAGTATGAGAATAAAACTTACTATATTCATTGTAGATCTAAACTGAAGATATTAAACCTATTTCCTACTTTCCCTTAATATCGAATTCTACCATATAATCACTGGGCTATTAGTACTTTATAAATTTTCATTAATGTAAATAAGTCATCTAATACTCCCCCTTTCTAAAAAGAAAAATAAATCGCTAATTTTTTTTCCCTCAACATATAAAATTTAAAACCTTAAGTCATCCTTTAAAAAAATTTCTGATGCGTTACTTTATTATAAGAATGAATAATAGGTCATATCCATAAAATCCAAATAAAAATCAACCCCCCCCCCCCTCTCGCCTTACAAGCATACAAAATTTAGTCTTTTACCCTAATCAATTTTCATTTTTTTCGCTAATTGTAAGTCTTCAATAAATTATATTATCAATCGTTTGAAATATCCCCTACCCTTCCTTCAATAATAAAAGAAAATATGGTTATCTTTGTCTCCATTCTTACTCGTTGAATTAAAAATCTTTAAAAGTCTATTTTTCTTCCTGCTGTATTTGTTACTTTATTATGATAGCAGTTAAACACCTTAAATCTTCCCTAAATCCCTTAACCCAAGATTTTGTTACTTAATAAGGGAGAGTGGGATGGAATGGGACGGTACATTTTTCTTTTTATATTTCATTAATAAACATTTCATCATTTACGTTTTCCATTAAGCAAAAGCATCCCCAATCTTCAGTTGAATAAAATAGCTGATTTACATATGCTTGCAATTGTAAAAAGGAAAAGAATATTTTAAGAATCAAAAGTAAATTTGCTATATATTTTTATGCTTTCTGCTATTAATGACTTGTAAATATGTAATTGTTTCTCTATTTATAGAACATTATACTGCTAATCATCCATAAATTAAACTATATCTAATAGCAGTATTTATGTTTTACAAGAAGTTTAACGTAAAGTACAGGGAGGAATGGGACAATTCCAATTTTTTTCACTCTTTTTTTTTCTCTTAGTTACAGTTTCGTTAATTATAAAATCGTTTCTGAAAATTATGTTTCGCCCATAATTTCTTTTATATTCCGATAATTTCAGAGCTTTAAGTGAGTAGTTCAATTGCGTGTCTGTTAAATTTGTTTTATTTATATTATTTTAATTACTCACTTTTAACAATGTCGTTTCATTGAAACTCCCGTGCGACCTCTCATCCGGAAGCACAATTTCAAAGTTATTGTGAACGTTTCATTATGATAAATTACCAAATAATGTCCCATTAAAGTCACATGGTGACTTCTCACGACTTTTCACAGTGGTTACTTCACAGTAGGGTCTTTGTCACCATTTGACAAAGTCTTGTGACAGAAAGTCACCATGTGAGTCTGCAGAAAGTGAGTCTCCAAATGACACTCACGTGAGAGTCTCAGTAAAGCGACATTGTAAAGTCACCTGGTGATTCGATACAAAGCAGCAATCACAATGATCTGTCAATGGAGTCACAGTGATCTGCCGGTGGAGTCAAATATAGTAGTCATTTGAGACTCATAAAAGAGATGTATGGAATTTCTCACTTTTTGTTACACCATTTTGACTGTGACTCTCGTGACCATGAGTGACCTGAATGAGATGTTATATGGACTAGTTGTTATGCAGGGATAGTAATTATTCGAATTGTATTACATACTTTTGAATATTCGCGTGAAAATTATCGCTTGAAAATCCTTTGAAAATTGGCATTTTGAGACTCGTCCTTAAATTTTGCATATCAATGTATATACGTTTTTTTCTTCCTTAAGTGATTTACTTAGTAATTTTAATAAATAACAGCCTATGTACTTCTCTTAATATTTTCAACTCTAAAATTTAAAAAGGTATGTCTTGTAATTGTCAATTCGCAAATAAAACTTTCAATGTTCGTTAATTCCTGTCAATGTATGTACTGATATTATTTCTTATGAGATTCAGAACCAAAACTATCAAATTAAATTTATGTTCACTATGTTATTAACTGTTGAATAATGTTGTAAGGGCTAATTTTTGTTAATGTGTCTAGCCATATGCAGTGTATTTGAGTGTGCCCCTCAGGATTGCATTTATACTCTAAATCGAAATCTGAGTTCCCGGCATGGTCATCCCTATCCCACCTGTATGAACCGAATTAAGCAAATGAAAATGTTTACATGAATTGCACAATTTTTAAACGGAACATTGGAATTTAAGAAACTTGGGTAATGCATTAAAAAACTACTCGAAAACGTTCTTGATAATCAGAAAAAACAAAAGCATATAATATTTTTTTAAAATTACGATAATTTATTTGTCTTATTATTTCCTAATAACGCAATAATGTTTTTCAAAAACGTCGATAGCTCCCCAGCAAACACATAGCTATCGGTAAGCAATCGGACGGTAGCCGCTTGCCAATGCCATCGGTATCGGACCGATGCCAGTTGCTGCTATCGGTTCCGTATCTTTTTTGATACGCCGCGTGAATGCCGCCCGATCCATGAGGCACGCAGACGGTCCTGTATCGGCAAAAAACTATGCCGATAGCTAACCACACGAATACCGGCTGAAGCCCGGCACAAGCAAATAAAAAAACTCTGGTGGCGCCACCTGTTAAACACTCTAGCAAGTATTTTGAGAGCCAATGGGCATACTTCAGCGGGAACAGGAGGGATATGATCGCGCAACCCCCAGCTCAGAAGGTGAACGCTTTAACCACTAGACAAGTCAGAGCTGGTTAGGAGAGGATTATGTGTGGTAATAAGGGTGTGGTTTTTCAGTAAGTGCTACGTGAATGGCAAGTGTTGTTGACGTAAATGACAGATTGGAAAATTGTAATATTAAAGTGTTTTTATTTTATTTTTTGGAATCGTTTACTTGTAATTGTCTTATGCGCCTGATTTTAAAAATCAATTTAATATTTAAATTAATGAATTAGCAAATAATTAAAGCAAACGAATTGCTTTTCTTATAGATTTTAGAATCATTAAACAGTATATCTAAAAAATTAAAAATAATATTTTTTGTTCAGAAGTATTGTTAAATAAATAAAAATTTTTATTAGAAACTATAACATAATTACATGCTTTGCGTTAATTTCTAAAGTGTATGTTTAATTTCTAAAGTGTATGTTTTTAACTTAGAAAAATCTTATTTTAAATAATAATAAATTGGTAATAATTAACTTTTAAATAGAATAAAAAATTATGTTATGCCATTTGATGATTCAAAGTAGTATTTATGTTTTAAACCTATGTTCCAATGTTATTTAGTTGATAATGAATATTTATTAAGTAAAAAATAAAATAAAAGTAACATATATATATATATATATATATAATATATTATTGTAAGGATTTAACTGCTGTAAGAATCTAATTTGGCTAATTAAAGCTAGACAATGGACTGGCACATCGAAGTCTGGTAATTGTGTGAGCACTTAAAAGGATTAAGGTCCTTTTCTTCCTGTCGACGGTAAGTCTAGCTCGGCCTTTTTCATGTGACATTAGCATATTAGTTACGGCCACCATTGATTTATCGCTAGAACTCCCAGAAGCCGAGAGACGTAGGAAATAGTTTCATTTATTCTCAGACGGACGATGGCAATCTGGCGCCAAGGCATATCCCAGCCGAACCAATAACTTTGATCTGGGAGGGGCCCGAAGGAGGAGTTGTTCTCCTGATGGGGATGAGAGAGGAAGTTGGATGATGACTCTCGAGGATGCAGCTCGCTGTAAAAGGCGTGTGGTATGTTTTTCATAGAGAACCCTGAGTTCTTAGAAATGTACATAATTTTATCATATCTTGAATAAAGTCATTTAATATGGAAAGGATTTGCATCACTTCATAGCTACCAAATATTTACTTAACCATATATAGTAATGTAAAATCCTCACAGTGGTGGCAGCGGAAGATTATGAAAAATAGCCACTGAAGCCCAGACGCAGCGGACGATGATGAAAATCGCTAGTGGAACCCGGACGCAGGCGACGTGACTCAGAGTTAGGAGAGTCAGACGTACAGCGGGGACCTGAACGGAAGAGCCCAGACGCAAGTGACGTGACTCAGAGCCTAGGACTCCAGACGTGCAGCGGGGACTTGAAGGAATCAACCCAGACGCAAGCGACGTGACTCAGAGCCTAGGACTCCAGACGTGCAGCGGGGACTTGAAGGAATCAACCCAGACGCAAGTGACGTGACTCAGAGCCGAGGACTCCAGACGTGCAGCGGTGACTTGAAGGAATCAACCCAGACGCAAGCGACGTGACTCGGAGCCGAGGAGAGGTCGGACGTGCAGCCGGAGACCTGAGACGAAAAGAAATCAACAGACGTAGCCCGGAGCCCGAGATAATCCAGAAAAGGACGCCCGGGGAAAGTGGACAGTGGATTACCCTAAGTGTGGAAGCTGTAGACATCCGAAAAAGGAATACAGGTCAGTGCTCTTTAATTGTTCATTGCAGAGGTTTTCACTGTAGGTTGTGTGTTCGTTCAAAAAAAAAAAAATCACCGGCAGTTATCTATGATTATTCAAAATTGAACTAAATTAAATTTGCAAAGTTTAAAATTAAAAAAGTTTTAAGTAGGGTACAAATTGGCATGCAGTAATTTGAATAACTAATTATTTATTGGAAATGCATTTTAATTCTTTTGAATAAATATAATTCTGTGATTTAGGATTTAAATCTTTATGTGTAGTAAAAGTTTAAATATTATACTAGAGTTTTGCGATTAACTAAAGAAATTTCTATCTCTTATTTGCATATTAATCAAAATTAATATTTTTTTAAGAATCAGTTGATTGTTTAACATTGGGTTCGGTAAAATGCTTTAGAAATAATTTCCTGTTTGAGTAATGATAAGAGCTATTTAGCATATTGTTGAGTATTTGTATTGTGAGTGTTTTCATAGTGTATTTTGTATTGTGATTGACATGTCGCGTATTATGATTGTGAATATTTACATTACGGGAAATAATTGAGAGGCATCCATTTACGTAGTTAACTTAGTATAGATTGTTTTTTTTTTCATAATTACGCACCGTTCAGAATGACGTGGTCAGGAAAGAGAAAATCTGATTTAAAGGAATTAGCTGTTGAATTTGGCGCAAATGTAGAGGATTCGGATAATATTCCTAAAATCATAAAAAAACTAATTGAAGCACCTGATTATGATGAGACTTTGGCATTAGCCCAGCTAAAAATCATTGAAAAGGATAGGCTAGACAGGGAAAATGAAGAAAGGGCTGAGAGAGAATTACTAAAGGCTTATGAGAGGGAACAAAAGACTAAAGCGTTGGAAAGGGAGCATGAATTAGCGAAACTAAGGTTAGAACGGGAGACGGATACAATGAGTTTGGCCTCTAGCCAGAGCGAGAGAGAACCAAAAATATCTTTAAAGTCTGTTCTACCTAAATTTGATTCAGAGAACTCCGAGATTTCCATTTATTTGAATTTGTTTGAAAGACAAGCCCGTAAAGCTCAAATCGATAAAAATCAGTGGGTTACTCATTTGTTAGGACTATTGCCTACCGATTTAGGGGAATTGATACTGCGCGAATCTCCCTCTGATTCAGATGATTTCGACCACATTAAAAAAATGCTTCTCGAAAGATTTCAACTTTCAGCAGAAGACTTTCGGCTAAAATTCGTAAATTCTAAAAAGCCCGAGAACAAAACATGGAAAGATTTCGTGTACGAAGCTTCCAATTTCTTTGACCAATGGTTAAGTGGTTTAGAAATAACGACATTCGAACAACTCAGAGATTTGATAATCACTGATCAACTGAAACGGAAAATTAACCCGGAAGCGAAGCAACATTTTATTGATGTTTGGAGCGCGATAATCACACCTTTTGAGTTAGCTAAAAAGTTAGACGCGTACGAGGTGGCGAGGAAAAATATTAGGCGGGAAGGATCCCCTAAAATTCATAGCGCCGCTAAACCTTTTGAGTGTAAGTCTAAAAGCGAAACTAGAGCGGATGAGACCAAAATAAATTGGAGGGATAAAGAAAACTCTAAAAATCGAAATGGGATATTCGATAAGAGAAAAGAAATTACTTGCTTTAATTGTAAGAAATCAGGTCATTATAAAATTAATTGTACGGAATCAAAAACTGAAAATACTGAAACAGTTTATCACATCGCGGGTCTACGAAATCTGGAAGAAGATTTTAGTCCCTATGTCAGTCGAGGGAAAATTAATGGGAAAGAGATGAAAATTTTACGCGATACAGGATCTACATTTGACCTAATTTCTGCTCACGATGTAAATAAGGACTAATTTACTAAAGAAAGGGTTTGGCTAAAACAAGCCTTAGACAACAAACTTCGTTGTTTACCAGTGGTAAATGTTGAAATTAGGCTAAGTGACGGCAGCTTCATACGCACTAAAGCGGCTGCAGTTGATAAAGAAACGGATATGATCCATTATTTATTAGGAAACAAAACCCAAGCGTTAATTGATAAACGGAGGGCAAGCGCGAAATTAGAAGGACATATCACTCCGAAACCACGCGTATGTTCGAATTCCGAAACTAGCAGCGAACGTGAGAAGAGAAAATCTCAATCGTTAGACGAGCGAACCGGTTTCCAGATCTCTGCAGGAGAGGGAATTGTCAGCGCTGAGGGAGGAAGAGCGTCCCCCCATTTCAACCCCCCTGGGTCGAGAGGAGCGATATACCGGCGCGCCAAGATAGTCAGTCCGAAGGAGGGAATTTTCTCGCAGAGCGAAAGAGAAGGTTTAGGAGGAATGATAGCCTCGGGCAATCGGAGCACCGTTAGTGTTTTTAAACCGAAAGCGAAAGTAAAATGTACTAACCTTGAACCTGACGAGAAAATATCGCTCATTGAAGAAAAGGGAGAATTAGGAGAATGCCGCGTTTTAACGGATCAGCGAAAAGGAAAAACTAATCACAGCCCGAAAGACATTGAGAAAAATATCGGATCAGGCAACCGTGATTGTGTAGAAAAACCGGAAATTGTGAAAGAAATTGAGAGCAAAATAGGGGATAAATATTTTTGGCTAAATGCCGAAAAAGAACTGAAAGAATTATATGAACGATGGAAGAAAGGTGAGATTTCCGAAAATACGGTAATTGAATGTGCCTTTGATTTGATGAACCGCATGAAAGGTCATCAGGGATTATTAGGGGAAACGATGACAAAGGCGTCTGAGAATAAGACGGGGCAAAATGATGTAGGTACGGTGGAGGAAAAATTAACCGAGGCGGATGATGTCACTAGTCGGTTGAACCGCAGAGAGCTTTCCCAAAACAATAAGGAAAATTTTCTTAAAATGCGTATTCCAAGGGAGTCAGAAGTTTACTTCATGGGTAAAAAGGCATCGGAATCTGATGTAACGAGGAATGATTTGGGTACTAGACCTTTAATCAGTATCCCGGAAGAAGTTGATTCGGAAAAAAGAGGATCAAATTATAACCAATTGGTATGGCTTCGCCCGAGTCGGAATTCGCAGAGGCGTAAGGAAAATTTGAAAGTTAAGGTTACCAAGGGAAAATCAGCACTGCATACGATTAATGAGTTGAGACGAAGGCTAGGTGACAGAGGTCGTAAGTCAACGGGAGTTAAAACCCGAAATAAAACGGAATTCTCTTCGCCGGAACGTAAGCCAAAATTTAGTCGTTCGAAATTGATGCCCGATCTTATCGAAAATTATGCTTCGGTAATAAAATCTGAGACGCACGATTTAGAGGAAAAAAAGCGGAAAACTAAACTTAATTGGAATCCAGAAAGGGAGGAAACCTTCCTCACATCGAAAGAGGTGATCGAAGATCCGATCTGGGAGATGCCGAATTACGCGAAGAAATTCGAAAATAATTCGAGCTTATCATCACTCTTTCAGGAAAAAGGTTGTAAAGGGAAAGTTACACATTAAAGTTTGAGTAGAGAAGAATGAATGTGAGCTGTAGATAATATTTGTATATAAATTCTTAATTAGCTTGCATTCAAATTATTTCTATATTATATTATTAATTAAAATGTGTATCTGGCTTATAAAAATGTTGCATTGTAGTAAATTGTGCGTTTTATCTTACAAGTTAAATTAATAAAATTAACTGGTGCTAACCTCTGTAGTGAATTAAGTTAAGAGTAACTGTACCTCGATGTAAGATTTTCCACATGTGAAAAATCTCTGTCACAGGAGGGGATGGTTGTAAGGATTTAACTGCTGTAAGAATCTAATTTGGCTAATTAAAGCTAGACAATGGACTGGCACATCGAAGTCTGGTAATTGTGTAAGCACTTAAAAGGATTAAGGTCCTTTTCTTCCTGTCGACGGTAAGTCTAGCTCGGCCTTTTTCATGTGACATTAGCATATTAGTTACGGCCACCATTGATTTATCGCCAGAACTCCCAGAAGCCGAGAGACGTAGGAAATAGTTTCATTTATTCCCAGACGGACGATGGCAATCTGGCGCCAAGGCATATCCCAGCCGAACCAATAACTTTGATCTGGGAGGGGCCCGAAGGAGGAGTTGTTCTCCTGATGGGGATGAGAGAGGAAGTTGGATGATGACTCTCGAGGATGCAGCTCGCTGTAAAAGGCGTGTGGTATGTTTTTCATAGAGAACCCTGAGTTCTTAGAAATGTACATAATTTTATCATATCTTGAATAAAGTCATTTAATATGGAAAGGATTTGCATCACTTCATAGCTACCAAATATTTACCTAACCATATATAGTAATGTAAAATCCTCACATTATTTTTTATACAACTTTTTTAATAGGAGATATTTCATATTCCTTTTTATAAATTTAAAAATGCTTAAGTACTGGATATAATGAATGAATTTTAGAGGTTTTTCTGATGCAATTTCCTTTTTCAGAATTATAAAGTAATTAAATGTAATAATAAAGTAAATAATAAAGTAAAAAAAAAAATTAGGAAATATATATTTGTAACATAAAATAACTAATTTAATAAAAAATAAGTTGGTAATTAATCTCTTTTAATTAGAATGAGAATCCAAGTTAAGTGATTTCATAATTTAATGCAGAATATTTTTTTTAGCAATATTAATTCCGAATAATTGTTGCAATAATAAATTTTAAATCTTAAAATAAAATAGAAATACTATTTTTTTTCGTTTGTAAGATAATATTTTGGGGAAAAAATCTAATTTTTTATGTAAAAAAAATGGGTAGATTTCTTTTATATGTTTTACATTGAAAAATAATGTTAAGCACTTTTTAGTAATTATTTTTTTAAAATAAAATAAGAAAGTGAGTTATTGCTTTTAAAATGAATAGATAAATATAAAATAAATTCTATTACCTTACAAAGTATTTTTCTGTTTTTCTATGATTAAGTTCCTAATAGTGATTAACAATTTAAAGGAGAGAATTTAAAATTATTTTGTGATTAAAATAATTGTAAGTCATTTTAAAATTTAATTCAAAAACAATATTTTTAAATAAATAAATATAGGTTATTTTTGAGATATTTTCTATTTCTCACTGACAGAATTTTTAATGAAATACGTGAAATATACATTTCTTATCAAAAACTCAAACTCGAATAAAATTCAGAAAAAGAAAAAAAAACGGTTAAGACTAAATATTCTGAATTCGGACCGATGTTGGCAAATCTGATCGGTCCACTATCAGAACTCAGATATCGGTCCTGTGTCACTTGCCGGTATAAGTCGCTTGCCGCTATATAACCAAGTGTGGACCGATTACCGTAACCGGCTGTCAAAATAGCAGTTTCTTAAGTTCTAGCTGCCAATCTGCTACCGACACTTAACCGACATTGCCGGCTCCGGTCCGATCGTATGCCGGAAGTTATGTGCTTGCTGGGTCTGATGAGACTATTATACTTTCTGATTTTGTTTTGATTTTATTTTTCAAAATGTTGGTTTTATAGAGTTATCTAATTCTTTTGATTTGTTAATCTTCACTGAAATGATGGCGCTGCCATGGTGCTTTATTCTTGCATATCGGAATATTTCTACCTCAAGAAATAATTCAGGAAATTTTCCTAAGCTTCAGTTTGGTTAGTCCCTCATAAGGATTAATGTTGTTTAGTTTTTGGTGTAAATTACTCTACCGATACCTCTGTTGTGTTCCATTTTTCACCATTTCGCAACACATGTGTCTCAAGAACTAATGCATGGATTTTCATCAAACTCCAGATTCAGTTAGTACCTGATAAAAAAAAGTTGATCCTTATCAGTTTTGGTGTGCATCATCCAACAAGTAGCGCTGTAATGCAGATTTTTTTTAAGATTTTGCAAAAGCTCTATCTAAAAAACTATTGCGCGGATTTTCATCAAACTTCAGATTCAGTTATAAGTTGACGTAAGTTGTTGCTGACTAGATTTTGGTTTAAGCCACTTAACTGGTGGCGCTGCTAAAAAGAAATTGGAAATTACAGTGAAGCGTTGCAATTGAGGTGCGTTCGTACGATAACGAAGTTTTAAAAATATCAATATCATAAAATTGTTAATTACAATTAAAATGAACACCAAACAATGTTCTCCCTATACCATTATGTAATGGAATAATTTTATGTGGCCTTGTAAATCAATAACAAATTTTCTTTTCACAACAGATTATGCAAAATCTATATTATAATATGTACTTTATAGATGCATATCAATTTTATTATGTTCGAATGAGTGTTAAACCATTAAAATGCATTTGAAACATTTTTCCCCATTGACCATAATGTAACGGAATACATTTGATTGTCCTTGTAATTTATCTATGCATCCGATTTTCATTAAATTTGAAATAACTCGACAAAATTATGCAATAATTATGTATTTCAAATTTCAAACGTGTAAAATGCATTTGAAACTTTTTTCCCCATTGACCATAATGTAATAGAATACTTTTGATTGCCCCTGTAATTGATCTATGCATCCGATTTTCAAAAAAATTGAAATAACTCGACAAAATTATGTAATAATTATGTATTTTAAATTTCAAATGATTAAAATGCATTTGAAAATTTTTTCATTGACCGTAATGTAATGGAATACTTTAGATTGTCCCTGTAATTGATCTATGCATCCGATTTTCATAAAATTTCAAATGACTCGACAAAATTATGTAATAATTACATATTTTAAATTTCAAACGATTCGTTTGGGTAGTTTTTGCGTTGTTATATGCGGACAGACGGACGGACTGAGCGACAACTATAGGTGTTATGTATATACATAATTACGAACGCAACTAAAAAACGCGTTAATGCCGAAAGGGTTTTTTTTGATGTGGTATACATATGATATCATATTTCACAGACAGTTTAAGAAAAAATTATTCGTTTCAGAAAAACAACTCTAAAAATTCGGATGTATCTAAAAAATATGTTAATACTTTAGATTAAAAAGTTTTAATTGCGGAAAAACTGTGTGGATATCATTGAATATGGATTTCAAATTTCATGAAAAGTGTTCGAGTAATTTTCGAGGAAACGAGTATTAAATATCACGTATTTTTCTTAGGATTGACCTTGTCTTATCTTGTCTTAAAATATTACCTTTTTAAAATATTGTACAATTCTATACAGTTAGATTTTGTTTTAAGTTTTAAATTTACAAAAATAGGCAATGTAATTTACATTCAAATTTAATTAGCACTTTAAATTCTTCTATACGGACGCTTACGTGTTTACATTGCTTCAACAATCCCAGATTGTTTTCAAAATCTATCTAAGTTAGAAGTGTAGATTCAGAAGTGTTTCATCTGAATTATTATCTTAATCAAGATTTTGAAAATAAGGTTTTGATGTGTTCATGGAATTGCATAGTAATTAAAGATATTCATACTTACTAATCTTATACTTCGATGCGAAAGCGTTAAGTATGGGTTGAAATCTTTTGAACTTTCGAAATTAGAAATGCGTAATAAATCTGTTCGGCTAAATCCTTAAATATACAAGAATTCGGATTTCACTATAATCTTCTTCTGTTAAGAAGCGTGATACAGAATTGTGTGTATTTTGAAATATGTTTTTAACAATCTTCTGACACTTAAAAGTGATCATATAATATACGCTATATAAGTAATATATCGTGGTAATTCTTTTAATAATATTTAATAAAAGTGCAAAGTACATTAAAAAGGATACTGGTGATTAATTGACAACAATTTTACGTCAAAGTATATATTATCAGATATACTCTGTAAAATATACATATATATACATTTGTACCTCAACAATTATTGTCCCTAGTTTAAGTAAAATATTTCATCTGCGATGGTTAATGTGCAATATCGAAGTCTAATGTTTGTGATGCCTATATTCTCAATTTCTGAATCATAGCTGCTATAATAACATCTTTATAGAGGGAAGGGGGAAGTTTTAAAGCTCTAGTTTAAAAGGGGTTTTTTATGGTAGGAAGAGCGTCAAAAGCTGGTTTGGGAATTCACTGTAATCAAGATTCCAAACGACAGTAACCATGTCTTATCCACTGTCACAAATCTAGCCTAATAAATATTAAACTAGCTTATCATTCCCATACTCCTCTTTCACTCCTCCCTCCAAAAATACCTTAATATAGTAGCTACGGATGTAAAATTGCGCATACAGGTATCTAAAACTTAAGGCATCGATATTCTATATCAATCATTGCAGTACACATATTATATATACACTAGGAACAATAATTTTTGAACAACCCAAGTATATATTACATGTGTGTGTGAGAGAGAGAGCTTGTGTGTAATCTACAAAAAATCTATGTAATCGCGTGCGAAAATATAAAGAATAACCTCGTTTGAGTTGTTATGGATATAAAAAAATATATATTATTTTTAGAAACATAAAAAAGGAGCATAATTTCGAGATTTAAAAAAAGTATTTGTGAAAAACAAAGTTTTCTTCTCTGGAATTGATGTTTTAAAATGTTTATGATTAGATTTATAAATCAATTAATCTGTTTTTTTTAATCATAAAGTTAATTTCTAAGATATCATCAAATCTCAATTAAAGATTTTAAGCTGTAACTAAATGTATACACACAATATAAATGCAAAATAGCATTATTTTTAATATTTATGTTAATACTGTTAATCATGCTTTTGTGTAAAAATGATTGATAAACATGCAAATATTTGCCTTAAAAAATAGGCTTTTTTGATTAAATTTTTTAAGTAATGAAATAAAGTTTGGCTTTGTGCATCGGAAAAGAGAAGTAAAATTAACAGCATTCAGAAATCCGAAAATCAGGTTTAAAATAGACGAATTCAAGTCTTAATGCAGCTGAAGCGCATTGTTTTAATTACTTGATAATTAGCCGATATATCAATTCAAAACATATCAAAAAAGTGCTCTTTTATTTGCAAAAAAATCGGCACATGCGCATGCTCAGGACCCCATTTTCGAACAGAATAAAAGGGTTTTTCGCTTTTCAAACATCGAGTTTTTTGGTCTTTTGCCAAATCAGCCACGACACGTAAAAATACAAGTAATATTATTAAATTTCGTATTTCTACTTATCAAATGACGCAATCAATTCAAAAATATGTGGTTCTTTAAAAAAAGTTTTTAAATATTTTTTTAAACATTCTTTGAAACGGGCCATTTTAGAAATAGTAATATTCTTCCTTTCGTCAACATTAATTTAGAGTACAATTTTAGAGGTTATGATGTACAATAAATATTAAAGCGCAAATTTTCTCCAATTCGATTGCGCAATCGGTTTTGAAATATACGAAATTTTATTCTTAGAAAAATTTTACAAACGCAGATTAATTTGCGCCTTCAAGAGGAATTCTTTCTTCTACGCTAAAAGTAATTAAAAGCTTTCGGACAATATTTTGGGGAATCTCCGCAAATAGGTATGCATTAATATGAAAAATTTCGAGACTTTGAAACGAGTTAGTTTTTAAAAAAATAAAAAAATAAAATAAACTTTCAACAAAAATCTAAAAAGCAAACAGTATTAGCGCATTTTCGTTTGCCTTTCAGTCATGATTTTGTTACTATTTAGATATTTTCCCAAAAACTTTTATAGTGGGATTTACAAAGAAATTTAATATTTAGAACACGTTATAATTTTCGAAAAATCGAACGATAAAAAACAATATTACTGTTATATTAAAACATCAATAAAAAAGCAGAAGCAAACATACTTCTCTCACAAATAGATGTCAGTATAATTCATGAAATTTTTATATGTTACATTTATAGGTATGGGAAATTTCATAAGGATCGCCCAAAAAGAATAATATTTTGTATGTGAAACTATACTACACGGGAAAAATGACTAAGTACACGTTTACTACTAAATACTAATATTTTTCGCGACTATTTCAATTTAGAATATAATTTCACACAAAACAGGGTTAAAGTTATAAAGCCATATAACTTTGAGAATTTTTTAACGTTATTATCACAGAACTCGGGAAAGACTTGCGGGTTAATATACACTGTAAAAAAAATCTGTAAAGTTAAAAAGATTTACCTACCTCGGTTACATGAGTTTTTGCTGTTACCGTTACATGAAAAGTTCTTGTAATACAAATCTACTAGAAAAATCTCAGTAACTTAGAGAGTTTTTTTTACAGTGGAGTATAGTATCGAAGCTACACGAATATGTTTTAAATTATCCGTAGTTTCTAAATAAACATATTTTTATTAATACTGCTTTATAGTTTTATATAATCCGTGGTTGCTACACTGTAAAAAAAATCTGTGAAGGTACTAAACATTTTCTAGGAAACTGTGATTCCAAGAACTTTTCATGTAACGATAACAGGAAAAATTCATGTAATCGATTCTAAAACTTGAATTTTTGCTGTTACCGTTACAGGAAAAGCTCTTGGAATCCCAGTTTCCCAGAAAAAGTTTAGTACCTTTGCAGATTTTTTTTTTTTTTTTTTTTTTTTTTTTTTTTTGTTACAGTGTAAATAAATATTTTTCTTTAACTAAATCTGCTTTAAATTCCGAATATATATTGGTATATGGTATTTATAAAGGTAAAGAAAATTTTTTGTAATCGTAAATATTGTAATACATGTTAATGTATATTTTTGCATCTGTTTATCTTATATTTTTATTGAATAAGACACAGTTCTCATTTTTCATCGTATAGGCTTACAAAAATCCAATCAATCTTTAGTTAGTTCATCCATGTATTATACATTGAGTGCACGACGAAGTAAAAAAAAATTACAGATTTCACAGCACTATTTTGAGTATACATTAGGGAACATAAAAACTGCTCCAGCTAACATATGAAAAAGTGTGCAAAAAATATGTTTTATGTTTATGTTTCATGTTAAGTTTATAACATTATATTAAAATAAAATGTTAGTATTAATTTGTCATACAAATTAAATTCTTAAAAGCATAATTATCAATTCCTGATAACGAAAAATGTACTATTTATCAAAATTTGAAACAAAATATTTAAACGGTAATGCAGTAAGTATTAACAAATGTAATATGACTTTAACATGTACATGAATGTTGATGTGGTAATACGTAAAATAATTAATTTGCATTTTTTTAACTCTTCGCGAGCTACCTTGACAGCTTTGCCGGGTTCCGGCATAAAAGAAATTAACTTCTGGATGTAATGGTGTACACTGTAAAAAAAATCTGTAAAGGTACTAAACAGTTTTAGGAAACTGGGATTCCAAGAACTTTTCATGTAACGATAACAGGAAAATTCCTTGTAGCCAATTCTAAAACTTGAGTTTTTGTTGTTACCGTTACAGGAAAAGTTCTTGGAATCCCAGTTTCCTAGATAAAGTGTAGTACCTTTACAGATTTTTTTTTACAGTGTATGATTTCATGGAAGAAAACCCTAATAATGTTTTTCTTTAGTCTAATCTTCATAGTTTTTTTTTAATTTTTAGCAATTTTAGTACCTTAAAAATAAAAAACAAATGGTTATACTATTTTAAGAACGTGGTTTCGAGAAATAAACAGGTTTATAATTTTATGATACTTTTTATTTTAACGATCGGAAAAGGAGAACCAGCGAGGAAGATGTAAAAAATAAGAAAATCAAGAAACCGTTTCCGGGTAAAGATTTAGAAATATAGAAATTATGATAAGCGAAAAAAAAAAGACACAGAAAAGTATTAATGCTCTACAATTTTTACTCACTTCACTGTAAAAAAAATCTGGAAACCTACGAAACTAGTTTTTGTAAAGCTACAGAAATCTGCAAGCTTACTAAAATTTTATATGTAGCCTGGTATTATTTTTACCACTCGCATAGTTCAAATGCATGAAATATCTTAGCTTCACCTGTCAGCCAATCAGAAAGGGCTTCAGTGGTGACGTAAGGACTATTCACGCAGCCACAGTGCCGAGTAATGCATCCATCTTGAATCTGGTATCGATAAAAATATTTCTAGTTAGTAAGTAAATGTTTAGTCTATATGATTTAAATTTTATTATATAATGTTTGATTTTTAGTTATTAGCAAGCTAATCTTCCTAATTATTCGTTAAATCTGTATTTATTACAAGTAAAAAAATTCTAATGTTTTATACAATAAATCAAATTTACCTGCTCTTTTTCTGAATTTCATTTCTCTTTTTTGCCCCCTTTTTCGCAGTACCAAAATTTAAAGTGTTTAAAACTTACTTTAAAAAAATATTATTATTCTATTTGTTTTTTAGCGAATAAATTCCATTAAACATTCGTTAAATCGCATTCATTTCATTAAAACTTCATATGAATTTCACCCTTAAAATTTTGTTCCCGAACTTTCTTCACACAGTAACAGTACTCAATATTTAAAACTCTTTAAAACAGCTTAAATTAAAATAACATAAAATACAATATGTGTTCTATGCGTTATTTTATTGTCATAATAAATTATCAATTAAGGCATTTCTTCCCCCCCAAAAATATCATTTCCCCGTTCATCCACACTCTTTGCGAAACTAAGAACACACAGAAAGTCTTTAAAATTCTTTATAGCCCAGTGGTGGAGGAGGGGGGAAAAGCCGAAATCGGAATTAGTTAATGGAAAGCTGGAAATTATTTAAATTCATTTAGTTTAGGTCTAGAATGAATGTATTAAGTGTTCCCCTCTTACTATGTGCGCGTTAAAATTTAAAATTCTGAGTAAAATGACAACCGATATTTAACATTTTTGTTGAATTTTCCCAATTCAACAATTGGATTCAACTATTAGATTCAAGTATTGCCTACATCACTAAACAAAAGCTTTCAGCGCGAACAAACGAGGTTATCAGTTTATGCGTGATTGCTATTATGTAAATGTAATTTTTAGTTATTGATGGATTATTTAGGATGGATATATTGAGAATTGTGGCTTAACCTCTTGATTGCGGATTATAGACCAGAAATTGTATATGAAAGAAAGGACGAAGTCTGATTTAATTACGGGAAATCCAGAAATTCTTTTAATTTCTAGAATTCATAGAATAGAAATGAATCTACTATGTTTCTTTCTTTTGCTAGATGAGCTACAAACAAATTAACTTAAAGTACATCCTTTTATAATTTTTAGAATATTTCAAAAATGACTCATAAATGATGGCAAATATTGTTTATTATTTCCAATAAGAAATGGGTGTAACTCTTAATATAATGTATATAGAGTGAACAACAGTGCGTGTCTATTAGAATGAAGGAAATTGAAAATAAAGTGCAAGGATGGGAGAGGGAGGGGGGCGGTAGAGCGACAAATGAGTGTGCATAAGACTTTTCCCTAGAGAAGTTCAAAGTCAACGAATAGCGCGATTTTAAACTTCATATTTTGTGTTAAGGACAAAGATCGCTCTAATTAAATGATTTTCGACTAGTATACAAGAATCTTCATTTAAATTCATAAAAGTTTAAACCCTTAGGAATATTGAAAAAAAAAATTGGTTTTTAAGTAAAAAATGTTTCATTTAAACCAATGATTTAAGTCTGGGGGTGTGAGTTGAGAAATGAAACGTAAAACATATATCATTCATGCACCATTTTCTCAATAACTACTAAATTATAATTCTCAAAATAAAATCCTTACATAGTTACAAAAACATCGTGAAGGCAAAAACAATTTAAAAAATGTACACGTATGTAACAAATGGAGACAGAGTGGATGGATAACTTGATCTCTCCTAGTTTAGAGCTTGGATTAGCGATTAAGATAAAATTTTGAAATAGAATTGAGACAAAAATGTTTTTTTGAATTTGAACCTCTAAGAAATTTGTATCCACAATGGTTTCTATAGACTTAGTTGTTTTGGAATATTGTTAAAATAATTTTTAATAAAGTATATTTTCACTATATATACATATTTTCTTATGTTCATCTAGTACGTGGGTAAAAAGTCAGCACATTAATTCTAGACCTAAACTGAAGGGATCAAAATAATTTCAAGTTTTTCCCTAATTATTTTAAGATAAACCTCTTGACTACTGCGGTTAAACTTTGAAATAGAATTGTGCCATTAATGTTCAGCAAAAATATTAGATGTAAGTGCTCATTTTACTCAGAATTTTAAGCTTTACAACACTTATATTAATAGTGTTTTTAATAGTTAGTTCTTTTGAGATATTATTGTGGCATTAAACTGTAAATCTAATGTATTTCTAACGCTCCGCTAGTATGAGAATAAAACTTACTATATTCATTGTAGATCTAAACTGAAGATATTAAACCTATTTCCTACTTTCCCTTAATATCGAATTCTACCATATAATCACTGGGCTATTAGTACTTTATAAATTTTCATTAATGTAAATAAGTCATCTAATACTCCCCCTTTCTAAAAAGAAAAATAAATCGCTAATTTTTTTTCCCTCAACATATAAAATTTAAAACCTTAAGTCATCCTTTAAAAAAATTTCTGATGCGTTACTTTATTATAAGAATGAATAATAGGTCATATCCATAAAATCCAAATAAAAATCAACCCCCCCCCCTCTCGCCTTACAAGCATACAAAATTTAGTCTTTTACCCTAATCAATTTTCATTTTTTTCGCTAATTGTAAGTCTTCAATAAATTATATTATCAATCGTTTGAAATATCCCCTACCCTTCCTTCAATAATAAAAGAAAATATGGTTATCTTTGTCTCCATTCTTACTCGTTGAATTAAAAATCTTTAAAAGTCTATTTTTCTTCCTGCTGTATTTGTTACTTTATTATGATAGCAGTTAAACACCTTAAATCTTCCCTAAATCCCTTAACCCAAGATTTTGTTACTTAATAAGGGAGAGTGGGATGGAATGGGACGGTACATTTTTCTTTTTATATTTCATTAATAAACATTTCATCATTTACGTTTTCCATTAAGCAAAAGCATCCCCAATCTTCAGTTGAATAAAATAGCTGATTTACATATGCTTGCAATTGTAAAAAGGAAAAGAATATTTTAAGAATCAAAAGTAAATTTGCTATATATTTTTATGCTTTCTGCTATTAATGACTTGTAAATATGTAATTGTTTCTCTATTTATAGAACATTATACTGCTAATCATCCATAAATTAAACTATATCTAATAGCAGTATTTATGTTTTACAAGAAGTTTAACGTAAAGTACAGGGAGGAATGGGACAATTCCAATTTTTTTCACTCTTTTTTTTTTCTCTTAGTTACAGTTTCGTTAATTATAAAATCGTTTCTGAAAATTATGTTTCGCCCATAATTTCTTTTATATTCCGATAATTTCAGAGCTTTAAGTGAGTAGTTCAATTGCATGTCTGTTAAATTTGTTTTATTTATATTATTTTAATTACTCATAGTGGAAGCTTTTATTTTTATGTAAAATTAGCCGTAAAAAGGGATGAACTCTTTATGTTGTTTTAAGAACAAATTAATCTTTGGGGTTGTGCAAATATAATGTTATCATTTCAGGAGGGAGGAGGTTTGTCTTTTGATATAAATATCATTTTTGATCATCAATTGTTTTCTTTTTATTTGTAACACGGTCTTTAGTACAAAGTAGTACGTTATTTTTATAGCCTGTTACATATTTTTTTTAATACAAAGTTATTAAAATCACTAAATTATTATAAAATTATTTAACTCTAAAATATAGTATACTCTAACGTTTAAAATTCTTATTCTTCTTCATATGTGTATGCATATGTAATCACAGTTCGAGAAACAGTATAAAGTGTATTTGAAATTAAGCTTGTGCTTACTAATAAATAAAGAAAAATAATGTTGTCTTCGTTTTTTTATATGAATTTCTATGTGCTCCCCACACATCTCCGTTCGGTGCAAGTACAATAAATCTTTATTACTGTTGAATGCATTATGTAACAAAATGGTATCATGAGATTCATTTAAATAGTATTGCTTTTAATTGTCATGTGATATAAAGTTTTTTCATATGAAAAATGATATTTTATCAACTTCTCATCATTTGATCATAAAAGTATGCGGAAAATAAATGAAACAAGTTTTGTATGTCTTTTCGACGAAAATAAGTTATAGGAATCCAAATTTTCTGCACTTTGATACCGATATCATTAATGGGGGGGAGGGGGGAGTTGAAGGATGATAACGTATGAATCGGAAGGAGGGAGGGGATCCAAAATTAACAAAAAGTTGATAAAATTATATTTGCACAGCCCCTTTCGAAAGCGAGCTCTACGCGATCGGTAATAATTAAAAAATATTTCATGCTTCAATTTTTTTTTTAAACCATAGACAATCTGTAAGGGGCTATGCAACTATAATTATAGTTATATTGAATAAAATCAAGTGTACGAATTTATTTAAAACGTAAGTAATATGAATTGTACAGTAAAATACACAAAAAAAGAGAGACTTTTAACAATTAATTTTTTCAAAGATAATTTTTGAATATTTTATTTCTTCTGTAATTACGAAGTATAGGATTCGTAAAAAGTTTCGTCACATTTAGATGTTTTAGGGGCCAGATTTCCCGTTTTTACGAAACGTGAGCCTATGAATCTATTTGCATGTGACATACATTTCGTGGGTACTCTGTCACAAGAACTAATGCACAGGATTTAATATTTAAAATATATATGTTTAATAAAGAAATTATGCCCAGTCTGTCTCTGGTATAAATTGGTGATGATTAGTTTTTAATGTAAATTCTAGTTTTCAACGGATTTATACTTTTAGGGGTCAGATGTAACAAAAAACTTGTTTTTACTAAATGGCTGTATGTATGCGACCTAAATTTCGTGGGTGCTCTATCTCAAGAACTAATGTACAGCTTTCAATAAAAAAATATATTCAGATAGTCCTTGTTATAAATTAATTCCATTTTTTTTTTTTTTTTTTTTTTTTTTTTTTTTTTTTTTTTTTTGCGTAAATTGCTTAATAGATTTTGTTGCTGTTCTACTTTATTTTAGATTTCTGCAACAACTCTACCTGAATGCATAATGGACGGATTTTCATTAAACTTCAGATTTAGTTTGTCCCTAATATCATTTGGTGTTTTTTTATATTTTGGCGTAAATCGCTCAATATATGGCGCTGATATGCTGAATTTTTCAAAATTTACACAATAGAGTGGGGGGGGGGATCTGCATAATTTCCGCAAATTCTAATCTTAAGAACTAACGCACGTATTTTCATCGAACTTCAGATTCAATTATAAGTTGACACCAGCTATTGCAGTGTCACCGTTGCAGGTTTTGGTGTAGATCATTAAACAACTAGCGCTTTTATGGCGCATTTCTCACGTGATTTTACCGATATTCATATCTTAAGAACTAATGCACGGAATTTCATATCATTAGAATTCTCGTGGTGGGCATAGATTGTCTTTTAATTTCGGTACTTCGATGAATTTTAAAATAGTATTATGTATGAGATAGAAGAAAATTGTGGGATTTGGAGTTGTAGTACAAGGTACTTCCGGTATTTTACATTCTTAAAAAACTTGACATTATCAACCAAACTCTTTGAATTTTTTTGGTGTTAAAAACATAAGATATACGTAGCCTGGGTGAAAAAAATATTGGTATTTAGTGGAAAAGGGCTGGTAAGATTTTTACCGCGATAAAACTCTCAGGTTTTAACAAATTTTGTCAAAATTTTCACACATTTTATTTTGTAAAAAAAATGTTTCTAATTTTCGAAATGTTTAGAAATTTTCGTAGGTAATGCAAGTATGGTCTATTGAAGTGTTCTAAAAAGATGTTAAAATACGGAAGTTTAGTTACATTTATATGAAGAAAAGTACATATATTTAATAAACATATACTTTCCTTGTGGTTTGAAGTGATCTGCCTTCGCTAGTGTATTTGAAAGAGCTAAAATTCCATTAATTTTGTAAAATTCAATTAATTTTTATACATGTAAATATAAGAGGTATTTAATATGGTTTTACGTAATTTTTATAAAATGTTAATATATAGGGGATAGGGGTGTGAGATAGTGGGAGAAATTGGACAGTAGGTTTTTCTCTTTATGTAACATTCTAAACATTTCATCAATTGCACGTTAGATGAAGTATTGGTAGCCAAACTTTAGTTGAAAAAAATTGTTGGTCTGTATAAGCTTACAATTGTATAAAAGATCATTTCAAGAATCAAATGTAAATTTACTTTTTATGCTTTCTGTATATTAATGATTTGTTATTCATAGGTGTAATAGTTTCATTATTTATGGAACATTAAACTGTATATTATTAGTTATTTAAAACAAATCTGAAAGCAGAACTTTTGTTTATACAAGAAGTTTAACACAAAAAAAGAAAGTGGGGAGGAATGGGACATGCCAGTAAAGGGAGGAATGGGGTATGCCTTTCTTTTTTTTTTAATGAGATGAATGTAAATTGGTAACATGCAATCATATTTAGAGGGTAATATATTAATTATAACATTGATAGTATATTCATTTACTTCAAAATGTAAATAATTTGAATTGACGATTTTTTAATGTTATCTATGACTAACAATACTGAATTTTCATTTACGTTATGAAAATTTGGAATTTTATATTGTGCCACATACATTATAGCAATCTACAATCTTTATTAGATTATATATCTAGCCGACACATAACTATTTGTGCCTTATAGCTTTATTTTACTGCAATTCGATATATCTCTATAAGTGGTGAGTTATGGGGCACATTTTAAAACCTACAATTTCTTTAATTATAAAATACCTTTTGAATGTTTTGTTTCTATATTGTTCAAGCACATTAAAATGTGTTTCCCCTTGCACTCTATAAATTGAAATTTTTGTTAGAAAGTTAAAGAAAGTTGATTTTCTAAATTTTGTAAAAAGTGTCGCACCCCACCGCAATTTTCTCTATAATAACAAAAATTATTAACAAAGTACCCAAAATTCTTTAATAAATGGGCCTGTCAAATGATAGCTGTTTGCATATATTCGATGATTAAGCTTTTATATTACAATGCATGCCTATTGGCATTATTTATTGGGTAAGAAGGCGTATTGTGTTTCAGCATTATTTATTTACATAGACTTGCCATCAAAGGACAATGACAACATACAATGCTGATGATTTTTTTAAATACACATCTTCAACATTATGGATGCCTTCAGGAAATCATTTTAAAAACAATTGAGCATTTTTATTGATACATATTTAGCATTTATAAAGCATATTCAATATTTTTTATGCTTTACAATTCCACCTATCAATGGGTTTTTGTATTTTTATTTCATAAGTTAGAAGAATATCAAGCCTTTATAAAAAAGACCTTTTCAATATGGTTTTGCGAGTTCATTTTAGATGAAATTAGTAATTAATAATGAGAGCAATTTACGATTTATTGATGTTATGTCAGTAAATGGAAACACCTCAGATGAGAAAATCCTATAACTGTATATGCGACTTTAACTTTGCCAAAATGCCGATCATCAGCTTGAATTTAAAATGCATGGTTTTTCTTCATCTAGTTAATTTTTAAATACTTGTAACATTCAATACGAAGATGAATATTGGCTTTTCTATAATATTATATTCATTATAAATTTTACTAAATTTTTCTTACTTTTTTATGTTAACATCTAACTTATTATTTTAGATGCATGAAGAAACTGAAGTTCAATTTAAAAACAATGGGAGCTCCTTGATGACGAAAGTAGAGGAAAATGAAGCACTACCTTTCAATGAGAAAAATCTTGCGAACCTCATTCTGCAGCACTGAAATTTTCCAATTATTTTATTGAAATATATCTTTAACATTCATTTTATGATATGTTCCCAAAATCTCCAAAAATAATTTTTAAAAAGTATGCAAGTATTCATAGGTATTTGTATAAATACTAATTACGTAGTATTCGCAAAATGTGAGTCATATTAAAAAGATATAAACGTTTTTTATTGTAATGAATTAAATAAATAGTTATTTAATAAAATTTATTCATATTTCATTGTATTTTGTTATTTAATCATATTGCATTTATTGGTAGTATAAATATGATATTACATTTGTATCAAAAACGACATCTCCTTAATATTTTCCAAATCAATATGTATCTCCTTTTGTTTCCATTCTAGTTTTTTACTTTTAGAAAGATTGATTAGTAAACTCTGATTTTAACATACTGATAAACATAAAAAATGCGAGACCTGCTCACAATTATAGTTAAGTCAAAGATGCATTTTTGTGTACATATGTTAAGGTGTGTATATTATCTCTCCTATATGTAACTATTTTAGTTAAAGATTCTAATTATAGAGCAATATTAACCACAGAAGAATTTTACTAAATTCATACATATTCGACTCATTCTTCCGGATCTTTAAACCAGTTTAGAGTTTTAAATGTGTGATCTATCAATAATTAAATTTTTCCTCTTTAATATTTTAATTGGAAACAAAACTCTCAAGCAAATAAAGTATTAAAAAATGTATAATGTATTAAACGTAGACGGTGAAAGAAATTTGTTAGGAATAAGTCCAGGTAAAAGACAATAAAAAATTAAAGGGAAAAAGATTCTAGTAATTAGTAAGAATTGTACGACATATCCACCTGAAATAAGAATAAGGTTTAAAAAAATCTTAAATGTGATATTTGTGATATACGCTCTTCCTATTTTCTTCATAAACTTTTTACGAAACACCTGTTTATGTTGAAATAATCCAAAGAATCCGGCTTGACAAAAAAAACACAAAAGTTTATTTGACAGATGGAACACACAAGATGGACTAACACAGCAAGACTTGAACACACACAATTAAATATATATATGTAAATATCCGGATTTCGTATTTCTTACAAGAACTTCTAACTACTCTTCTTTCACAACAGATCGATCTCGTGCCCGAAGCACCTACATATCCCGATTTTGGATAATATTTTTATACTGTTTACCTGCATCAGACATTCGCAGGTCTCCCTCCGCACACACACCTCTCTCTCTGCGTTCGTAACCCCTTCCTCTCCACACACTCTCGTCCGCTGGTCACGTGACTCAAGAGCGGGCGCCGATGAATAAAACAAAAAAAACACATCATCAGTCATCACACCCCCCACGCAAGATTAAAAATATGGTACACACTTATTTTAAATCTGGAATTCGACTGATGATGTTACACTATTTAACAATGATTTCCCAAATTATAACATGTATATATAAAAAAATAGCACCACAAATACAACCGTATCCGGAGAAGGCACGTCTTCCGGGATTCTTCCTATCTGCTAATATAAAATAGAATTAAATTAATACTTCATATACACAATATAACATACAATTAACAAAAGGCAAAACACAAAACTTAGTAAACATTAAACAGGACACTAAGAGCTGCTGAAAAAAAAAATGTATATTGTTCCACACTCTTCAAGGAATGTTCAAACACTGGGATCTTCAAAAGTTGTTGAATGTCTTACACAGTGTCCAAGCGTGATAATGCATCAGCATTAATTAGTTTGGCACCCGGGCGGTGCGAAATCTTAATGTCATACTTCTGTAAGGCTAATGCCCATCGCTGCAGCTTTGAAGATTGAGGGGCATTTTTGGTGATAAAAGTTAATGGATTATGGTCCGTAATAAGTTCCACAGGTGAGCCGAAAATCCACGTTTCAAATTTTTTCAAACTCCAGATCACTGCATAGGCCTCCCTTTCAATTGTTGGCCATGCCTGTTGAGTTTTGGTGAGTTTTTGACTGGCGTAACTTACTGGATACACTACTCCATCTCTTCTCTGCGATAAACAGGCTCCGATGCCGATTGCAGATGCATCACACTCTATGATGAAAGGTAACCCGATAATAGGAGTATGCAGACTGGTCGCTTCGATGAGACCTCTTTTTAACGCGTTGAACGCCTGGTCATGCTCTACTGACCAGCACAAATTCTCTGGACTGTCCTTTTTTGTCAGTTCCGTGAGGGGATATGCTGTTTCAGCATATTTTGGTATATAATCTCTATAGTAATTGCACAAACCTAAGACACTTTTTAGTTGCTTCTTGGTTTGAGGCACAGCTAACTTACGGATGGCCTCCACTTTTTCCGGATCGGTCCGATGGCTGCCGGACCCAATGATATGGCCTAAGTACTTTATTCGGGGTTTTGCAAATTCACATTTTTTCAAATTGACGGAGAATTGTAACTGTGATAGTTTGGAAAATATCTTCTCTAAATGCACCAGGTGTTCCGCGAACGTTTCGGAAAAAACTGCTATATCGTCTATGTATGCTCTAGCAAAGTCCTGGTATTCAGAAAGCGCTCTGTTGATTTCTCGTTGAAACGTCGCAGCAGCATTCCTTAACCCAAAAGCCATGACCTTGAAGCGATATTGAGCTCTATGAGTCTTAAAACATGCTAATTTTTGACTCTCTTCCTCTAGTGGTATGGCCCAGTAGCCTTTGAGTAAGTCCAAAGTGGAAATGACGTTGGCCCTGCCAATATTAAATAATAGATCAGTAGAGTTTTCCATAGGAAAATCATCAACCTTGGTGATTGCGTTCAGTGCCCGAAAATCTACGCAAAGTCGTAGCGTACCATCTTTCTTCATCACGCACACTACCGGATGCGGTGCTTCTTCATCACTTTCTTCAATCAAACCTAATTCTAGTAATTCTTGAATTTGTTTGTCTACTTGAGGTTTTAGGGCCTCTGGAATTCGATAAACATAAGGTTTCTTCTTCTCATTATCATTTAGTCTTATTTTGTGTGCACCAACTTTTGCTATTTGTATTTTCTTTGAAAACAATTCTTTATATCTAAACAATAAATCTATCATCTTTTCTCTTTCTACATTTTCCAAATGATTTAAATTTACTTCTTCGATTTTAAAATAGTTCGAATTATCCTTTGTACTAGGGGTGGGATGGACTTCCCCTAATTCTTCTTCATTCTCAAAAATTACCCCCACTGCTTGTACCCTAGGAGTAAATTTCCTTATCTTATTCACGTGAACATTTTTAATGTTTCCGTTCGTTAACCTGACTTTGTAAGAGTCGGGATTACACCATGCCACTATTTCGGCTGGCCCTGTCCATCTAGCGTAAAGTTTATTACTAGAGTCTGGAATTAATAAATATACCTGCTCCCCCGGTCTAAATTCCTTATAAATTGCCCTTCGATTCGCATACTTCGCATACGCGCCCTGTTTAACCTCCGCTACTAGTGAAGCTTGTTCCGCCGCCTTTTCTAAGTTAATTTTTAAATCCCGAAGGTATTCGGTTGCACTTTTCCCGAGATTTATAGGTAGTGGAATTTCGCCCGACCATGTAGACTTTAATACCGCCAATGGCCCCCTGGCCTCCCTTCCATACATCAACTTAAATGGCGACACCCCCGTCGTACAGTTAGGAATCTCCCTATACGCAAATAATAAATAAGGGATGTGTTTATCCCAATTTTTAGGATCGCTCCGAATAATATGGTGCAACATGCGTTTCAATACCTGATTATACCGTTCAACCAATCCCGAACTTTGTGGATGTCCCGGTGTTGCAAATCTAGGAGCCGCCCCTAGCCTAGCATGAAATTCCTGCATTAAACCTGATACAAAATTTCCCCCTTGATCACTTGCTATTACGCGGGGTATCCCTGTCCGCATAAATATTTCTAACAGCGCATCACAAGTAGCCTTAGCCGAAATTGTTCTTAATGGAACCGCTTCGGGCCACCTACTGTGTTGGTCAACCAAAGTAAGTACATATTGATGTCTACGCGCCGAAGGTGGTTCAATTTTCCCAATTATATCAATATTTACAACGTCAAATGGGAGCTCCGGTCTTTCAATCGGAAGAATCGGTATCTGATCACTGGCTCTCTCCCGGCTTCGCAACTGGCAATCCTTGCACGATTTACAATACTCCTCTACATCCCGTGACACGCCTGGCCAAAAAAATGAATATCGAATTCTTTCTTTCGTTTTCCTTATACCGAGATGGTTCGCAAAAATTGATTCATGTGCAATCCTTAAAATTTCCTCCCTCCTAATTTTAGGCACTACTAATTGCATGACTTGATCTCCCGAAACCTTTTCCCTATGATAAAGTAAATTATCCACCATAACGAACCCATTTTTCCCTTGTTTTGCATCTTTAAATGCCCCCTGTAAAGATTCGCAATTCTTTTGTTGCTCCCTGTAAATGGTCGTTTCCGAACGCTGATTCGAATTTAAATTCTCGCAATCATTTTTCGTTCCAATACAATTAATAATCAAATTCTCTTCAAAAGATTCATTTTCAACCTGCAAACATAAATTTTTATCACTCGTATTTTGTTCTTTTTTCTTTTCCAACGATAAATTTTCATCCCCCCTTTTCGTCTCACTTGTTGGTGCCAGACTGTCGGCTATTCTTTTCCCTTCTCCAATTTGCAATGATTGTAATAACTCATAAACCTTCGGAGTAATAATACATGAACTACATAATTTATCTGTCACTGCAAATAACACATCCACACTGTTAAATAAACAATTTGATTCACTCATGTTTAGAGAAACCGGTAATGTTAAAAGATCAGCAGTAATTTGCTCGCCAAAAGCTGAAATCAACTGAATTGATGAATTTTCATTATTTTTAAATGACTCTGGTACTTCATTCGAATTTATAACGGGAATCTCAGCAGCGCTGTCAATTAATGTCTTTATTTTTTGCTTCCCCACCCAAATTTCATCGTATTGCAATGGTTGAGTACTTATTGCGTCATTTTCAAAGCATAAAGCTGTCACTTTCGCTATCAACCGTTCGTCTTTATTTTTTCCGGTAGAATCTTTTTTCATTTGATAATGAGAATTTCCCGACCTCTCTTTTTCTTTATTATTGTTATTAGGACAAAACCGTAAATGAACGATTTGACGGCACAATTTACACACAGACTTTTTCCTATCATTACGCGAATTAAAATTATTTCTTAGATGCGGTGGAATATATTTGCCAGATCCGAAATCATCAGAACCGCGACAATTTGTCGATTTATCATATAACTCAGAAAAGGTTCTACCTTTTGATGTAAACCAGTTATCGCATAATTCCGCAATTTCCCGCGCTTTTAACCAATTATCTAATTGTTTTATTTTGACATAGCTTCGCGCCTCTGAGTCTAACGCATCCATTAATCTATCACTAACTATTAATTCATTAAGTGCATCAAAATCATTTACCTTTCTAAGTTCGCAATAAAAATCCCAATTCGCTCTTAACCTCGATGCGAATTGCATATGATTTTCATTTTTCGCCCTCTTTGCCGAAAGAAAATTTTGAAGACAAGCTTCAGGGGTGGGTTGAAATTCTTTTAAAATTAAAGCTTTAACCTTTTGATAATCCTTCATTTCATCTGAATTTGCATATACTAATAAATGCGCAGCTTTTTCCCCTACTAAATTAAACAGTATTTCAACTTTCAAATCTTCCGCGACATTCTTTAATTCAAACGCCCTTTCGAGCGAAGAAAAAAATAAATTCCACGATTCAGGTTTGGTAGGAATCGCAATAGTTAAAGTCTTAACGCTTTTAATTAGAGCTTCTAACGAATTAGTTTTGGGATTTTGTCCATCCCCCCCACTATCAGAATTTTTGTTTTCAGACTGCAGTTTAGCCATTTCTAATTGGTGTTTGATAACTTCTAATTTCGTTTTTTCTAATTCTAACGCTGTTTTCTGCTCAGAATTAACATATTCCTTTTCATTTTTAAGGGCCTCCGCCTCTTGTTTCTCTTTTGAAATGCGGTCTGATACCGTTGTAACAAGGAATTCTTTTACAAAATCGAAATCTTTCTCGTATTGTTCACTTCCTTCGATTAATGCCTTTAAATCCACTATTCTATGATCTGGCTCTACGTTTAAGCCTAATTCTGTGGCTACTATGACCAGGTCTTCTTTTCTTAACCCTTTAATTGTAAACATGTTCTTTTTTCTTAACTATTACTATCTTTATCAATAATTATAATTTACTATCTTTATCAATAATTATAATCGTTAACTAATATAATCATTCATTAAAATCATACACTAGAACATACTGAGAACAATACTTGTTTTCAATTCTAATCCGAATATCTCTTTAGAATTATTGCAAACATACATTAATCTAATATTCATGAATCTTCAGTTAATAAACAAAAGTTATAACTTTCAACTTTATTTCCAAAACTATAAAAAGTGGTTTCACTTACCACTGGTTCTTGCGAAGAGAGCGTGTGATATACGCTCTTCCTATTTTCTTCATAAACTTTTTACGAAACACCTGTTTATGTTGAAATAATCCAAAGAATCCGGCTTGACAAAAAAAACACAAAAGTTTATTTGACAGATGGAACACACAAGATGGACTAACACAGCAAGACTTGAACACACACAATTAAATATATATATGTAAATATCCGGATTTCGTATTTCTTACAAGAACTTCTAACTACTCTTCTTTCACAACAGATCGATCTCGTGCCCGAAGCACCTACATATCCCGATTTTGGATAATATTTTTATACTGTTTACCTGCATCAGACATTCGCAGGTCTCCCTCCGCACACACACCTCTCTCTCTGCGTTCGTAACCCCTTCCTCTCCACACACTCTCGTCCGCTGGTCACGTGACTCAAGAGCGGGCGCCGATGAATAAAACAAAAAAAACACATCATCAGTCATCACAATATTCACATAACGATATTAATTTTTTTGCAGAGCTCTTATCTGTTTTAAACCATTGAATTTGTTATTGTATAGTGTTTCAAATATATGTAATAGAAGACACTTGTTAATGAAATTCATATGACGATAGAACTGAACAAAACATCTTAAATACAAGACTACTATATTTTCATTTCTAGCATTCTAGTTTAAAAGCATATTCGCTTAGAATAAACGGACAATGTTTTTTTCATAATATACAGGTTTTCTAATCATGTATTGGATTAGGTGAGGGTCAGTGCTTTATATGTATAAATTAAGCATTGTGCTTCATCTAAAATCATATTCCTTTTAGGCATATTTTAAAACTCAGTTATGGTAATTTATTTACATTACTCTATCTATTTGCTTTTTTTAGTTTAACTAAAGACCGTAAGATCGGCTTCAGCTTATCTGCTCATTTAGTGATATTGTTATAATGCTCATATAATATAAAAAATGATTTTGCACCTATTTAAATATCTACATTGAACCTTCAGTGAGTTTTCTCATGTGTAACATTTATGTCAATTGCTGTGGTAATATTGAAACACATGTTAGGCCATATTGCTTATTTTACATCGAAATATTTTGATACATGAGAAAAATTCCACTCTGGATATTTAAAGCTGTAAAACTTCAACTTCATATTGAAATAATACTATAATAACTCCGATTAATTTAAGTATTAGAATAAAAAACAATTACGTAAAATCATTTTGGAATACTGCTGTAAAAAATATAGTAATAACATTGGAAACAATTTGTGCAGTTACAAATTCATTTTGGTAAGTGCAAATAAAATATTTTAAATACAATACTAAAAAAACATTAACAAATTTACTGAATTAACACTTGTACTGTTGTAAAGTGCTTTCTGGCGAGAATACAAAATGTGACTTAAATACAATACTAAAAAAATTTTGGTAATGTTTCGAATAGTACCTCATTAAAGTTACTTTTTTTATATAAAGTACATAAAATGTTTAAGATGCAAGCATAAAAAACCCATAGTAAATGTGCCATAAAGTCCCTTGAAAATGTACAAAAAAATTCTCAATAAATATACTACAAAATGTTTTGTAAGAATACTAAAAATCATTAGAAAACTCGCAAAATAATGTATAGAAAACTATCTAAAAATTCGCAAGTACGTTTACTAAATAATCCTCAGAAAATTTGCCAAAATATGTATAGTGATATCTCTAAAATATCGCTAGTAATCTTACTAAATAATGTTTAGTACATTTATAAAAACTAATATGAGAACCTCTCTTACAAATCATTAGTAAATTTACTAAATAATCGGTAGTAAATTTACAAAAATTCTTTAGAAAACTCCCTAACAAATTGTTACTGCATATACAACATAATCACTGGTAAATTTAAGAAAAATTTCTTACTAAACTCCCTGAATAATCATTAGTAAGTTTACTAAATAGTATTTAGTAAGTTTACAGACGATTCTTTAGGAAACTCACTAAACAATCGTTAGTATGTTTACTAAATAATATTTAGTAAATTCACAGACAATTCTTTAGGAAACTCACTAAAAAATCTTTAGTATGTTTACTAAACAATATTTAGTAACAGTAACTAAAGCAATTTTTGTAATTGTACGTGATTTTCTTCTGTTGTGGTTACATGAAAAGTTCTAGGCATCCCAGTTTCCTAGAAAATTCTTAGTAACCTTACAGAATTTTTTTTACAGTGTAATGTCGCGAAAGTGTTAACTTTAAACAAAAAATGTTTTGATTTTAATTTTCATTATTAAAGACAAAAATAACCGATATCCATTTTTTTCCTACTCATAACTAAATCTGATATCGCATATGAAACATATATTTCTTGAGTTAAAGTACTTAATGATATTTTCCAAAGTTTAAGTGCTGTCACTTGTTCACCTGACACTTTTAGCTTCCACTATTGAATATTTATGAGAGATATATCTCAAGAGGCATGTGTACACTGTGAAAAAAGGGTCGATCTACTAAAAAAACTTTAGTGATCCTTGTAATTACTAAAAAATTTTTAGTAATCTTAGTCGGTTACTAGAAGATCTGTAAGAATTACTAGAAAAAAGTTAGCAATGAATAGAGTTAATAGTTTTATACTTTTAATAGCTATTACTAAAACTCACTTGGTGTGGCCTTGATAGCATAGTGGTTATAGTAACGGGCTCCAGGCTGAAAGGTCCCAGGTTCGATGCTGGACACAGCCAAATACGCCCCGAATGTATGTAGTGTAAGTACTCGTTAATAAAGGGATTATGAAAATCCTGTCGAAGCAGGTAGCAATGTTTTGGCGCTGCCATCTATTGCGGTTTTGCCGAAAATCTATCTTTTCAGAAGTCTGGATGCAGCTCGAAGGAAGCTCCTGCCCTTGGGCGCACGTAAACGTTATTAAAAATAATTTTGGAGCTACTACTAAATTTTGCTTGATGGTTCATACTAAAAATTTTTAAGTTAGTTATACAAAAAATTACTTTGTTCAGTATACAAAAGTAATGCTTGTTTCACTTGCAAAAAAAAAATTTTGTAATGGTTACTAAAAAATTCTGTGGAATACAAATTTACTAAAAAATTGTTAGCAACCTCTTGAATTTTTTTTTACAGTGTAGGAGAAGCATATCACAAAAAATTTTAATACATGTGATTACTTTTCATTGGCTTATCCGCAGCTTTTGAACACCTTTAGAAATATTTAAGTCGATATAACCAAGTCAACCAAAGCGACGAGTGTCAGAAAAATCTATGCATTATACAGACAGTTTGCTTAAGGAAACATTTACTTATTTTGAGGTTTTTTTTATGTATTTCAGTGTTTTACTATTTATTTTAAAAGCTACAATATAAAGTAGGGAATTTTTAAAAATCTATTTTCATACTCATGCTACATAAAATAGATACATCCGAAAGATAAAAAGAATAAGGAATAAATGCAATACTTTTCTCAAAATACCATGATAACAAAGCAGGTCTAATAATGTAAGCCATCATGAAAAAGAGAGAAAGTAAACCAAAACGTAACGAAAGAGAATAATAAATAAAAACTATACTTGATTTACAGCATTGTGGAATAATTTTCCTAAATAAGTGGGAGGCATTTTGGTTTTTTTACTAGCTCTTGGGCACTGAAATTTATAAGTACTGTGGTACGGAGAAAATTTTTACGAGAAATCTCTACGAATGCATTTCGCTGTTTTTAATGAAAATTTATAATTATGAAAATTTTTACTTGTTGCTTGTGGTTACATAAGAAATTCTAGACATCCCAGTTTTCTAAAATTTTCTTACTAATCTAACAGATTTTTTGATTTAGAGTGCAAAAACGCATGTATCTATTATATGATTTTTTTTTGTCACCGTTACATAAAAACTTCTAGGAATACCAGTTTAAGAAAAAAGACCAGAAATTTTTTTTTTATTAATGATACATACTATTTATTAGCATTGAAATAAAGCTAAAATCCTATTCAAAATCCTAGAACTCAAACAACGTTATGATAAACGCTGTCACATATTTTGATGGTCTATTGCCTCCCATAGCTAATGCTTCTTTTTTTCCAGTTGGTATCGCTATAATTAATAAAATAAAGGTAGACTATTGCCAAATTTAATGGCAATACCAAACACAGTGATTTGTATTTTTTCATTCAATAATGTTAAATAGATTAATTCAATAAGGCTACAGTTTTTAAAATAAAAACTTCAATAAATAATGACAAATAATTATTTCCTTCTTTCCTTAAATTTTTAATATAAAGATTAAAGTATTTTGTCGAAAACACTAACTCCGTAATTTATAAAAATGATTTCTTAAAAGCATCTTTGCAAATAAAGCGTCATGCATTGATGCAATTTTTAGCAGTCATTGGTTAAAGTTTTAATACTATTAAATTGAATTTTTTTTACCATATTTATTTTTCAAATAATTTTTAATAATAGAATGTACAATTAAAAAAAATATACATCAGCAATATGATTTTTTATAATGTATTTGTGTTTTTACTATTCTTTTAAAAACACAAATAATTTAAAAATTCGTTTGAAAATTTGTAATAGTTATTGAACGAGAAAGAAACCATAAGGTATTTCCTGCCATTGGTTCCACACTATAAGTTAATATAATGGTTTAAACATAATAAATACAAATACACATAATTAAAAAAAATTGCTAAAATATTGAAAAAATTATCCGATTTTGTATTTTCCCCTAAGCTCAACTAAATCTGACACATCATATAATGCATTTGATACGAAAAAGAACTTAATGACATCTTTCTACGTTTAAGTGCTGACAGCGACACATTCCTCTGCAACTGCATGAATATTCATTAAAGATATCTCAAGAGGTATGCGTAAAGCATATCTGTCACAAAAAAGGATTAATCTTCGATATTACTTTTCATTGGCTTATACACAGTTTTTGAACACTATAGTTAACATCACATGAATATAAATTATTTCTAGTCAACCAAACGGCACGTGTCAGCAAACTCTATACGTTATTCAAATATTTTTCTTCAGCATTTAATTATATTAACATTTAATTATTCCAATTTTTATTTTTCATGCATTACAGTGTTACATTTACTTAAAAATTTGCATTATAATATCAAAAGTTTTCTAAAAAGTAAAAGAAAATGAAATAAATAAATAAAATAAATAAATTGATTAATTTTACAAACTTTATGAATCTTAAACGTCAGGATTGCAATCTATTTTTTTTTCAGATAAAAATACGTGGTACTACACTTTAGACTTAAATTAGATTTCTGGTCATAGTAAAATTTAATAACAATGTATTTTAATATTTTTATTTATTTACTTATTTTTTTTTTACAAATTGTTGCATAAAAAAGGCAATAAAGCAATGAAATGTTTTACAATTCTTCAGCAATATTATCGATGAACCTTATGTATATTTTCAAAGACATTCTGAATATTAGATCATCTAAGTTATTCAAATATGGTTTATGGCCCGTTCTGCCATTAATTGTGTCTGAATATTTTAAGTTAGTGAAAGTATGCTACCATTCGCATCCAAATAGAAAAAAAAAAAAAGACGGCGATATATCTTTTCAAATGTAGCTAGCATTACTTACTTTGAAGCAACTAAATGACATTGTAATTACAGCCTTTTTTCTGTATTTATCGATTTTTCCACACAATAACTTAATTTTGTTGTAAATTTTGTATAATATCATCATTGTTGTTAAAGTTATGGGAAAAAATCAAGGTTCAGATAACAGTAAACCACCTTGTATTTTGCTTGAATAAATATATTCCGAATTAGGTTTTCCATGAAATAGTCTGTTCGTAGTCTGTCCTACGTATTTTACAATTTGTAAACATGGTACTGAAACATACTACACGTATAATTTATGAAGTACATCCAGCAACCAAATATAATAATCAATATGCGCATTAAATTGTTAACTTTCTAAAAATTATGCACAAATAATTGTGTTTTTTCTTGTTATAAGTACATATATATATGTAATGATATGACGACGATGTTCTATAATAATGTATAAGCTCTAGTGGAATACCATGTTTGCTGTAGAATACTACTATTCACTAAGAATCAATAGCGGAATCAGCTGAGCAGTCGTTCTGGTAAGTGGATAAGCCATGGATTTGTTCTTTTAGGAGTTTCTCCGGAATAAATATAAGTTAGTTCGTTTTTTAATCCATATTTATTTAGATAAAGACATAAAGTTATTCCACTGGTAACTATTGCACAAATCTAACACTACAACTTTTGCTCACCAAGCTGCAACATTCCGGCGTTCTACATGATCGGAAAAAATGATATGGGAGTCCTAGCAGTTAAAGGGTCAGATGCATTCCCAGCTCCGAAAATCTAGAATGAAAATCCAACACTTGCACGAAAAACTAGCCTTTCCTCTCTCCGCGACAGTCATTTTAAAATCCAATTAGGATTAACTTCGAGGCTACGCGTCAGAAATCGTCACCTCTGATTGGTATACGAGGCGTGACCTTCCGGTAGGAACTCAATCTTTTCTTGCAAATAGACTAGTCTGCTAACATATCCGCGCATTAACACAGATCAGGTGATGTTAATAAAAAATAAAATTAAAATCCCGAGAATATTCTAAAAAGGAAAAAGATTACGAAATCGCTTCCCGCACTTTTTGAGAAACAAGCAATAAATTATTAATCAGTGAAATAAAGTACGAAAAAGGGTTTTAGCTGTTAAAATATTAATACGTTACGAAACTAAGATTAAAAATATGTTCCACAAATTTAGAATTAAAAGCTGAGAAAGAACAAAATGGCACAATATTTTTTTATTTTATTACATATATATATTTAACGTTTCTTTTAAAATAAATAAATAAATGCATAAATACAAAAAGGAATGTAACAGTAAACTTTGCAACCATAAGCTCTCGATTATTTGGATTATGATTTCGTTTATAGGATACACTTGAATAACAGACACAACTTATGCATTTATCCTAAAAGTGACTGGCTTAGTATTTAAAATTTCCTCTTTATATTTTTTGTAACATATAACCAATTATATAATGAATTAAAAATCATGAATGAAACTTATGCTTTTCTAATGAATGTTTAAGATTTAAAAATGCAGAAAAGGCTATCTGATTCAATAATTTGTTCCCATGCTTAACTAAATTTAATACATCATATAAAACTTCATATATTTGATAGTTAAAACGTAACTTAGTGACATATTTCTAAGTTTAAGTCACTATCAATAACAGTTCATGAATGTTCACTAGAGATATCTTAAGAGGCATGTATAGCATAGATACGTAAAAAAGTGATTAACCTTTGAGGTTACTTTTCATAGGCTTTTTAGCAATTTTTGAACATCATGGTAAACACTCAAATGAATAGATTTATATCCAAGTCAACGAATGCCTCGTGTGTCAGAAAAACCTATGCATTATACAAATATTTTACTTAAGCAAATATTTAATTTTTTAGATATATTTTAATGCTTTACCTTGTTTTAGGCGTTTCGTTGAATGTTTTATTAGAGAAACTCCGGAACTTTTCTCGGAAATATGTGCCTAAATAAATAGTTAGCGAGTTTAGTTTCAAATGGAAAAATTTATCGGTGTAGTCTGTTTTACTGTCACTTCAAAATTGTAACTAAGGTTCTCAAATACGCTGCACATATTATTTATAAGCTACACCTACCAACTAAATATAATTATCAAATATCGCATTATAACATTAATTACATTAAAAATATGCTCAAATAAAAGTTCTCTTCTCACTATACGTACACATAAAAATTTAATTTTTCTTTAACTTTACTATTCTATAGTTAAAACGTAACTTAGTAACATATTTCTAAGTTTAAGTCACTATCAATAACAGTTCATGAATGTTCACTAGAGATATCTTAAGAGGCATGTATAGCATAGATACGTAAAAAAAGTGATTAACCTTTGAGGTTACTTTTCATAGGCTTTTTAGCAATTTTTGAACATCATGCTAAACACTCAAATGAATAGATTTATATCCAAGTCAACGAATGCCTCGTGTGTCAGAAAAACCTATGCATTATACAAATATTTTGCTTAAGCAAATATTTAATTTTTTAGATATATTTTAATGCTTTACCTTGTTTTAGGCGTTTCGTTGAATGTTTTATTAGAGAAACTCCGGAACGTTTCTCGGAAATATGTGCCTAAATAAATAGTTAGCGAGTTTAGTTTCAAATGGAAAAATTTATCGGTGTAGTCTGTTTTACTGTCACTTCAAAATTGTAACTAAGGTTCTCAAATACGTTGCACATATTATTTATAAGCTACACCTACCAACTAAATATAATTATCAAAAATCGCATTATAACATTAATTACATTAAAAATATACTCAAATAAAAGTTCTCTTCTCACTATACGTACACATAAATATTTAATTTTTCTTTAAAAAAACAGTTAACTGTACAGTTAGCATGCCGTAAACTCTCGATTATGGATAAACGATAACTATTAATATGGGTAAACTCAATTATTTGGTAAACGATATTAAAATTATATCTGAATAGTCGTCACAAATTATGAATTTATTCTAGAAGTGATTGGCTATGTATTTAAAATTTCTTATTGATATTTTTATAACATTTAACCAATTATACTGTAATTTAAACGTCATAAATGAAAATTCAGCATGACTAATAGATATTAAAGTTTTAGTAAATACCGAAAAAACTTCCAAATTTCATAAAGTCTTTTCTTACGCTTTACTAAATCTAATACCACCATATAAAATTTCATATATATGATATGCAAAAGCATAACTTAATAGCATCTTTCTAAGTTTAAGTACTGTCAACGAAACTTTGTGAATATCCATTAATGATTCCTCAAAAAATACCTATTAGGCAGACATGTAACAAAACATGTTAATCTTTGAGATTACTTTTCATTGGTTTATTTGCAATTTTTGAACATCACGGTAAACACTCAAATGTACATAAATATCTCCAAGTCAACGAAAGCCGCGTGTGTCAGAAAAATCTATACATTATACAAATATTCTACTCAAACAAATATATAATGTTTTAGATATATTTGTATGCTTTAACTTGTTTTAGACTTTTTTGCGAAAGATGTATTAGAGAATCTCGGGAATCTTCCGCGGAAAAATGTGCCTGATTAAATAGTTTGCGACATTGGTTTCATATGGAAACATTTATTAATGTGTTGTCTCTTAATGTCTCTCAAGATTTGTAGCCAAGATACTTAAACACACTGTACATACAATTTATGAGCAACCAAATATAATAATCAATATCCGCGTTATAATATTAGTTATATAAAGTAATAAGTATAACAGACAACAGTGTTCTGCTCCTGATAAGTGCACATAAATATTAACTTTTCTTCATAAAATAAATAAATATTATTGTAAAGTCAACATACTGTAGACTCTCCATTATTTTGTAAACGATTGTAAATTACACCGGAATAACCGACACAGCTTACACATTTATCCTAAAATTGATTAATTCTGTATTTAAAAATTCCTATTGATGTTTTATGTAACGTATAACAATTTATATAATACATTAAACATGATAAATGAAAATTAAACATTATTAATGATGTTTAAGATTCTGTAAATATAGAAAAAACAGTGATTTCGTAATTCACTCTTATGCTTTACTAAATCAAATTCATCATATAAAGCTTCATACATTTCATACTTAAAAGCGTAACTGAACAACATCTGTCTAAGTTTAGAAAATGTCAATGACACTTCATAAATTTTCATTACAGATATCTCAATAGGTATGTATAGCACAAAAATGCAACAAAAAGTGATTAATCTTTGAGATTACTTTTCATTAATTTTTAATATCACGGTCAACGCTCAAACGGTAATAAATGTCTCGAAGTCAACGAAATCCGCGTGTGTCAGAAAAATTATACACTATACAAATAGTGTACTCAAGCAAATATTTAATTTTTTAGAGGTGCCTTTATGCTTTAACTTGTTTTAGACCTTTTTTGTGAAAGTTGTATTGGAGAATCTAGGAAAACTTTTGCAGAAAAATGTGTCTGAATAAATAGATTGCGTGTTTTGCTTTCCATGGAAAATTTTATTAGTGTAGTGTGTTTTAATGTCTCTTAATATTTCTAACCAAGGTACTGAAACACAATGTATAGAAGATTTATAAAATATATGTGGCAACCAAATATAATAACTAATATCCAACTTATAATATTAATTATAAAAAAAAAATATGTTCAGATAATAGTTTTTATTCTCGTATCAGTACATATAAATATATTACATTTTTTCAAAAAATAAATAAATAAAATAAATGAAATAAAATGAAATAAAATAAAATAAATGAATGTAACTGTAAAGTTAGCAAAAGGTAAAATCTCTATTATTTGGCAAACGGTTGTAATGTAAATCTGAATAGCCAATGCAACTTATATATTTATCCTAAACGTGATTAGCTCTGTATTTAAAATTGCCTGTTAAAATATTTTTGTAAGATATAACCAACTATACAATAATTTCTACATCATTAATATAAAAATAAACCTGATTAATACATGTTTAAGATTCAATAAATATAGAAAAAAAACATCGGATTTCGTAATTTTTTCTATGCCTAAATAAATTTAAAACTTCAAATATTTGACAGGCAAAAGCTTAACATAGTAACATCTTTCTAAGTTTAAGTGCTGTCAATAACAGCTTGTGAATATTCATTACAGATTCTAAAGGGGTATCTATAGTGCAGACATATAACAAAAAAAAAAAAAATCTTTGATATTATCCTATTTATCCTATATTTTTAAAATGCTTAATATTTATTTTTTTATCTATATTTTTATTATAGTTCCCCAAAATTTTTTTAAAATTTATTTTTGGAGATTATTAATAATATTCTTTATACAATGTCAACATCTGTGAAAATTAGAGCGAAATCCGTCAATACGTCAAACATTTTTTTTAGTTATGTTTCACGTAAGGTTTTATTATCGATAATAACTCAAAGTAATAATGCATATTATACTAGCCTTATTATCGCTTTGACGACTGAAAATCTAACATATTATTAAGGGTTTTAATAAAACAAGAACCCGTCAAATTTCGACGAAAGTAAAGGTTTAAGAAGGAACTATTTCATTGATTTATAATAAACCTACAAAATTAGCTGCAGTAAAAATGCATCTCACATTGGTCAGTCTAACTCACAAACAAATATTATTTAAAGCTAAAATTAACAAAAAAATTACTATTTCTATAAAACTCAGTTATCCAAATTATTAAAATTAAATTTCAATGGCATATGTAACAGTACAATAATAAAACAAAATATAAGATCAGTATTAAGATGAAGTTATCGATTGAGTCTCTTATGTTTGGTATAAATGCGTATGAAAATATATATACATATATATATATATTTCAAATTGACATAATCTTAGAATTTCACGGGAAATCTAAACCCGTCATAATTTTCATCATCTGAAACTTTACATACGCACATTTCAATTTTTATCAATTTTAAGAGAAAATGGCGTATTTCCGTTGTCACAATTACAAAAGTCGTACTAAAAATTATAAAAAAATAATATGTCAGCAATGATTTCAGATACATCTTTCAAACAAATTGCATTTAAAAGTACATATTTTTGTCTATACGATGGTTTAAAAATTGAAAATTTTCGGTTTTTAGAAGTATAAAATTTGCTGTATCGAAATTTGCTAAACCGAATTGCATCTGCAAGTGTTGAGATTCGCAAAATGACACAGAAACGTTTAGTCTTTATAACATAGATAGTATTTTATTTTAAAAGTCGAAAATTGCACGTCAAGTGTAGCAAAGGATGTGCGATCGTACTATAACGAAGTTTTTAAAATATTCAGATATTGGTGTAATATTATACAATACTTTGCAATATTATATCTGAAATCTTACAGTTGACAAAAATTGAGATATGTTGTTGATGACTAGATTTTGGCATAAACCATCTGACCGATGGCTCTGATTTGCTGCATTTTTAAGGAAGTATTGCCATACGTAATATACAAAAAAGTTTTGGGATTGCCGCATTTGGCTAGTTTTTAGTTGTTAGGGGAAAGTCACGACAAAAAAGGTAGAATTATCTAGATTTTTTTCTTTACCTTCTACAAAAATGGAATACTTCTGTTTCCAATTCTTAAGAAAAAATGTTAACAAATATAAAAAAAAAACAATGTCACAAAAGTAAATTCAAATGCAGTTTTCAAACAAACTGCATAAAATATCATTTTCCAATATACGATAGTATAAAAATTAAAAATGCGCAATGCTTAGAAGTTTAAACCGTTGCAGTCGAAATTATTCATATTTAACCTTATAATAATAGAACTCCTTTGTTTTACGGCTAGCTTAAATAACGGAACGTTGTTTTTATAGGCGATATTTTAATTGTTAATTGAAAGAAACAACATATTGAGGGACTAATAAATGTTTAAAAAATTGTTTTTCGTAAACATTAGATAAATGCTTTAAAATGACATGTGATAAAAATTTTAAAACGAAAAAGATATAAAGTTAATTTTAGATTGCATTATTTAAAAAATTAACAAACTTACAAAATGCACTCTGTAGGGACTTACTGTGTTTATTTCAATATTTACAATAGTAAAGTTAAAATAATTTTAATAAAATTCAAAAGGATTTATTATGAGAGTGTGTGTTTACGGTCTAACTCGTGTCTAAATATCCTCTAACACACGTAAATAGACTTGGATGACATTGAAATTGTTTCGATATAGATTATTAAACTTTACATTTAAATATTTGCTAGTGAATATGTAATGTGTAGCATTTACAGATAGTTTAAAAGGGCATTCATACAAATCCTGTAATATTAAAATCTATTGTGAAACAATGTTACCATCGTATTTAATTATGTTAATGCATTTAAAGCATAATAAAACTCGTATAAACTTCTGCAGTTCACTAAAATATGCTATCTGTGGACTGTGGGGAGCAGAGCATTTGTTTACAGTGTATTGTCACATAATATCCTCCGAGAATATTGAAATATCACTTCTTCAAAGTCAACGAAATTTCTATACATTATTGAAATACTCATCAACAGGACTTACCGTAATTTAAGACGTGCATAGGAATTAACGTTTATTCTCAAGGAAAAAAAGAGTATACATTTTAATTTTAACTGAATTTTTATATACTCAATGGTGCACTGTTAAAAAATTTTGCTCTAGTTTGAACCAAATTTTGGTGCTCAGTAGCTGCCACCATAAGATGGTGAAATCCCGTACCAACATTTGGAGCTTCCTATGTCAATGTCGTCGTTCCAACTATTGGAACTATGTTTCAACAGGAGCTCCAAATATTGGTTCAAGAATTTACCATCTTACAGTGGCAGCTATTGAGCACCAAAATTTGGTTCAAACTTGGACAGGATTTTTAAAAGTGTATAAACTTATTCTATAAATTATAATCACTGCATTTAGTTATAGAGCTTTTAGTTTAATTTTATTCGATAAAAGAAGAGATAGTCTGGTATATAAATAAATAAATTGATACGTATTCAATAGAACTAAGCTAAGTCCTGAAAATATAGTCTCAATGGATGATAATTTCTAAAAAAAATCCTGCAGTTGTGTTATATTTTTTTCTTGAATACAATTTTATTTTAATATTAATATGAACGCATATAAAAATCTGTAATTAATACACTGACGTTTTAAAAGTAATCGAGCTCGTTTCTCACTGCTAGTCGTGCAAATTAACGAAGAAGTATTTGGACTAAATTATTCATTTTATTACTTAACTAAATTTTAGCGTCTATGTGGTATATATATACAGTCTTATAGATTATATACAGGAGGGAATAAAAGAATTCATTGCATTCTCGGCTACAGATGATAATTACTGAATTGTTTTTCCGTTTTGTCGAAGAATTTTTTCTTACATGCGTATATGTATATATATATATATATATATACCGGGTGTCCCAAAAATGACAGATGGATTTTAAAATTCAATAACATGCAAACGGTGACAGTTATTTAAATATTTTTTGCAGAAGGGTCATGTATAATGACAGGAGTTTTTTTACCGTAATTTTTTATTTTAGTTCGTATTTCAAACAATAGATGGCGCTGACGGCAAGCATAGATCGACGGAAGCATAGATCGACGCTAAAACTGACCTCACTCAGCACTGATCACCTGGCCTTCAATCGACGTCAGCACCATCTATTGTTTGAAATTCGAACTAAAATAAAAAATTACGGTAAAAAAACTCCTGACATTATACATAACCCTCCTGCAAAAAGTTTTAAAATATCTGTCGCCGTTTGCAAGTTAATGAATTTTAAAATCCATCAGTCATTTTTGGGACACCCGGTATATACATATATTATTTGTAGTTACAATAGTGCATTCAGCATGTGTTTCCTATGAGCTTATGAAATTCAACAGTAAAAGTGAGTTTTTAGTAAGCATTAAAACACATAGGATGTTGCCAAATAAGTCGGAAAAATTGAGATTCGGGATAGTAGAATGAAAAAAATATCATAGAACATGGAGTCTTACATGCAAGTCATGTATTTAATAAAAATGTAGAGTGTTCTACAGTAGATCAATTTGAGTGGATGGCAATAAATTTCAGAAAACTCAATTATAAAGGTACACACAAATAATATACAGCCATATAAACAATAAATACAATAAACCTAACTGGAGTGAAAAATTAGTCAGAGCCAGGAATAGAACCCGGGACCAATTCAATTATATTAACTCAAATATATTTTAAAACACTTAATATACAATCTAATATATTTCTAAATGTATTAATATCACAAAAAGTAGCAAATGTTTTTATTATGCGGGCCTTCAGTATGCACTTGACGTACCACATTTTGGATTTCGATTACTGTCTCATGCAATTTCATTGATGGTAGCCCCCTATTATTCCTGAACTTTTTGTGATGGTATAACATTTCACACATAAAATACACCTATTTTCACGCATTTATTGCAATGTTTTTTTTCTTGTCAAAAGTATTACCGTACCCAAATTCAGTTATGATGAAATATTTTGTATTTATGAATGAAAAAGAGGGTATGATCCCATGGCAATTTTTTATCATCGTGATACTTATTATCATTCCACTGAATTTACCATCTGAAATCGACAACATCCTGTGTATGTTTATTTAATAAACTTACATAAAATAATAATAATGATTAATTTATTTTAGCGTTTAATTAATAAAATTGGCATAGAGTTATGCGATCGCGTGCTCTACAAATCTTTTCAATGACGGGCGAACCAGTAAATGTTTCTAACGTGGAAATACTGATTTGGTGAAATATAAATAAATATGATACTAGATTATAATTGTTATGTGACCTTCTTATTTATTTTATCATACTTGAATTTAAAACTCGTAAAAAAATATTTAATAAGAAATGTATAATGAGGATTAACTATTATTGTATGAGTAAAAAAAAAAAATTTTACAAAAAATAAAAAAGGTTTAATCTTGGCAGAAGAATTACAAATTCCATTTATTGTATTTTCAGATCCTCAAAATTTTAAAATTCTTAAAGGACATTTTGATTAAATATGCAAGATAAAATTTTCAAATAGTGCATATTAATGGTTTTTTATTTTTATTCTATGCCACATTTTAAAAATTCAAAGCGACATAATTGAGAAGTTAAACATAAGAAAAATACTATAGCAGAAACATATTTTTCAACTTTTTCCGGGGTGCGGTAGAGTTTTTAATATAAAAGATTCTAAAATGGAAATGAAATTTTAATGTGAAACTCAATTCCATTTTCTGGGCAATTACTAACATATACAAAGTGAGATGTACACTCTAAAAAATA